>JAWPHD010004015.1:0-199867 GCA_037043455.1 Cyrtodaria siliqua
ATATTCATAGTGAAGAAATGCAAAATACGTAACAATCCTAAGATAGTATAGCACCACCTTTTAATCACTCTATAGCTCCGTCTTAGACGATCTTAGACCACCTCTGAATATTGTCCCCCTGTGATTATTGTCGGGCATACAGACACAGTGGTTAATATAGGGTTCTGCATACGGAGCCCTAATTATATCACTTATTGAACATGCTAATGTATTTTTCACTTTTAGTTTATTGGAAAAAATAAAGACTTGAAGGTAAATGAAGTTATATGAAATATTATATTTATTCAGACAAATATGTTCATTAAAAACAGATTGCACGTGGAAGAACATGTATATGTACATTGAAAGTTTAGCCGATTTTTATGTGTTAAACATCAGTACCAGATGGTCATTCTCTGAAGCAAATGCGTCTCAAATCGGGACATTGTCCCATAATGTAGGACAGTGAACAAAAACTATGACCTTGACATAATTGGGAGGTCACATGGCTTTTGTCATTCAGTGTACTGTAGCTATGCAAAGTTTGATCAGGGAGTAAGTACACAGGGAGGAGACACGGACCGTTTTTAGTTGTCGCGCGTGTTTCACTACTGCGTGAAAATTACTACTTCTGGCCTTGAATTCACCAAGCATTCTTGAGAATATTCTTAGACTTAAGCCGAAGTATGCAAATTTCAATCACAAATATTTCTATAAGTTTAAAGTATAAACGTTCATAACAAGCTGTTATATATAAATATGATTAATACTAATAAATATCTTCTTCATACCTTTGTTTATCTTTGAAAGTCATGGGAATATTTTGAATGAAATTTGAGTACTTCAGCTCAAGTCTAAGAATAGTTTGAAGAATGGTTGGTAAATTCCAGGCCTGGTGGCAACATGTATGTGTAAGAATTGACCAAAACAACACAGAAATATGTAAAAATAAAAATAAAATCCAGCGGGGTGTTAGGGGGGGGGGGGGGGGGGGACATAGCTATGTGTAAGTAAGGGGGGCAAGATAGCTATATGTGTGTAAGCAACATATATGTCAGAAATATGGGGGGGGGGGGGGGGGGGGGGGGGGGGGGGGGGGGGGAGACATAGCTATGTGTAAGTAAGGGGGGCAAGATAGCTATATGTAAGTAAGCAACATATATGTGTAAGAAGCTATGTGTAAAAACTAACAAAAACAACACAGAAATATGGGGGTGGGGTAACATAGCTATGTGTAAGTAAGCAACATATATGTGTAAGAAGCTATGCATAAGAACTGACAAAAACAACACAGAAATATGGTAAAAATAAAGAAATGTGGGGTGGGGAGGCAGAGGGAATGATGGGGTGATGGGGGGGGGGGGGGGGGGGGGGGGGGGGGGGGGGGGGGGGGGTGAATCCCATGCCCCAATATGGGTGAAGTATGAATAAGATGCATAATGCTATAAGAAATCCCAAACCAAAATTACATTATAGATATATACATGCTTACATGCAAACCTAGATCTGCCTTTATTGCACATTTTATGGGCCATCACAATTTGGGTTCCATGGGAGCCCAGAATTTTCAGAAGACAAAATTACTTAGGCAACCCTTTACAACAAGACAAAATTACTTAGGCAACCCTTTACAACATACTATAAGGAAACCAATTCCCAAATTTAGTTCATCTAGGACAAGAAATGTAAGAGATATAGACCTGTAAACACAGCTTACACGCAAAGTTTTATGTGAAATACACACAGAATTTGGGTTCCATGGGAGCCCAGGGGTTACAGGAACCAAAATTAGTTAAGCAGCCCTTAAGATAATGATATAAGGAAGCTAATGGCCAAATTTGGTTGTGCTAGGGTAAGAAATGTAAGAGATATAGACTTGTAAACACGGCTTACACGCAAAATTTGATGTGAAATTGGACACATTTTATGGGCAGAATTTGGCTTCCATGGGAGCCCATTGGTTACAGGAACCAAAATTGCTATGCAGCCCTCAAGATAATGCTCACTTGCCCCTCACCGCTGTAGGTTCGATCCCTCAGGGGCCTAGGAATCTTTATTTGAGGAAGCTATCAAGCTGGCTTGCGGAACGTCGGTGGTTCTACCCAGGTGCCCGCCCGTGCACAAAAATTGCCCGGAGGGCACCTGGGGTCTTCCTCCACCAGTGGAAGCTGGAAAGTCGCCATATAACCTTAGCTGTTGGTGCGACTATAAAATCCAATTCAATTCAATTCAAGATAATGCTATAAGGAAGCCCATGGCCAAACTTGGTTGTGCCAGGATAAGAAATGTAAGAGATATAGACTTGTAAACACAGCTTACACGCAAACCTTGATGTGGGACGCTGACGCCGGGGTGATTACATAAGCTCTCGTATTCTTCGAATAGTCGAGCTAATAAAATGTTAAAAAAAAGATGAAAAACACTTTCATCACTCAAGGGTATCCTGTAAAGATCACGCACTTTATTTGAAACAGTTGTATCAGGGTTTGAAATGGCTCTTTAATTGATTGATTCTTTTTCTTGCAAACCGTTGCAGACAATAAACATTTGTATGTTTATTTCCACAATGATGTCATGCATGTTAATACATGTGACTTTTATCCGTTGTCATATAATTTTCTAGCACATATGTAACGCACCGTGATGAAGTGATTCTTATGGATGGCGGGAGGTGTACAGTACTGGTTCTACCCAGGAAAAGTGGGTCTGCCTCCACCAAAAAAAAATGGACCGACATAGATAACCTTACATGTGATGAAAATGACGTAAAACACCATACAAAGAAACAAACAAACAATTTTTCTGCAATTGTTTGGTTTAAACATATTTATTTCCAGAATCTTTACACATTTTGGATATCGAGGGGTCAGTGCAAAACTATCGTAACTACACATGAATAAAGAAACAGTTCTGCACTGAACCCTCGATATATAGCAATGAAAAAGTCCTGGCCTGGAATTCACCAACCATTCTTGAGAATATTCTTAGACTTAAGACAAAGTATGCAAATTTCAATCACCAATATTTCTAAAAGTTTCAAGTATAAAGGTTCATAACAAGCTGCTATGTATACATATGATAAATACTAATAAATAGCAGCTTCATAGATTGATTATCTTTGAGGGTCATGGGAATATTTGTGAACGGAATTTGAGTACTCAAGCTCAAGTCTAAGAACAGTTTGAAGAATGGTTGGTGATTTCCAGGCAGGTGTTTACATTTTAATCTGCACAGCTTATCAGTGGCTGTCAAGTGAAAAATGTATGTGGTTCTGTATAATTGCTTCAATTACCAGCTTAACGTAAAACACCTTACAAACTAACAAAAAACAAAACCTCTCTCTTCAGCCTTTAAACAGTTGAATAGTCCATGCACATCCATATTTATTTAAAACCATAAACTATTCTTCTCTCATATATCTTTCAATCACACTAACAATTCATAACTTTCACATGACATCATCAAAATAATTTGACCAATCAGTGATCAATAAAATAAAACACCTCCTCATACTGCTAGTGGGTAAACTTGGTGTTTATCGTTGATGCTCAACTGACCAGTTCTTTATTAAACTAATTTGTAGTGATAAATATATTAAAAGCTTTATTTTTTGAGCGCTATATATCTTCTTTTGGTGCTGTCTGATTTTTTAAACATCAATATGGATACATTTAATTTAAATTATGGTCTAATAGTTTAATTTTTCATATAGAGATTGAGGAAAAAGTCCAAGTAAACCCCTTTATTTTCACCTAATGAATATCTCAACATCTCGGAAATTTTCAACTAATCACAGGATGTGAAAGTTATGAATGCCTTTATTACAATATATTTAAATACATATATTTTTAAGGCTTTGATTTGGATAACTATTAGATATATCAGAAAAGTCATAAATTCAGAGCAAAATTCGTCCATGTAATATTTTGCTCATAAACTACAACTTTACTACAGGATTTTTCATCAAATGGCGCCCCTTGTTTGCCGTCTTCATAAACTGCATGTAATTACATTGGTTTAAACATTTTATTTCACATACTTTTACAACATATTATTTGTACACAATAAAAGAAATAGGTGAAGCACCAACATTGGTGTGAACGCGTGATTGCGAACTCAACATTTTAACTGAAAAAGCTAAGTAAAAAGGGGTGATAATTCATGTAAAATACATGACAGAGTTATGGTTCTTGTCAAATAACATTGTGTAATGATACTGAACATGTGTGCAAGTTTCAAAGCTTTCTGACATTTCATTTTTGAGAAATGAGGAAAAACAGAAACTTTCACCAAAACATCAAAACGCGTAGATGGTCAGACGGAAATCGCCAAATAGTTATAGCCAAACTGTAAGCCTGCATTTGCTACGCAGTCCGGCTAAAAAGGATTTAGAACAAAAGTAAAATACTTATGTTCTCCTGGGAATGTTATATGCGATAACACTGAATGACATCATGCTCAACGATTATTAATGAGGTGCCCTTCACTGTTTTTATAACTTGGGACTGCGAGTTTCTCCATTTTATAGTGAATAACTCAAAGGATGCCTTATGATAAAAAGAATCTTACATTCATGATCGTCTCATTATTATGAAACTCGTTGAATAATAAAAAAAAAAAATCTTACCAACGCTGGTAAATATCAAAACTGTTCAACTTGTTTAGATATTTCATGTATCAGATATTCTGTAATATTTACATTAACTTGATACTTGAAAAATAGTGTCTACATCAGTATTGATTTGCAAGTTTTCGGCGTTAATGCGGTTCGAACCTGGTAACGAATGGCAAATTTACCATAAGACGCTAATGTGCTTCATGGAATTTGCCACTCACTACCAAGCGTTCAAATGCGGAAAAGCACACATTCTCTTTAAGATGCTGGATACAATTTGAAGCATACACAATTCGATAAATAATTGATAGCTATTATTTAAGATCTACTGACACTGCGATAAAACAATAAACAAGTAGCATTTTTATATTTATATCACAACACTTAAACTATCAAGATTTTAATTTCCTTCGTCCTCTCCTGACTGGCTCTGCTATTGGTCTTTCTTCTTTTGAAACATTAGCTTTTGATTGGTCCTTTGATCTCGACCTACGTTTTGTTAGACTAATGTCTTCCTCCGCCGGTCCTTTTTCATTGGCTGTTGCAGCATTTAAAGGAGCCAATGGGATCGGACTTTCATCTTCAGTGTCAATACCCAATCTGGATTTAGACTTCTGTGGCGCCTACAAGAAAAATATATAATCATCCAATAAAAAATAGAAGAAATAGCTTGGCATCAAACTGTTTTTCAAATGCTTTGATAAAGACTATATATTGCATGCACTAGTTCAGGATTATCTTAAATTGTCAACTACTCCAGTAGAACATCTTACCATTCTAGAAATCTTTCATATAATATGAATATGAGCAAAGAAATATGAAATGTTTAGTAGCGAATAGTCTTTCCGAACGCACGCCTCTGTGTTAGAGTTTATGAAAAGGGGCATAAATAAGCATTGGATAATGGATATTTAAAGGAAGAAATGAATAGTTTCATGACCTATTTTGCAAAGTTAGGAGCCAGGTTAGGTGCAATAACTCGTAACTCTGCCAAAATGAGTCAGAGTTACTGGACATGTGTAACGACATTCCTTTGGTTAAGATGAAATTCGGCTGTTGTTCATTGCCGACCTCTGACTATCATGTAGCTTTATTGTTGTCTTTGCTGAAGGCTTCTTTACCATCAGCATCCAAGATAAACGGCATGAAGTTTCATGAACATAGGTAATGGACACGGTTAGGTTGCGGGTTAAAGTTTGACGGACGACGACAGACGGCAGACAAAGTGATCACTAAGAGTCTGCCTTGCTACGCAGGCGACACAATAAAGAATAATAGACTTACTGGTGATGTCACATTCCAAACTCGAGGTTTAGGCAACCTGAAATACAGAACAAAAATCTTAACGATATTCCTTCATCTATTTAAAATCGGTATATAATAATTCATTAAAAATCTTCATGAATAATGCAAGAGAAGGTGAAAGAAATGGTCTACATCAGCCCGTAAGTAAAAAGAATATTGAGCATAAAAAACAACTGCCTGATTTCTTTTCAATGAAAATATGAGAAGAGAAATATGAAGCCTTTAGTTGCGAAATTGCAATAAATAGAGAATAATAAATGAGTATTTTCATATCATACCCTATATCAGGCCTGAGACGCCATATCAGCCCGAGAGCTTTAGCTCGAAGGCTGATATGGGATTAAAGGCCTGATACAGGGTGTGATATGAAAATAAACATTTTTATTCTATTTATCATATATTTCAGCAATGACTTTGTTGAACTGTCAACTTCAGCTAACTTACTACATGCTGTTTTCCAGGGAGAAAACAAAAATGTATTAATATATGTAATCCCTGATGTGTTAACGTCTGTCGCGTATGTATAGACATTTTCTTTTCTCCGAAATTTAAATGAATGCCATTGAATTTGAAATTGTCTAATTAAGAACATGAATGGTCACAAGTGATTATTTCATCCACGGAATATTCTATATCATTGAGTTTATTATACATTTGTTAAACTATTAAAATTTTATGGTCCATGTATTATGCCTTAATTCTTTATTTTACTTCTATCTATATATTATCTCTTTTATGTCATCTTCTTAGCATTACTAGTCAAGTCATTTCTGTTGAGTTATGGTCAAAGATGACATCTCAATGTACATGTAGATGTATACTCGTCGGGGGCCACTTTCCGTCACTTATGTTTACATAAACTAATTTTTCAGACAAATCTATGTATCCTGACAACTTTTACTCTATTTTCTATTAGGTTACCTCTTCCTGGAAATTTGATACCAAATAATTTTGTTTTATATAAAATATCGAAGTGGCACGTGACCTTTTTATAAATAGACTAAAACTGAGAAATCATTTTGTTTACAAGCCCAGTTTCCGTCATGTATTTTATCGAGTGATAGATTCAACTAGGTCAAGATACAGTAAACTTTTATGAATTAGAAACTTGTTTGCAAGTCTATTCAACAATTCCATTGTAATAATGGTATGTTTGCATTATTCCATCAGTCGCATCGATCGTTATAACAATGCGTCTGGTAACGTCAATGTAAAATTTTCCACGATGACAATTTACAGTAATTCTGTGTAAATCAAACAGATACAGGTTGTACGAGTTGCTTCTCTTTGGTTAAACTATATAATCACGGTATATTTTAACTGCGTCCACTGAAGAGTGATAAAAATATGACGTCATTACAGTGTTATTTTTTTTCATAGTTTATCATGCGTCAGTATGCGCGCGCATCCCCAATGCCATATAAGGAAGTAAACACATTTTTCGGAAAAATCCCTTTCGTTTTTGTACCGCTTATTTACTTTTTGGTTGTTTTTCCTGTTTCCAATATTCATTATAAACGTCTGACAATAAGTGACATCGCGTAAGTAATTTGCAGTGTAAAAACGTTTTTTAAATGAGAATGACGGAAACTAGGCTTGGACGGAAACTGGCCTCTAACGAGTAGCCAATAATCTGGCGCGAAAACAGGATGGAATGCAGACGACTAAAAACTATACGCGTAACAAATTGTATTCAATCGTAACTAATCGGTAATTTCCGTATCACTCCGCTAAAAGAGTCATCACAATATTTTTTCACCCTTTATTTCAGGGGTGTGATAAAGCTTTATTGCCCGGCAACTAAATCCTGATTTGATACGACTAGCTAGGTTTATGTCATATCGTATATTCAAAAACAATGTATTTATAAGGAAGTATGAGATAAATAAAAATAAGCTATTGTCTATAATACGTTTCTAATGATATGAATTATAACTTTGCCCAATTAGCTCGATCAGTAAAGCACTCGGTTAAGAGTTTTTTGTTTTTTTTCCGTACTGACATTGAATTGCTTTATGCCAGCTTATTTTTATTTAGTAAACCTCCAATAAAAGTCGTAGTGCAATGTTTGTCACATTTATGTCTGGAAAAATATAACTGGAATGTTTGTTTTTATAGATCTTTGGTAAGTTTGACTGTTCGGACAGGTATACTAACGGTGCCATGGGAGACTTCATCAGCAGAACCTGATTCTCATCTGTACTCCTACTATCAATGGTCTTCTTATTCTTTTTCTTTTTCTTCTCCTTTAAAGGCGTAACAGTGACTGGGGTATCTGCAACAAAATAATTTCAGCTTGCAATTATTAAGCTAAGTCATCATCCACAGCTTACTGAAAAACGTTTTCACAAAAACTTTCAGACCAATTTTATCCAAATTGATATGGGAGTCCTGAGGATATGTCCTTCCATCTTTGTACAAAGATGGTCATCATTTAACCCTTAACCTGCTAAGCATGACTATAATAGCCTTTGCGTCCATTGTAAACCCAGATCAGCAGGGCCTTACTCGCAGGTTGATCATGGTCTACAATGTCCAGCTGCTGATCAGTCATTTCCCCCAAAACACCCTTTTGTCACATAAATGGAATGGTCTTAATTCAAAGAAAGAACAGTCCATTATATATATGTAGGGGGTTAAGGGTTAATACTTAAATTATTTTGTAAAAATAGGTGCTTGGAATAAATAATGTTTTTTCCTCGCAAGTAACATGTTGTTACAGCATTATTTTAAATAGAGAGATATAGCAAAAAGTTAAAACATCTTCTCAGAAACTGCAGGGCCAATGAGATGTATTAACTATTTGCTACAAGAAGCATTTTATGGACCTGGAGAATCAAACTGGTGAAAATTTACCCCTAGGGTTAACTATCTAGGCCACGGCCGGCATGTCGAGCCCACACAATGACATTTCGGGTCCACAAGAAGTACAAACTGATGCAGTTTGGTTAATATATCACAAATAGACAGTGAGATACAAAGGTTACACCATTAACATGAACCATATTGTAAACAAAGTTTAAAACTTATCATAAAAACCGGACAAGGTCTATATTTCTGACAAAGGAGGTCACAGCAACAAAAAGATGGGCTCACCATGTCAGGTCAATAAGAGGGACATTCTGATGCAGTCGGATAAACATCCCACCAATACAAGCTAAGAGTAATTTGTATTTGACATACTTTTCATTGGAACAAACCGATGTCAAGATTCAGAACTTGTCCCAAAGATCTTATGGAAAAAATCTTCACGTCAAATTTTCGTGAAAATTGAAAAACGATTATTCAAGTAATCGTATTCACAAGAACTAGCTAACGGACAGACAATGAACGATGATGGACAATGGACGTTGATGGACAAAACGTTAAGTAAAGAGGTGTCATCTATTTCACATTTTACTTACCAGTTTCATCGTACATTCGCTGTATGGTTTGTGTTTCTGGTATTGGAGATGGTGGCAGAAATGTCATGTTGCCATCACCATGGAACGTTATATTACCCATGGCAATTGATGGCGTGCTGATTGCGCGTATAACCTTCCGATAAGGACCTGCCCTTGGTGTGTCGCCACCCTCTACAGTCTACAATGGCAGATTAATCAGCATACATACAATTATAAAATCATGGATATTTTCCATGATAAACAAATGACATAATAAAATAGCAGCACTGTTAATAAAACTATAATTGTGTCCATGGGACACAGATGACCCCACTGAAAACAATCAGCGGAAAACTTAAAATTTGATGACAAAAGGGCCGTAACTTAAGCTCGATTTTGACTCGAATTCGTTTGCACATCTTGACATCATAGGTAAGCATCCTGTAAAGTTTTAAAGCAATCGGTTGAAAACTGTGGAAGGGGATAGATACACAAACTTTTTGGGATGGACGGACATGGCCAACGCTATATGCCCCTCACCATTTGGTGGCAGGGGCATAAAAAATGCTTATGCCCCCACAAATGCAAACTTGAACTAGAACTATCACTGAAGGTGATGAATACTCCCGCTTTTTTGCTTTAGTTGATGAGGATGGGCAAAATCTAGAAGAATAAATGTCTAAAATATTTGTTAATTTTTTAATGTGAAAAAAATAAAACAAAGGTCCATAATTCTGTAAAAAAAAAATGCATAAAAAAAACATTGATGCAGAGACACATAATATCATCACGTGGGAACTGTATGTCAAGTGTAATAACTCCATGAAAACTTTTTAAGTGAAAGCCACATGAAGTTCAAGATAGAGTGAAAAATTCTAAGTCTAATAACGGGCCATAATTCTGTAAT
This sequence comes from Cyrtodaria siliqua, assembly GCA_037043455.1. NCBI lineage: Eukaryota > Metazoa > Mollusca > Bivalvia > Adapedonta > Hiatellidae > Cyrtodaria > Cyrtodaria siliqua. Next base: position 10,190 of record JAWPHD010004015.1, read on the forward strand.
AAATTAGGCATCGACAATGTGTGATGTAGAGGGACATAAGGTTATCTGTCGTTATGTGTACATGAAGTTTGGGAACAATAAATTCGAAAATGTTTGAAAAAAAATGTGTTAACAGGTCATTATATAATATTAGAGTGGAAAATTCAAAGTCAAACAAAGGGCCATAATTCTGTAATAAATTAGGCAATCAATGATGGGTGATATACAGGGACATAAGGTCATCAGTTGTTATGTGTACATAAAGTTGTTATGTGTACATAACGTTTGGGAACAATCCATTCGAAAATGTTTGAGATATGCAAATATTAAAAATGTGTTACGGGTCGCGACGGACAATTCTAAGTCAAGCAACGGGCCATAATTCTGTAATAAATTAGGCAATCAATGATGGGTGATGTGGAGGGACATAAGGTCATCAGTTATTATGAGTATATGAAGTTTGGGGACAATACATTCAAAAGTGCTTGAGATATGCAAGTATTAAAAAAAGTGTTACGGGAAGCGACGGGAGGTTACGGACGTGATTCCTATACAGAGAATACCTCTAAATGTGATTAGCTTTTGGAAAAAGTTTCCAAACTTTGACCTTAGAACTCTAAGTGTGGCCCTGACAACAGTAATCAGGGAGTTGAATGTGACATGTCATCTAGATGTGATCAGCATTTGTGTAACAGGTAATCCAAACTGCTCACTGGCTTATGAGATATGGCATAGATACAAAGATACCAAACTTTGACCTTGAACTTTAGGTGTGACCTTGACGACAGAAACCTGTGAGTTGATGTCTTGATGTGATAAGCATTTATGTAAAAGAAAATCCAAATCCATCAACTGATTCAGGAGATATGGCAAAGACAGTAAGATATTCAACTTCAACCTTTGAACTTTGACTGACCTTGACCCTGGTAACAGGAATCTGTGTTAAGAAGATATAGCGAAGACACGCATCAAGACCGACAGACAGTCCAAACACTATATGCCTCCTGATCTTCGAGACCGGGGTCATAACAAAATACAGTACAAGAAATATTAAGATTTCATGACCAAAATATGACTCAAGAGACCATGTATATTGGCGTGCTAATGTGACTCTTGTCATGATGTGTATATACTAAATGTTTGATAAAGAAATATAAACAAATGAATAAGTTGGGAATTTTAAATTTTAGTCAAGGTCATTATGACCTTTATAAATCTAGCCTGAAAAATTAATTTAGATAAGAACTTTTCAGAATCGTATAACCATTAATCTTACCTCTCCCTCAGTATTGTCTGTGCTGCTGACAGATAATCTTCCGCCTGCAGAAGAGTTACCGTCGTCACTTAATCCCTCCGACTCCTGGGGTGGATCCAAGACTCGAGGGGATCCACGTCCAGCGGGTCGCTCCATCATACGGCGGGCCGAATTGAGAACCGCAAGTGTTGATAAAGGTCTTATAAAAAGAAAGGTCAATATAAAAATGTAGATAGGCAGAAACGCGAACACAAGTCAAAGATTTAAATTGCTACTGCACACACTTCGCCTGGTTTGATCAATGTAATAGTCTTAGTTAACACAGTTTGAAGCATGTTTGTTTATTTTTATCTGCAAAGCCTAGATCGAGCAATTCTCTGTCTACTTAAAGGCTAGCCAATATAAGGACTGGCTCTTTAATAACAAATCGCAACAGAAATCAACAGAAATGGTTTTAACAATTTCATGATCAGCTAGGCGCCCTTATTAGTACAGGCGATAGGAGGTAGACTTTTCTTTCAATTAATTTTCTTTTACTATTAAATCAGTTATTCACTATCTTTATTTTAAACCAGGGTTGTATTTGGTATGTTGTATTATCCGATATGACCATTTATTATTTTATCCTATAAAAATATTGTTGCTTGGAAGTCCAAATAATGTCTGGATAAGTCACCTCCGTTGACAACTAGCTTTTAGTAACTGTTCTTTCTCATTATCCCACTAATAATGCTATTCATCCACTATTCATCCTTTTGATAATCAGCTAAGTCTTAGTCAATGAGCGCAATTATGTCATCTGAATCACTGAGAAGTATTGAATTTGCAATGGGAGACATGTAATTAATGTTTTAGCAGACAGGCCAGGTAAGTCATGAAGAATTTATCAAATGTGCATTATTTTACCGCCAAATTATTTATTAAACATGTTACAAATGGTAAAACATAATATTAAAGCATGCTTTGTCTGCCACAAATATGTATATAAATGAGCTTAAAGATATATGACACATAGGCACTAAGTAAAATACAACAACATTCACCTTGCTGGGGTTGGCCCTTTCTGTGGAACTAATTTCATCACAGGTGTTGCTGGTTTCTGTGAACCAATTCCGGGACTACCACTCTTTCCCTTCAGTGCAGGCGTTCTAGGGCTGGCTAGGGGACTGCCGCCTTGCCCACTACCTGCAGGAGACCTAGGGGTCCCTGCGACACGAGGTGATCCTCCAGTTGGTGCTCCAGGGGACTGCATGACAGGAACAGGACTTCTAACACCCCCACCAGGAACTGGAGTTTCCTGAAAATGAAGATTGCAATATGATTTTATAGATTACAAATATGGTTGATCTAGTGCATACAGCTTTGAGAAATAAACCTAAATGCAAAACCCTAAGCGCAATTTACAAAGCTAATAAAGCTGTAAAAGTTAATGTCATGGTCATTTGTTACTGTTGAGCTTGAACTAATTAACTAAACTATAAACTACGATGATCCGATTCTGGTTGATCTCTCTATGCAAACAAAGGCGGACATGTTTGAATTGCATCAAAATGAATCTGATCACATATAAACATATATCAATACAGACATCGGGTGCATTATTCCTAGAAAATTTAAAGTAAATCTGACGAGTAGTTTCAGAGAGCTAGACAACAAACAAAATAGTTTGCAGTCAGATGGTAGACTTGGCCTGCCAAGACCATATCATGCATATGTGTTACTTGTATATATCGGTCTGGGCAGATTAGACCAAATAAAGCACCCAATTGCGATTAGCCAATTTTAGTCACGCTCATTAAGTTGAAGTTTTCATGACATCATGTTGTTAATAAGCGTACAACATCAATTGTTAATGCACCAGTTACACTTTTTGACATCATTTGCTGTTTCTCACAAGTTAAAAGTAAGAAATTAACACTTCTTAATCTTGAAAATACTTTTTATGAAAGTCTCATAGAATCTCTCAACGTCTCATAGTCTCTTAGAATCTCTCAAAAGTCTCAAAGAATCTCTCAGTCTCATGAATCTCTCAAAGTCTCATAGAATCTCTCAAAGTCTCATAGAATTATTCAATGTCTCATAGAATCTCTCAGTCTCATAGAATCTCTCAGTCTCATTCTCATAAAATCTCTCAAAGTCTCATAGAATCTCTCAAAGTCTCATAGAATCTCTCAGTCTCATAGAATCGCTCTAAGTCTCATAGAATCTCTCAAAGTCTCATGAATCTCTCAAAGTCTCATAGAATCTCTCAAAGTCTCATACTCTCAAAGTCTCATAGAATTTCTCAAAGTCTCATGAATCTCTCAATGTCTCATAGAATCTCTCAAAGTCTCATGAATCTCTCAAAGTCTCATAGAATCTCTCAGTCTCATAGAATCGCTCTAAGTCTCATAGAATCTCTCAAAGTCTCATAGAATCTCTCAAAGTCTCATGAATCTCTCAAAGTCTCATAGAATCTCTCAAAGTCTCATACTCTCAAAGTCTCATGAATCTCTCAATGTCTCATAGAATCTCTCAAAGTCTCATAGAATCTCTCAGTCTCATAGAATCTCTCAAAGTCTCATGAATCTCTCAAAGTCTCATAGAAACTCTCAAGTCTCATAGAATCTCTCAAAGTCTCATAGAATCTCTCAAAGTCTCATAGAATCTCTCAAAGTCTCATAGAATCTCTCAAAGTCTCATGAATCTCTCAAAGTCTCATAGAATCTCTCAAAGTCTCATAGAATCTCTCAATGTCTCATGAATCTCTCAAAGTCTCATAGAATCTCTCAAAGTCTCATAGAATCTCTCAAAGTCTCATGAATCTCTCAATGTCTCATAGAATCTCTCAAAGTCTCAAAGAATGGTTCTGAAGATCGTAGCGTAGTGAAGAAATCAGAAGCAGGCCGGGTAACCGAGGTTAGGCGGGATGGACACTTCTACTTGCCTGAGCACCGGGAGGTGGATTTCTGGCTGCTTCCTGCTCCTCTTCAAATTTACGCAGGTCAAACTCTATTTCTGTGGCCAACTGACGGTCGGCAGACAAAATCTCTGTATAAATACAAAACAATAATAAATATAGATATATAGTTCAGTTTTTTTCATGTTCATTTACAGAAGCTTAGCATACAAGGATTTACATATAGCCGATTAATTGACGAGTTTTATGAAAATTTATGTTGAGAAGTTATCGTGTGCAAGTAACAAGTTTAAGTACAACCACCTTGACCTTTGACATCTTTCTTGACTCGAGGCAGAATCTCATGTAATTTTCTTTGAATTAATCAAATTTAGAGAAACCTGACAAGAAAATGTCAAGTTTGGAACCAATGGAAACCTTAGTTTACACACAACCAATCAGCCTTTAACAATTTGATCAAAATAAGCAGAACACACAACAACGGTTAGCACAAATTATTTAATATACAAGAAACTGAAGTGTTGGCATTTTCTCACCTTTGACTTCATTTTTATAATCCTTCATCAATTCCCGCAGATACATCAGAAGTTCCTTTAACAGGGGAGATCTCTGCTTCTCCAGCTGGAAAAATACAATATGACACAAGCAATAGTAGTCTATGGCTGACAAATTTTTTTGACTGGCATCAAATCAAATTTTGTTTAAGTACATTTATACAGAGTATATGGATGGAAGGTAAGTTAAATACAGTATTTAAATTGTTTAGACATTTGTTTTAATGGAATGTGGCAGAAAAGCAACCTGCCAACAGGGCTGTCATCGAAAGAAACGATATTGATGTATCATTCTTTTTTTTTAGACAATTGATATATTGATACATTTTTTTCAGAAATCGATTCAAACAAAACAAGAGTTGCGCCAACACGATGTCTCGAATGAAGAAACATGTCCATCATACGTGTTTCAAGCAATCTTCATCTTGACATAGTAATTGTTAATGAAGTCAAGCAAGATTGTCAGCATATCTTAGTGTAGCATTCATAGTTTTCCATAAATGAAGCTAAATGTAAGTTTTATTGCCATTCTATAGACCGGATTTTGATTTTGCAATCCTGCCCAATAAAACAGACTACACGTGTATGGTAGTTAATTGAACTTTATTTCGTCGGTGGTATCTTGGGCAAGACACTTTCCCTTAGCCTCGTCCGTCGGATGGGGACGTAAACCGGGCGGTCCCGTGTATCGGTCTGTGCGACTACTATATGCCAACTTCGGGGGCATAAAAAGGGTAATTTATTTTAACCAATTGATAAACTGCCATAATTATATGCTTCAAAGAGTATATTTGAAATGTTATCCATTTAAAAGTAATATATACATGTTTTGAAATGTCTGAAATGCGTGAGCAAATACAGCTGTAACCATGTCAGTCGATATATCGATATTTTTCCTTCAATATATCGATATGGTCGATACCCTTCACAACCAATCAATGACAGCCCTACCGGCCAATATGATCATTATGTTGGAAATCGACTCAAATCTGTAGGTACGTCCATTCACTTGTTTTGAACTTTTTGGTTCATGCTTGAGTCAAAAATTAGCTGTACACAACTAAGAAATGCATAAAGCATACTTTGCTAGTCAGAAGGCATCCGAAAAAAATGTACTGCATAAAATATATACTATGTTCGACTCACCATATGTTTGAGGGCAACCACAATGGGAACAATGTTTTCAATAACATTCTTCTTCACAACTTGTGTAATGATTGTCTTCTTCGCTGTTGCCACAACAACTGCGGCCATTTCATGCTCGTCATTTGCGACCTCCTCCTGGGGACGCATTTTGAGTGACGACAGTTTTATCTCCTATTGAGCAAGCAATAAATAATGTTATTATGTTTTTATCTTTACTAATTAATACTAGGCATTTGCATCCAAGGTCCTGAAGACAAGCAGTTATTTTTTTAGAGCAAAAGCAAGAAAGATCTCAGAATTTGCACCAGCTATTGCCAAGATCAGTAGGCACTTAAGTCTTTTGAATATTATAAGCGTATTCAGTGACTTACACCAGAACATTCACAAGCATTGCCATATTACGAACTGAGAGTGGCACTTTGTATACACATTTCCAAGGTTGAAACTATTGCGAAATATATATAAATAAAGAACAATATACCATAGTTCCACACTGGGCCCTCAATATTTAGACATAGTGTGTTGGTATCATTACATGCAGTCTAGAGAAGAAATTTTGTATAAAATATGCTTCAACCTATGCCATTTTAAATACTAATACCTTGTGGTAAGTTTGAAACAAATATGCGTACCTTACAACTGAGAATGGCGAGTGCGTCCTTGAGGATGTCGCTGGTATCTTTGTTGATGGGGAGAATATCGTCCACAAGTGAGCCCAGTATCTGCAAACCAAACAAGTCGACACATGCGAAGGTTAATGCATGTCAATCGTTCAGTATATTCAATATTTTCTTTCAAATTGCACGTGCAACGAATCTTGGACATTTTCTGCTTTTTGGGCATTACATTTTGCAAGGACAGTTATCTCTCAGAAGGAAGTGTTTTCCAACATAAATTGATACTATAATGTCAAAGCTTGTTGAATAAGAAAAGTTCCAATCAATACCTACTAAATATTTACAAACTTTACGAGATATAATGAATTCTTGCCGCCTACCTCCTGACACAGTTTTCCCTGCATCTGGAACTTGTGGTCGTCGGACATCTGCTCCAACATAAACTTGTACAGCTCTAAGCGCTTCCTGTAACATATTAGACTTGCTCTCATTGGTCAGGTTAGTTACTATTCTTGTAACAGACATGTGACCATAAAGCTGACTCCGAGAAAAAGGCATGGGATCTTCAAATACATGTTAGTTTGTCCCCATTATGTGTATGGGACTTAAAATGAAGTCGGGCCTTGTTTATGAGTACCAAGCTTCTCATGCACATTAAGTAACCCGAGTATGTAATCGATAGAACTGAATTGTTGTTTAAATGCTCCTCAACACATTAGGTTATTTCGAGATGCACCAGAGAGAGGGGAAGGATACGTAGGAATTTGGAAACCCTGCCCGACTCTCACTATTGAATGCATTTCTATGGTTCTTTTAATAACATTCTCAGAGGATAGCCTCTGATACACAGAACCACTGGTTTATGTCCCCGTCTATGGGAAGTGTATTGCCTAAGGACTCTCAGAAGTAACTCAGTGGCACCAGTAAGGCTCGAACATGTGACCACCAGATTAAGGGTCAAAGGTGCTATCCACTGGGCCACATCGGCACCGTGAATGATAAAACAAGTGATATCACCACTTACATATTGTTTAATTCCTTTACCAAACACGTACCCGGAATAAAAGGTACTGGTCATTCCTACCCATCCCAGGAATAACCTTTATACTCACTTGGCATTTGTGTCTTCCTTCAAGGAGAACAGGTCCCTGTCTTTGTCTGATTGGCTGAATTTGTTGTAAACTGAAAATATATGACATTATCATTTCTATTGTGGTTCTGTTGAATGAACCCTTCAAAGAGCCTTTCAGATCTTGTTAAGTAAAGAGATTATTACATGTATTATTATTGCGGATGTAGTTTCCTTGTTATGTCTATATATAAATAAACATGTTTATATATATATATATATATATATGGTAAAATACCAATCAAGTTACTCAAGTTCTTGAATAATGATCCCATGAACAGCGTGAAATAACAAGAGGCCCAAGTGGGCCTGTAGACACTCTTCTGGTATGATGTGATTCAAAAACATAAACATGATAGAGGCCAACCCAAGAAACATGTTTCCTATATATAACTCTATGTAAACTTTGGGTTATTGTGGCGGCCATTTTGAATATTTGACGATAACTAAAAACACAAACTTCATAGAGGCCAACAACAGGAACATGTATATGATATTTAACTAGAATGGAATAAGTGGTAATATGTCGTTTGATAAATGTCCTTAAATTTGACCCAAGTTTAGCCATGGTGGCCATCATGGATGATGGAAGCCGCAAAAACACAAATCTGAGGGGGACTAAGTGATTTAAGTTTCATCAAAATCAGAAAAGATGTCATTTTTAACGTTTTCCTATATAACTCTATGTAAACTTTGGGTCGCTGTGGCGGCCATTTTGATTATCCGACGATAACGAAAAAACACAAACTTGATAGAGACTAACCCAAGGAACATGTTGATGATATTTCACAAGAATGGAATAAGTGGTTTCGGAGAGGTTGTTTGAATTTTCTTTAAATTTAACCTAGTTTTAGACATGGTGCCATCATGAAAGTGCTGTCAGTTGAATACCGTTTACTTTTCGACTGTTATAGAGAATCATGCTGGCCGGATCTGAAGGTTTATTTCTTCTTAATTAAAAATATTGATATATTTAGTTATTATTATTATATATATGGTTTATATTATTTCTTCTTCAATGTTCATATCTTGTTAGTATAGACTGTAAAAGCAAAATATGCTAATATAAATGTTTATACCTGTGTGCTCTTTGTAATCGTTGAAGTGGAAGACACACTCCATGAAATGTTGGAAGAACATGGTCGGATGTCTCTGTATCAACATATGCAGTAGGCAGAACTCACCTGGCAATATAAAAATACACATATACAATACCTGCCATACTCTTACTATTGAATAGGTTTCATTTAACTGTTCTACGGATAGACTTGGATGCACCCAACTACCTTGTTTACATCCCCATCCAGTGGTGATCATTCCCATCCATTGGTGATGGTTTTGTCTCACCATGTTTACTCCATGATTAAACTACTCATCAAGAATTCTCTCTAAACCACTCACCAAGTTTATTCTCTAAACCGCTCATCAAGTTTAGTTTCTAAACCACTCACCAAGTTTATTCGCTAAACTACTGACCAAGTTTATTTTCTAAACCACTCACCAAGTGTTCTCTCTAAACCACACACCAAGTGTTCTCTCTAAACAACTCACCAAGTTTTCTCTGTAAACAACTCACCAAGTTTTCTCTCTAAACAACTCACCAAGTTTATGCTGTAAACCTCTCTCCAAGATTACCGAGAACCCACAACCTGACAAATGTGAGGGGAATGCTGTATCACTATGTCACAGAACGCGTTTACTCACCGAATGTTCTGATCTCCTTACACTCATCAAGCAGCACGGATATGAACCTGTAGAACAGCGCCCCCTTCCATTTCAGGTAGTCCTCCTGTAACAGACGTGTGATCACTGTCAACGTTTGCTTCCTGACGAGTGGTGACGGGTCCTTCAGACACGAGGCGATGTTTGTGATATAGTGATTGGCAGTAGTGGTGTATCTGTTCAATATAAGTTTAACGCATTAAGATTAATGATGGGCAATCGGCTGAAATTTACAATCGATCATCAGTTACAATCGGTTGAATGTAACCGATCAATCAACGGTTAGTCAATATGAAGCATAACATGTGTATGATAATCTGAGTTGGAGGCCTTGAACTTAAAATTATTTCTGACTAAGAATGTATTCTTTCCTATCTTTTGTCTTATGCCATTGCCATTTCATCAGCAAAATAATTATAATTGATATAAATTTGTTTATTTGTTTATATGTACATTTTCACAAGTGTTGTCTTTCTATTTTGAACATTAAGTGCATTTTAACATTCAACCGATGATCGATTATAGACTTTCATCATAATCGGATGCCTAAGTAACTGATGATCGGTTACAATTGATTAATCGGTACATCACCGACTAAGATTGCGAGATTATTTGGTCTTAAATGGTTTTTCTTAATCCAGTAGGTGACAATAAATTTGCTATTAAGTTTTGAGATTCTCCATATGTACTGTAAGAAATGTTTATTTAGTGACATCTTGTTTAATTAATCACCGTCTGTGGATGTTGTCCGAGAGCTTATTTAATTCGCCTGCTAAAAAATAATGCAATTAGTATTTCTCGGCACGAAAACGAAGAATTCCATTCTTCCATTCTTCGTTTTCTAAGCCTCACCTAATAAACGTGATAGTAAAAGGCACTGACATAATATTCTCTATATCTCTGCTGGAAGCAGTGGGGATAAAAAATGCTGATTTGAATTTGTTTGCCCTCTAACCTGACACACAGATCACACATAATGATCATAACGTTGTTCCTGATGGCCGGATCTGTGGACGTCTCCAACTCCCGGGCTAGGGCAGCAATACACTTCTTGGCCAGGTCTTCATTCTGTAAGCATAGCTTGCCTGTACAACAAGAGGTTGTAAATATCAAAAAGTGTGAGATGTGGAACATATTGGATGCTTTAATATTAAACTCAAAACACTTTAAAGCTAGACAAGAAATGTCAAAGTGACAAATGCCACCGAAGTGGTTTGTGAATATATGAACGATATGTTTATGCACACAGCTCAAAATGTGACTACAACATCACAAGTTTGAACCAGGTTTATAAACATTCACGGGCATAATGGCAAGATCAGGTAAAAGTTCAACAAAACTTGAAGGTGACCGATGACAAAGTTATACACCGAACACAACCACTTCATTAAAATACAGGAACATAAGGCATCTTCTGACCTCTAAGTATGACCTTTACCTTGTAGCTACGGACCTGGGTTTTGCGCACAACACATTATCTTGTTCTGGTGAACATTTCTGCCAGGATATATAAAAGTCCCTCAACGGATGACAAAGTTATAGACTGGACATGACTTACATGACTTCAATCAAATACAGGGACGTATGACTTCTGACCTCTAAGTGTGACCTTGACCTTGAAGCTACTGACCTGGATTTTGCTCACGACAGTCTTGTAGTGCTGAACACTTCTGCCAAGTTATTTGAAAATCCCTCCATGAATGTCAGAATTATTTACCGGACATGAAATATGGACACAAAAAAACTTCTTTTTGACCTTTGACCTCCAAGTGCGACCTTAACCTTGAAGTAACTGACCTGGATTTTGTGCGCGACACGTCATCTTGATGTGGTGAACACTTTTGGCAGGTTATTTGAAAATCTCCCCATGAATGTCACAGTTATTGACCGGACAAGAAAGTATTTCTTTCTGACATTTGACTTCTAAGAGTGACTGTTACCTTGAAGCTACAGACCTGGAATTTGCATGTGACACATTCTCCTGTTGTGGTGAAGACTTGTGCCGGGTTATTTGAAAATCCCTCCATGAATGTCAGGGTTATTTGCCGGACACGAAAGTACTTCATTTTGACCTTTGACCTCTTAGTGTGACCTTGACTATGGAACCACGGACTTGAAATTTGCTCGTGACACATAATCTTGTTGTGGTGAGCACTTGTGCCAAGTTATTTGAAAATCCATCCATTATTTTCGAGTTATTAACCGGACACTTAAGAACTTTTTTACCTTGATCACTTAGTGTGACCTTGGAGCCAAGGACCTGGACTTTGCGCGCGTTATGTCGTCTTGTTGTGGTGAGCATTTGTGCCAAGTTATTTGAAAATCCATCCATTATTGTCCGAGTTATTACCTGACATGATTGTATGGACTGACGGACGGACGGTGTGACTACTAACTATATGCCACCCTTCGGGTGCATAAAAATGAGTCCAGGGGACACAGATGCCCTGCTTTAGCACTCTCAGTGAACTAAAAATGAACTTAACTTTTAACTGGAATGTAAAACCTGTTTTTGTACGTATATGGATGTACAATTAATGGTAACACAATTTCCAATTTTGTTGCGGTGCATAACAATTAACTTACAGTTACACAATCAAACCGAACTAACGCAAAATGATAAATCAATGATGAAAGACACCCTAGGGGAGTAACCAAAATTGGTTGTTTGGTTAAATAGTGTTTACGTCATTTTCAGCACATTTTAGGCTATGGTCGACTTTTTAGACGTGGAGGCAGACCCCCACTTTTCCTGGGTAGAACTAGTACTGTAAACCTCCCACCATCCGTAAGAATCAACACTTTCACTTACAATTAGAGCACGTAGTGGGGTTTGAACGGTGAGAGGTGAGGTTTCAAACCAATATAACCTTGCCACCAATTTTATTGGTAAAGGTTTATAATCAATGACAAGGTAATAAGATGTGCAGAGATTTTTTTTATATCAACAAGGAGGAGCCATTTGTTATCACGGACAATCAGTGAAATTTGAAACACTTACGAATCCATTTATTCCGAAAACTGTACTTAGCCTATATTTTACAGAAAGTAAGTCACTCAACGCAAACCATGTCAGATTAATGAGAGGAAAACACTGATGAACTTTTGTTTTGTTTCCTACAAAGATGAAGAAATATAACTTTTTAATTAACAAGTCCGGAAACACAATACAGGATTTGTACCGAAATCTAAACATTACCTTATTTCTGAGAAAGTAGGTCACAGTGACACAAAAGTTTGCACACCATATCAGGTCTATAAAAGGCACAAGCTGAAGGTGAGATTTTAATCAAGCAAGTTCGGAGAGTCTGGTCAAAAAACAATGGACGCAAAAGTGATTGCTTAGTCAAGCTGAAACAGGCTCGGCAATAAAATACTATACCTAGTGTGATGAAGGCAAATGCCCGGACCCTACTGGACATCACTGACCCCTTAAATTGTGACAAGGGCTGTGTAGACTGCGTCCCCTGGGATTCTCCAGATCCCTGAGACATCCGACTGCTTGTCAACCGATCTGTAGAAATAACCATGTACAGTAATATACTGAACAAAAAAAGAAACTTCCGCATTTTAAGCTGTGATTTGCATAGGGCTGACTTTGTTACACTTTGTACACCAATCTAGATACAATTTCATCATTTTATACTTATCACTCACTCATTCTGATCAATATTACCGGTAATAATCATCAACAAGAGGCCCAAGAGGGCCTGTGAACGCTCTACTGGCTGTTATACCATTGATGAATCGAGTCGTACTACATGGTGTCTAGAGTGTACACAAGGTTTTTCAAGTATTTGACCTAGTGACCTAGTTTTTGACCCCATGGGACCCATTTTCGAACTTGACCAAAATATAATTAAGACAACATTTCGACAAAGTTTCATCAAGATCGGGTCAGAAATATGGCCTCTAGAGTGTACTAGTGACCTAGTTTTTGACCCTGTGTGACCCATTTTCGAACTTTAGCAAGCTATAATTGAGACAAATATTCTGACAAAATTGCATCAAGATCGGGTCAAAAATATGGCCTCTAGAGTGTACACACGGTTTATCCAAAGTTTGACCTAGTGACCTAGTTTTTAACACCATGTGACCCATTTTTGAACTTGACCAAGATATAATTAAGACAAACATTTTGACAAAGAGTGTAAACATGGCCTTTAGAGTGTACACAAGATTTTTCCAATATTTGACCTAGTGACCTAGTTTTTGACCCCACATGACCCATTTTCGAACTTGACCGAGATTTCATTGAGACAAACATTCTGACAAAGTTTCATGATGATTGCATCAGAAATGTGGCCTCTAGAGTGAACACAAGCAAAAGTTAACGGACGGACGACGGACGACGGAAGACGGACAACACACCATCCCATAAGCTCTGCTGGCCCTTGGCCAGTAGAGCTAAAAACCACAGTTAGTGTGTTGCTGCTGAAACATTATAAAGGGAGGTAATCTGAAAATATTCATTCTTGAAAGCTGTATGGCGCAAAAGTGAGTGAACAGGTCAGCTTACTTTCTCCGTCTTTTTGGTGCTGGGGTTATCTTCTGTTTATTTCAATACAACAAAACTGTGTTAAACCACAAGACCCGGCCGCAAATGCTGTTTAAACCAAAACAAGGGGAATAACTGTGCGTACAAGTTTGATTCAAGGAAAATTGTTTTCATGACAGTGCTGGCCTATTAACAAAGGTATTAACATATAAGACCAATCAAAATGTATTTTCATTGTGTCTAATTATGGGTAAAGTTGTGGAAGTTTCTTTTTTTGTTGAGTATACATACATTAGCTGCAATGTAGCAAAACAGCCGAACAATGTATCGTCTATTCATCATGCATTTTAGCATTTAAATCACTATTAACATTACTGCAATATGACCAACTGTCAGCTGTGATATTTAAAGATACTGCAACGAAATCAAGCAATACTTCACTCGTGTTTGTGCATGTATTTTCAGAAAATGTGAACATATCCAAATGTCCATGATTGTAGAAACAATAGTTATTGTTAATTTAAATTGTTCATTTTTAAATACTGAGTAACAATGTATAATCACCATTTAATTTTTACCTACCATCAGACTTATCCTGTGAAGAAGCAAAAGATGACTGTGATGATTGGATGTCCTCACTTTGTGACGCAGGCTGTGATTGGCTGGCTGGAAGTGAAGCTATACAGGGTGTGGCTATCATGCTCTGGACCAATAGAAACACACGCTTGGGTACCTTCCCTGGACACAGCTGTACAACTTCTCCCAGTGTGAAGAGGTGGCAGACTATCAAATCGTCATTGCGTGCAGTCGCTAGAGTGAAATTAAACAGAATTGTTGTTTAATGACTTAATAACACATATTTTAGGTTATTTCGAGCCGACCTAGAGAGGGGAAGGAATTTGGGAAGCATGCCTTTCTCTTACTTACAATCGAATAGATTGCTATGCTTCTTTTAATGATCTAGGAAACTAAGACTACGATACGTCTCTATCTGATATATGAGGCTAAGGGAAATGTCTCTGGACACACCGAAGTACCCAGTTACACCAGTAAGACTCAAACCCGTGACCTGCATATTCAGACTGGAACATACGTCCCACTTGGTTACCTCAGCCCCTGCTAGAATGGATTCAACACGCACTGTTACAATGATTCAAAACCCAGCTTGCAAAACACCAGTCCTTCAGTGACCATGACATATCAAGGGCTCAAAGCAAAACCTTTGTATCTTGTTTTGTATTTATATATAGTTACAATAGTTACGCATTCATGATATTCCTCTTCTCCTGTTTTCTGGTCTTATAGTCATTTCCAATCTTTCTATTGAGCAGACTACAACCACACAGAAAGTGAAGCTATACAATTACAGGGTGTGTTTATCATGCTATGGACCAATAGAAACACCCGCGTGGATACCAAACATGGACATAGCTGCACAATTTTTCCCAGTGTGGAGAGGTGTCACACTATCAAATAACTCTTATTGTATTTAAACAGAATTCAAGCCAATTAAATCTCTTGATAAGGCAGTTGAAACCTTAAAAGAATACCAAATGCACAATGTGATATTTTTAACTCATGGTGTTCTGTTTTCTTGTTATCTTGATTATTAAACTATGGTTGAAGACAGGCTGACATAATAACTATTATATAAGCTTAGAATATTCACAAATGTACAAGGTTGCTATTTCTTGCAGATTCTGATTTACAGAAAATATACAGTTTTGATGTTTTGAAATCATAGGATTTCTACTACCATGAATAAATAGTGAAATTTGGCCACATGAAGTTATCACTAATGATGATGGTGATTACTACCTCCCCACCCCACCCCACCCCACCCACACGGACAATATGTATCCTTATTCTAGAAGGCCATGGCCTACATGTCAAGTCCTAGGGTGAAGCATTATGGGTGAAGTAGTCCAGATTGGACTTCCTTGCATACCGGATAAGGGTATCCACGCTTTACATGGGGAATGGAATATAAGAATCTTTCATGAGTATCCGGTGAAGATAGGGAATTCCAACCCGAGGTATACATGTTTTTATCGGAACCGAGGATCTGCAGAGTTTCCGATTAAAACACTTATACCGAGGGTTGGAATTTCCTATCTGAACCGAATACCCATGATAGTTTCTTTTTCTTGCATATCAGAGACATGTTGTGAGTTGACGCCGCCAGCTACTAACGTTTCGCATGTTTTCCGGCATACCGGATGTTGGATCGCGTGAATTTTATCTCGACCCTAGAGTGAGATGGAAATATCTAGCCCCGGTAAAATGACGGATATCCTTGTCCGGTATGCAAGAAAGTCTTATCTTTATGGGTAAGATAAAAGTCACGCACGCACCAACATCTGATATCCAGGAAAAGATGCAAAACGTTAGTAGCTGGCGGCTTCAATGCACAACATGTCTCTGATATTCAAAAAAAAGAATCTATCATGGGTATTCGGTTCAAATAGGGAATTCCAACACTAGGTATAAGTGTTTTAATCGAAACCTCGGCAGAGCCTCAGTTCCGATAAAAGCATTTATACCTCGGGTTGAAATTCCCTATCTTCACCGGATACCCATGAAAGATACTTATAATGTTTTGGTTTGACCAACACCAGTGTCAATCCCATGAGATATTCGTTCTTTACATACTTAATATTTAATTTAACAGAGGGAGACGCACGTTGAAATACTGACTGAAGTGTTTACATAGTGTGTGTAGCATCTACCGCCCGCTGGGGTTTCAAGCATAGAACTTCAATTCAAAGAGAAACACTGTAATCATCTAATAGCTTAAACCCCAGTGCACGGAAGATTCTATCGCCATAATGTATACACTGCGGTTAGTAATTTGTCTGCTTCAAGGTAAGAGTTTCAGCATTTTGACCAATCACTGATCTCATCTGTATAGGTACAGCTATTAATGGATGAACCAAAATTTAACAGGAATAATAGTGTTGTTCAAGCGAGTATAGAAAATAAATACATTATTTAATAATTCTGATATATCTGTATAGAGCAATGTTTAGTATATTACAATTTTAAGGTTTAAAAATTATTATTTAAAAAAATTGTCATTAAATCTCTCTGAGTAGCATAATATAAAATGATCAGGACGGTTTCTCTGGGGCCATTTTGGGATTTTTAAACTCAACCCTGGCCTTTAACATATATGATACGTATATGATAACTGTCTTTAAATCCCATGCTTGGCTTTTGAAGACAGTTTTGAACCCATTATAAAGTGCAGTGTAGTATAAACATGGAATACAGAGGTGATACACAACTGTTAAAGTAGCTACAACAGCCAATTTTTACAACAGATTAAAACCGTTTCTACTGACGACAAGGTTTATATATATAACTTGCATAGTTTGATAATACAAAATCTATAGCCACGATATATACATAACCAGCCAGGCCAAACCCCAAAATTGGAGCATCGAATTAAGAGTTGCCAACTAATAATTCGTTCTATGCATATTCAATCAAGGGTATTTTAAGAACCCGTTAATAAACCCATTCTTTTAATCGACATATTTGCATTATTATATGACCTGAACATCTGGACAGTTTTAATAAACGGTTTTGTAGTTTAATTTTGTCGTTATTTGGCGGGTTAGTTTAAAAAAAAATGTATTAAAGAGACACACCAATCTTGGGAGTATTTTCCATAGCATTAAAATAAGAATCTCCATTCAGAGCTGTTCTAGGTGTCCCAATGGGCTGAAAAACGGACCCTTTCCCAATGCAAAATAGTGTAATTTTCCCAATTGTTGAACAAATTCCCAATCACAAAATTTTTTAATTTTTTTTTCTACATGTATGTTGTACTGATACATGTACATGCCTTATGTTACATAGGTACTAATCAAAATAAGTGGTATATGATTGATGTAATAGTGTTCCTTATTTTAAACCTTTTAAGCTTACAAAATGTTGACATAAACAATTCTCAATTGGCCACTTTATCAATGAAATAATTCCCAATTCGTCGTTTTTACGGTAGAAATTTTCCAATACCTGGAAAAAGCCCTGCCATTATAAACTCAGTCGAAAGTCCATGGACCAGAACATCGTGAAGACATGCCCAACTCAACTTCATACAGATACTTCCTTCAAAGTATTTTTACAATTTCCTACCCAAAAATGTATAAAGAAATATAGAGCCCAATCCTACTTTCTATAACTTTATTTCTACTTAATCTCTACTTGCTACGAAACTCTTTTGACGAATTAATATTTACAACATTTTAATAATAATGATATTGTCTCTCTCACATGGTTACTGATCTCTTGTATCTAGGAAAAAGCCCCGAACAAAGAAAACCCTCCCTTTTTCTAAGGTCCCTTCCAAATCGGGGGTTAGCATGATCGTAAATATTGGCATGCTAACTCATCAATCTTGTAGCATCTACAAATAAGGAATGCTAAGGAATGCTAACACATAAATCATGTAGCATTAGCATTAGCCTGGTTCATAGAGCATCATCTCCCAAATAAGGGATGCTAACACATAAATTATGATCATTAGCATTAGCCTGAGTTAGCCCAGTAGAGAGATACACATCTAGATTATGGTGCTAACCGAAGACAGACATAATGTCCCCAGTAACCAGGCTTGAGTATTGGTACCTGTACTGAGTTAGCCCAGTAGAGAGATACACATCTAGATTATGGTGCTAACCGAAGACAGACATAATGTCCTCAGTAACCAGGCTTGAGTATTGGTACCTGTACAAAATGACAACAGTATCACCAAAATCTGTTGAAAAGTTTAGAAACATTTATTTAACTATTTGCAAGCAGGTTTAAAAGGAAACTAATGCTTGATAAAAAATTTGATGTGAGAACCCATACCGGTAGTTATAATTAATGAAACTGTATGAGGGTCATTCAATAAATTCATGGACAAATTCAGTTATTTTATTCTCCTATAATTAATATGTAGTCACCACAGATCATTATTCACGGCACTCGTTTGGCCAGTTTTTAGTTTGTTTTTTTTAGTTATTTTTTAGAAATGTTTAACTCCAATACAGGAAAACACTTTTTGCAATTCGGAATGGTACGTTCTTGGTGCCACTTAAATAAAACAAGAGGCCCAAGAGGGCCTGTAGACGCTCTACTGGCTAACACGGCTCTTATAACATCAATGAAGCGACTGACTGCCATTTAAGTTTTTTTGAAAGTTTCGGGTAAAAAACAGCTTTTTAACTTTATCATGGGCCATAACTAAAGAATCTGGTAAAGTTTGGTAAAGATCAGATAAAAAAATGAAATCAATTAAAAAAAATAATTAAAATGAAAAAAAAAAAAAAATAATAAAAAATAAATAAAATTAAATCAATTAAAAATAAAAAATTAAAAAAAATAATTAAAAAAAATAATAAATCAATGAATAAATATTAAAAAAAGTAAAAAAAAAAACATGAATAAAAAAATAAAAATGAATAAATAAATGAGAAAATTTAAAAATAAATAAAAATAATAACGTAAAAAAGAAAGTCATAAAATCTGCTAAAGTTTGGCAAAGATCAGATGCAAAATGAAGGCCCTATCGTATGACGAGGCAAATTATAGCATTTTTAACAAAATCAAGGGCCATAACTCCGCTGTTTATGGTTCGATCTGGCTGTTTTTCAAACTTGACCAAGCTTTCATAGACATTAACAATCTGATAAAGTTTGGTAAAGATCGGATGAAAAATGAAGGCCCTATCATCTTAACGAGGCAAAATATATCATTTTGAACTAAATCAAGGGCCATAACTCCGCTGTTACTGGTCCGATATGAATGTTTTTCGAACTTGATCGAGCTTTCATTGATATTAACAATCTGATAAGTTTGCTAAAGATCGGATGAACAATGAAGCCCCTATCATCTTAACAGGGCAAAATATATCATTTTGAACTAAATCAAGGGCCATAACGCCGCTGTTACTGGTCCAATATGGCTGGTTTTCGAACATGTTCGAGCTTTCAACGGCATTAACAATATGATAAAGTTTGGTAAAGATCGGATGAACAATGAAGCCCCTATCGTCTTAACGAGGCAAAATATAGCATTTTTAACTAAATCAAGGGCCATAACTCCGCTTTTACTAATCCGATATGGCTGGTTTTCGAACCTTTCCGAGCTTTCATTAATATTAACAATCTGATAAAGATTGGTAAAGATCGGATGAACAATGAAGCCCCTATCGTCTTAACGAGGCCAAATATAGCATTTTTAACTAAATCAAGGACCATAACTCTGCTGTTACTGGTCCGATCTGGCTTGTTTTCAAACGTGTCTGAGCTTTCATTGATATTAACAATGTGGTAAAGGTTGGTAAAGATAGGATGAAAAATGAAGACCCTATCGCCTTAACAAGGCAAAATATAGCAATATAGCATTTTTAACTAAATCAAGGTCCATAACTCCGCTGTTACTTGTCCGATCTGGCTGGTTTTCGAACTCATCTGAGCTTTCATTGATATTAACAACCTGTTAAAGTTTGGTAAAGATCGGATGAAAAATGAAGGCCCTATCGTCTTAACGAGGTAAAATATAGCACTATAGCATTTTTAACTAACTCAAGGGCCATAACTCCGCTGTTACTTGTCCGATTTGGCTGGTTTTCGAACTCATCCGAGCTTTCATTGATATTAACAACCTGTTAAAGTTTGGTAAAGATCGGATGAAAAATGAAAGCCCTATCGTCTTAACGAGACAAAAGTTAACGACCGACGGACGGACGGACGACGGACGAATGACGGACAACTCGGCATCCCATAAGCTCTGCTGGCCTTCGGCCAGTAGAGCTAAAAACACACTAATTTATGTTTCTTAGAAATTCCCATTTGTTATGAAAACAAAGAAAAAATCCCCTTCCTTAGGGCCCTGGCCCCAGTCCCCTAAAAGCTCACTGGTGCCCTGTTATTTCTAGCTTGATAATATAATGCCACTGAAGTTTATTTCAGGCCTAGTATTTTATGCCTCTTATATAGTATATGAGAGGTTGGGGAGGGGGGCATTGTTTGTTGTTGCCCTTGTCCATCTGTATGTACGGACGTACGGAAGTTTTTTTATTTAAGTGGCACCAAGAACGTACCATTCCAAATTGCAAAAAGTGTTTTCCTGTATTGGAGTTAAACATTTTCTAAAAAAAAAGAACTATGGCCAAACGAGTGCCGTGAATAATGATCTGTGGTGACTACATATTAATTATAGGAGAACAAAATAACTGAATTTGTCCATGAATTTATTGAATGACCCTCATACAGTTTCATTAATTATAACTACCGGTATGGGTTCTCACATCAAATTTTTATCGAACATAAGTTTCCTTTTAAACCTGCTTGCAAATAGTTAAATAAATGTTTGTGTTTTTCACCTTTTCTCTATTATAACTAAAACCCCTTTAAGACAGATGTATATTGTGTTACATTCATAGAATGGGGATGCACCTTCAATTATTATAAAGTCTAGTATGACTGTTCATTTTTTAGCAGTAGAAGATACACAAGTCACACGTTATATCCATCTTAGGCCAAAAAATTAAAAAAATGTGTGTTTCTTATTGCATGCTCTGAAAAATAGGGTAGGTCGGTAGGCATTTTTTTTTTTTTTTATTGGAGCAAGATATTGTGAGATTCTACATGTATTTATTCATAAACCCCATACAAGTTGATGATATATCTGAAAGTGTCTCTGTGATGTCGGTTTACCTCGATATATTGTGATAAATCATTGTTCAGAACATATTAAAAAAAAAAAATCATAAAAAGTTTTAGGGTTGGCCCCTTAAAAATAGGGTCGGTCGGACAACCGGAAACACATTTATTTTTTTTTGGCCTTACTTTAAACAATCAGTCTTGGGTAAACAAATCAACCATTACAATATGGTATTCTGTATAGATCCAGGTGCGTAGCTAGACCAGTTTTGGTCATACGTAACGCATGGTTGATCGCAATACTAACAAATCATTAAAATTGCTTTGAAATGCATTAGGTTTTTTTTTCTTTTCAAAATGTTCAGACCCAGGTGCGTATCTGCGTATAGGCAGCTACGTGCCCGAGATCATATTACAATAGGTACAAAAATAACTGAACAATGAAGACTGAATCAGATTGACTTCACCTTAAATATATAAATAAATACACATCATAGGAAGATTTACAGGAAATACTAAATTAATTCCTTCTTTTTCTTCTTTGTGGAACGGGAGTAGGTGATAGGTGGTCAACACAAAAACAGTGGAGGTTTTTGCCTTGGTTCATTTTCACTTTTATACATCAATGAAGGTAATTATCATAGTTATTGTCTATAATCTTATTACATTAAACTATTAATTAGATTTCTTTTTCATAACTTATAGCCTTTCATTTCCAATTGATCAATTCATTGTTTGGCTTTGATGGTCACATTTAGAACACTTCTTTCCTATATCTCCCAAAAGTAAAAAGAAATCCACACTAGGAAGTTCGACTCCAACAAATATATGATCATCGAACTCCAACAAATATATGATCATCGAACTCCAACAAATATATGATCATCGAACTCCAACAAATATATGATCATCGAACTCCAACAAATATATGATCATCGAACTCCAACAAATATATGATCATCGAACTCCAACAAATATATGATCATCAACCTCCAACAAATATATGATCATCAAACTCCAACAAATATATGATCATCAAACTCCAACAAATATATGATCATCAAACTCCAACAAATATATGATCATCAAACTTCAACAAATATATGATCATCAAACTCCAACAAATATATGATCATCAAACTCTAACAATATATGATCATCAAACTCCAACAAATATTTGATCATCAAACTCCAACGAATATATGATCAATCAACCTTTAATGTTTCATTTGGTTGTGCTTTCAAAAATAAAATAAAATATTATATCACATGTCGTTGCCACCTGAACAAATATTTAAGCAAATAGTTTGTCATTATTGTCATCTTCTTTTTAGGTGGTAAATTCCATAATCGGACAGAAGAAGAGAAACATCATAGAGACAGATACCATAGAGACAGATACCATCAGTTAAACAATGAAGAATGTATCAACTAAATACTGAGGCAAACAAAACCGACAGAGTAAACATTTAAACATTGTCTTCTATTTATCTACACTAATAAAAGCACAATCAATGTTGATCAAACTATACACCTAATTAAAGACTGCACAACCTAGACTATATCAATAACATGGAGTCCAATCCTGAACTCTCCAGGAGCTTGTCATTGACATTAGATTGTCTGGGTTATAGTAGAGACATGGTCAAATATAGAGTACAAGTGTATCGTGAAAAAGCACTTAATCGCAGAAACATTATCGCTGGAAGTAAGGGTGAAGGACTCGCTGCTCCATATGAAAGTGACACAGACATGATGATGACGAATAATAACTGTGCTTGTGGTAACGACACTCAGCAGCTAAGTAGAAGATTACCAAAATGCCTAGTATTCAAAACAGACAGACAGTCAACACCTCCTGGATATACTTATCTGACACTGACCCATATCTTTGGAGGATACCTGGCATTTATTAATGATAAACATTCTTATCTCTTGTCTGAGAATGGAGAAATATATGCATCAAGTGACTTGTTAATGGAATATTTTAGACAGTTATTCCAGGAAAAAAATAATAACAAGGAATGTGAAATGGCAGAAATTGGGTTACATTTTACAATGGAAGATAGAAGCGGTCCATCATTACCAGTAACTAACAATTTGGGAGCCAATGATTTGGTTATTTCTTTTTTTTGTATTTGTCCAGATCTACTACAGTCCTGGGTAGCACGTCCACGCTACTACACTTGGCCAACACCAGACACAATACAGCAAATATCTCGCCTTGAAGCTCATGTAGTTCCTGTAGGCTTCAAGGGAAGTGAACATCAGTACAAAGAGTGGAGAATATGCTTCACCAAAGCAGAACTTTGCCTTATGCATAGTAGGAATGACACTCAAACTAAACTGTATATTCTGTTAAAAATGGTGGCCAAAACTATCATTCAGCCCGTCTGTAAAGACATTACATCATACATCATGAAGAACATTGTTCTGTGGATGGCAGAGTTGAACCCACATGAACTCTTCAGACAGGAGTTACTGATAGATCGACTCATTCAGTCACTGCACTTTCTCCGACTTTGTGTGACAAACAATTTCTTACCCAACTACATGATCCCCAGTAGGAACCTGTTAGCTGGACGACTGGACCTCCAGCACAGAGAACAGTTATCAACACTGCTGACTTACCTTATTAGAGATGGATGGGTCCTGATTATACTGCTGCAACGGTGGCTGAAACTAAAATCTGGTCTGCATATGATGTACACATTGCCAGACAATCTTTTAAGATATGGGGAATGGAGAGATAGGGTCGAGAAAGTGGAACTTTTTTTGTTAAATAAAACAGAAAATGGGCTTGATGAACAACAACGAAGTCGTTTAGACCATCACATAAAAACCTACAGGACAAACCTGTTTTTACCAGACATAACAGAGCTTTATCTTTCAGGAATGAACAATATTGATCTTACTAATATACTTCTGAAGAGACTGAAAACAGCTTTGTCATAAAGGTAGTTGTGATCCATAATAAATCGAGGAAGTGTTTTTATTACAATTATTATTATTATTACTACTACAGAATAAGCCAATAAAGTATGTTTCTGATCTCATTCTTATAAGTTGTACCTATAAGTTTACTAAGCAGGGCCATAAGTCAAACAGGGAGGATGACGGGTCTTTATAGGGAGGATGAATTGTGATCAAACAGGGAAGATGACCTGTGATCCAATAGGGAGGATGACCTGTGATCAAAAAGGGAAGATGACTTGTGGTCAAACAGGGAGGATGAATTTAATCAAACAGGGAGGATGACCTGTGATCAAATAAGAAGGATGAATTGTGATCAAACAGGGAAGATGACATGTTATCAAACAGGGAGGAGGATTTATGATCAAGGAGGATGACCTGTGATCAAATAGGGAGGATGACCTGTGACCAAATAGGGAGGATGACCTGTGATCAAATAGGGAGAATGAAATGTGATCAAATAGGGAGGATGACCTGTGATCAAACAGGGAGGATGACCTGTGATCAAATAGGGAGGATGACCTGGGATCAAATAGGGAGGATGAATTGTGATCAAAAGGGGAAGATGACTTGTGGTCAAATAGGGAGGATGACCTGTGATCAAACATGGAGGATGACCTGTGATCAAACAGGGAGGATGACCTGTGATCAAAAGGGGAAGATGACTTGTGATGAAATAGGGAGGATGAACTGTGATGAAATAGGGAGGATGACCTGTGATGAAATAGGGAGGATGAATTATGACCAAATAGGGAGGATGAATTGTGATCAAATAGGGAGGATGACCGTTAATCAAAAAGGGGAAGATGACTTGTGGTCAAATAGGGAGGATGACGTGTGATCAAATAGGGAGGAGGATTTGTAATCAAATAGGGAGGATGATTTGTGGTCAAATAGGGAGAATGACCTGTGATCAAACAGGGAGGATGACGTGTGATCAAAAGGGGAAGATGACTTGTGATCAAATAGGGAGGATGACCTGTGATGAAATAGGGAGGATGACCTGTGATGAAATAGGGAGGATGACCTGTGATGAAATAGGGAGGATGAATTATGACCAAATAGGGAGGATGAATTGTGATCAAAAAGGGAGGATGATCGTTAATCAAAAAGGGGAAGATGACTTGTGGTCAAATAGGGAGGATGACGTGTGATCAAATAGGGAGGAGGATTTGTAATCAAATAGGGAGGATGATTTGTGGTCAAATAGGGAGAATGACCTGTGATCAAATAGGGAGGATGACCTGTGATGAAAAGGGGAAGATGACGTGTGGTCATATAGGGAGGATGACCTGTGTTCAAATAGGGAGGATGACGTGTGGTCAAATAGGGAGGATGACCTGTAATCAAATAGGGAGGATGACCTGTAATCAAAAGGGAGGATGACGTGTGATCAAATAGAGAGGATGACCTGTAATCAAATAGCGAGGATGACCTGTAATCAAATAGGGAGGATGATGTGTGATCAAATAGGGAGGATGACGTGTGATCAAATAGGGAGGATGACCTGTAATCAAATAGGGAGGATGACCTGTAATCAAATAGGGAGGATGACGTGTGATCAAATAGGGAGGATGACGTGTGATCAAATAGGGAGGATGACCTGTAATCAAATAGGGAGGATGACCTGTAATCAAATAGGGAGGATGACGTGTGATCAAATAGGGAGGATGACGTGTAATCAAATAGGGAGGATGACCTGTAATCAAATAGGGAGGATGACCTGTAATCAAATAGGGAGGATGACGTGTGATCAAATAGGGAGGATGATTTGTGGTCAAATAGGGAGAATGACCTGTGATCAAATAGGGAGGATGACCTGTCATGAAAAGGGGAAGATGACGTGTGGTCAAATTGGGAGGATGACGTGTGGTCAAATAGGGAGGATGACCTGTGATCAAATAGGAAAGATGACTTGTGATCAAATAGGGAGGATGACCTGTGGTCAAATAGGGAGGATGATGTGTGATCAAATAGGGAGGAGGATCTGTGATCAAATAGGGAGGATGACGTATGATCAAATAGGGAGGATGATTTGTGGTCAAATAGGGAGAATGACCTGTGATCAAATAGGGAGGATGACCTGTGATGAAAAGGGGAAGATGACGTGTGGTCAAATAGGGAGAATGACGTGTGGTCAAATAGGGAGGATGACGTGTAATCAAATAGGGAGGATGACCTGTGATCAAATAGGAAAGATGACTTGTGATCAAATAGGGAGGATGACCTGTGGTCAAATAGGGAGGATGATATGTGATCAAATAGGGAGGAGGATCTGTAATCAATTAGGGAGGATGATGTGTGATCAAATAGGGAGGATGATTTGTGGTCAAATAGGGAGAATGACCTGTGATCAAATAGGGAGGATGACCTGTGATGAAAAGGGGAAGATGACGTGTGGTCAAACAGGGAGGATGACATGTAATCAAATAGGGAGGATGACCTGTAATCAAATAGGGAGGATGACCTGTGATCAAATAGGAAAGGTGACTTGTGATCAAATAGGGAAGATGACTTGTGATCAAATAGGGAGGAGGATTTGTGATCAAATAGGGAGGATGACCTGTGATCAAATAGGGAGGAGGATTTGTGATCAATTAGGGAGGATGACCTGTGATCAAATAGGAAAGATGACTTGTGATCAAATAGGGAGGATACCTGTGGTCAAATAGGGAGGATGATGTGTGATCAAATAGGGAGGATGATGTGTGATCAAATAGGGAGGAGGATTTGTAATCAAATAGGGAGGATGACGTGTGATCAAATAGGGAGGATGATGTGTGATCAAATAGAGAGGAGGATTTGTGATCAAATAGGGAGGATGACCGGTAATCAAATAGGGAGGATGATGTGTGATCAAATAGGGAGGAGGATTTGTGATCCAATAGGGAGGATGACTTGTGGTCAAATAGGAAAGATGACTTGTGATCAAATAGGGAGGAGGATTTGTGATCAAATAGGGAGGATGACCTGTGATCAAATAGGGAGGAGGATTTGTGATCAAATAGGGAGGATGACCTGTGATCAAATAGGAAAGATGACTTGTGATCAAATAGGGAGGATGACCTGTGGTCAAATAGGGAGGATGATGTGTGATCAAATAGGGAGGAGGATCTGTGATCAAATAGGGAGGAGGATTTGTAATCAAATAGGGAGGATGACCTGTAATCAAATAGGGAGGATGATGTGTGATCAAATAGGGAGGAGGATTTGTGATCAAATAGGGAGGAGGATTTGTGATCAAATAGGGAGGATGACCTGTAATCAAATAGGGAGGATGATGTGTGATCAAATAGGGAGGAGGATTTGTGATCAAATAGGGAGGATGACTTGTGATCAAATAGGAAAGATGACTTGTGGTCAAATAGGGAGGATGACATGTGGTCAAATAGGGAGGATGATGTGTGATCAAATAGGGAGGAGGATCTGTGATCAAATAGGGAGGATGACCTGTGATCAAAAGGGAAAGATGACTTGTGGTCAAATAGGGAGGAGGATTTGTAATCAAATAAGGAGGATGGCTAGTGATGATCAAATAGGGAGGATGACCTTAGTCAAATAATGAGGATGTAACAATAACTAAAGAAACACTGAAAGACAGAAACACTGAAAGACAAACATTAGTTAATTCAATAACTTAATAAGTTGTTTGAAAACATCTCAGAAAGGTCTCCAAACATTATAGAAATGTAATAAGTTATGATTATAATAAAGTTGATTTTATTTCATTCTTGTTGCATTCTTTAATAATGTCATTGAGCAGTTAAGGTTACCTGGTGCTTTTTGACATATAATTTATATAATTGTGTCATACTGCAAAGAAAACTCTAAAGTTTTGATTGGATAACGTGCCATAGCCAAGAATACTTAGATACAGTCAAAGCTGTGTTAGCAGTCACCTCTAATAAAGGGTCCTCCAGCCAAGAATACTTAGATACAGTCAAAGCTGTGTTAGCAGTCACCTCTAATAAAGGGTCCTCCAGTCAATACAAACTTGTGTATGGTGCATTTACTACTAGTAAAAATGGCCACTGTTATCCCAGCTACCTGGATTAGACCTTTTAAGAGGGATAAGGACATTTTAACATACCATGCATGTCTTTATAATACAGCAACCACATGATTTTGCCTGCATCATATCATGGATATCAGACGAAAATTTTAGGAGTTGAGTGCACAAGATTTAGAATCTAAAAACTTCAATGTCCCTTAACTCTGCCAAAAATCATTCAACCGGAACGTCCTGAAAATATGCACTACTAGGCATCATACTGATAATCTGAGCAAAAAACAAAGGAGTTGAGCAGACAAGTTTTAGAATCGAAAAATTATTCGTACAATGTGCATTACATTGAGTTTTTTGTGTGACTACTTATGCTTTACCTTCAGGTGTAAATATCTACTGCACCTTTAATTGGCTCATATAAGCTTGTTTGACAGATCGTAACTATTTATATCTACATCCAGCATCTATCCTTTTTTTTATACCCCAAACGCTTAAGGGCAATTCCATTAAGACGTACATGGGATCCCAGAAAGGCACTTTTGAAATTGAACACCCACCCATATATGCAAAATTGTGTTTGAAGAACCAAATCTCCGCAAGAAGGGTTTACCCATAGATGTTCGTAAAATTGCCTTTCTGGGCTCCCCCATGTTTTAATGGAATAGCCGAAAGTGTGGAACTGATTTTGCCAAATAAACCTGCTGTACAACTAACCAATGGGGAAAGGGCAACAAGATGAACAAGAGCCATAACTCCGTTATGACTGGTCTGAACTGGCTGGTTTTCGAACTTGTCCAAGCTTTCATTGATATCAACAATCTGGTAAAGTTTGAAAAAAAGATCGGATGAAAAATGAAGGTCCTATCATGTTAACGAGGCCAAATTATAGCATATTTCAGAAAATCAAGGGCCATAACTCCGGTGTAAATGGTCCAATCTGGCTGGTTTACGAACTTGTCCAAGATTTCATTATATCAACAATCTGTGCAAGTTTGGTAAGGGCTGTTCCATTAAAACATACCAGGGGTAGCGGAAGGTACTTTTAAATTTAACCACCCACCTATAGATGCAATTTTAATATTGATATGACCACCCATAGAAGTAAAATGACATGGAAGACAACTACCCATGTATTTTTATTGTTTAACCGTGTATTTTTTAAATTAATGATTTGGAAGTTGCCAAATATGTATTTAAGATTAAGAAATATGTGATGGAGGCTTTTATTGGTTGGTGAAGGGTTGCGTAGCCCGATTCATGAATTTGAGCAACCACCCATTTTCCTCAATTAAGTCTTAACCATTGAATGTTCTCACTAACAATCTGCAGGTGAAGCTGGGATTCAAACCCATGACCTCAGCAGTGAAAGGTTTATAGTGGTCTATACAACAACAACAACAACAGTGCATTCAAATGTTTTAAGTCTTTTTCTTAGATGTATTCAATCCACCAGCTGTTACTGTTCAAGTGAACCACATACATTTCTAACCATTAGATATGAAGTTCCAAGCAATGATATTTCTTAAATTCAAGTTTTCTTCACTGCAAGAATATATATGCCTATTACCTATACCCGTTGAGGGTCATTTGTTGATTTACATACAAAGTTTATATTACACCTTATCATCCCTTATTTTTTAATAGTTTTATCTTTATATATTTACACTAATTTTTAAATAATACTTCATTTTTCATCAATTTTTGCGCACAATATGACCTATTTATGTGTCGACGTGCCGTAAAACACCATTCATTCATTCATTCATTCATTCTATTGTTATTATATAACTTTGTTTGCGGTTGGGGGTGCTATATAGGAATCACACTGTTCGTCACATAGCGTCACACACGTAACGTCACATAAAACTCTTATGACAACTACTTCTACAATTTTCAACATATTGATCTGAAACTTTGTTTACATGATCAGCATCAAGTGTAGAAGAGCGCGACATACATTTCTTATGGCTCGCTGAATGCCATGCAGAGTTATTGCCCTTGGACTTTGTGATATACTATATAGCAGGGCTTCTAAAATCGCCGGTTTGTCGGTCCCGAGACCGAATTCTGTTTCTCCGGACCGATTTTCTTTTCAAAATCTCTGTTAAAATCGGTCCCAGATATTTTATCTATCGGTCGTTAAAAAATCTACAATTACCCTATACACTCCTTGAAATATGCCTTGCGGCAATATTCTTTGATCCATAACACGATTGTTTGTCACTCGCTGTGCGATAGTAGGTCAATTTGGACTAAACCATTACCGATAGTAGGGAGTTTTCCGGAAGAGTCTATAGCCATGTAGCACGCCTTTGATGTGTGATCAGTGAAAGTATATCACGCGTTCTGTCGGTTCACTGAAGCGAGTGTTACCGTCTGTGATTTCTTTGATATTCCGTTAGTCGTAAGGTGTTAGCCTGTTTGCTTGTGTCGGTTTGTTTTTTTAAGTGGCCAAAGCTGGGACTGAAATTTGTTTGCTTCATTAAAATACCGAGATGTGTTAATTGTTTGTTTGATTTTTTTTTTACAATAACTTTAAGTATAATATTTAGGAAAGTGATCAAACCTGACACCGTTTTTTTTTAAGTCGGACCGAAATTTTTTGCGTTAGTCGTAACATTTGGTATTAATTAAGCTAATTGATGAAAAACGATATTACTCAAATTTATGTAAAATCGTATATAATCCGCTAGTCCGCGCGTGTTAGTCCGCGTTTTATACCTACCCGGTTTATTAGACACTTCAGGTTCAATTCCTCAAATGATCAACAATTTTAATATTGAGTGAAAATTATTCATTCAGTAAAGCGAAGACATGATGTCAGTCATTAAAATGTACAAATTGTGATAAAGTAAGT
Organism: Cyrtodaria siliqua; assembly: GCA_037043455.1. Taxonomy (NCBI): domain Eukaryota; kingdom Metazoa; phylum Mollusca; class Bivalvia; order Adapedonta; family Hiatellidae; genus Cyrtodaria; species Cyrtodaria siliqua. The sequence goes on from JAWPHD010004015.1 coordinate 41,483, forward strand.
AAGAAATAATACAAAAATAATACAAACATACATTTTAAATAGTTCTCTATATCAATGACTGAACGGAAAAAAATCATGGTGCAGCTGACATGGTGGGTGGGGTACGGCGAAATGAGTGATTTTTTCAAAATAAGCGTGATTCTTACGGCAGTTAAAAACCTGGACCGATTTGCATTTTAAAGTTTTAGAAGCCCTGCTATATAGCATTTATGCAATCTTGTGACCCGAACTACTACTACAGTTTTCAAGGTCTTGAACTGACACTTTCTATACATGTTCAACACCAAGTGTAGCTGTGGTTAACATAAATTTTGTTGGCTCCCTCATTGCCATGCAGAGTTATCGTCCTTGGACTTTGTGATGTACTATATAGTGTATAGCATTTATGCAGTCTTGTGAGGCGAACTACTTCTCTAGTTTTCAGGAAATTGAACTGAAACTTTCTATACATGATCAACATCAAGTGTAGATGTGCGTGACATAAAGTTTGTTTGGCTCACTCATTTCCTTGTTGAGTAATCGCACTTGGACTTGTTACCTCTGATTTTACTAAAAAAAATGTTTGTGGGGGTATTCATCACCTTCAGTAATAGTTCTAGTTTAATCCACATGATTAGAGATATAGAGGTTATTATATTGTTTTCGTATTACGGGATATAATTCCCGAGGCAAGATATGTGAACTTGCCGAATGTTGATTAACTTATATATATATATATATATTACATTTTTAATTACGAGCAAATGTCCCTTTAATTCAATAACTACACGCGGTCTATTTTGACCTACTTTGCATCACAGCGCGCTTGAAAAACGAAAGTTAAAATAGGGTGTACCACCAACAGAATCTTAATTGTTTTTAACAAGCCCACCCCCCACTTTACAGAATTTCCCCAGATACCCCCCACCAATAGAATTTTAACTGGTTAGAACTTGTTCTGCCATTTGAAGTGTTCTTCGCATGTTGTGCAAAAATCACCCCCCACCTACAGAATTTTAACTCCCCAGATACCAACCACCAATAGAATTTTAACTGGCTAGAACTTTTTCTGCCATTTGAAGTGTTCTTTGCATGATGTGCAGAAATGAGTCGAGCAGCCCATGCAGTGGGGCTCAACCCAGGCAGTGCTTAATTTACATCACCACCTGATCCCATGTAAGCTATGTGCCAGTGAAACAGTAATGAATTTTTAGTGGAAAGAGACGTAAAATTCCATTTAAATTGACAAAACATATTCCCCACCCACTAACAAATATCTTAACGTGTGCTGAATTTATTTTGTTTCACGTGGAATAGCTATGTAATGTATACATTATGCATTCATGTAATGACTGTTTACCTGTGAATGTGTTTTTTAACATACACAAGTCATTAGGCCTAAAAAAAATAATAGTGTGGTTCTGGTAACATGTTCAAAATTGGTAGGTAGGGTAGGTCGGATTTTTTTTTTTTTAAAGGATTGTTTTTTTATGAACTTTTCGAAATGGACCAAAAAAACGTCAGGGTCGGCGGGAATTCGTAGGTAGGGTCGGGTGACCCGAACCACACATTTTTTTTTAGGCCTTAGGGCTATTATTCCAGAATTAAATGTATTTGGGGGTGGGGTGGGGGCACTTTTTCAAGACCCCAACCACTGATGAAATAAAAATTCTCCCGACCCCCAAGACCCATCCAAAAAATATATAGTATCGACCCCACCACCCCTATCACTTTTTTTTTTCCGAGGAACGCACCACCCATCAATAAAAAATAAAGACCAAAATATTAAATATCGGACCTCACCTCCCATCTAAGAAAAAACAAGAGGGCCAAGATGGCCCTAAATCGATCACCTGAGCACAGGCACATTATCGAACTTCTTCGAAATCTTATGGTCATATACAATCTGTGCAAGTTTGGTTAAGATTGATCAAGAAATGTTGGCTCTGCTGTGTATAACAACACTGATACAAAGACACTGACAAAGTTTGGTAAAGATCAAATACAAAATGAAGGTGCTAGAGTGTAACACCTTGGGAAGAGCCAAATGTGACCCCAGGGATACATGTAATATATGAGAGCTGTGTGCTTTGTGGTTTCAGAGAAGATTTTTTACGTTTTTCCCTATACAAGTCTATGTAAAACGTGACCCCTGGGGCGGGGCCAAATGTGACCCGAGGGTCACAATTTGAATTGAATTGAATTGGGGTTTTAAGGCGCACCAACACATGAAAAGGTTATATGGCGCCTAAAAGGCATGAACATGCCAGGCTCATCTTCCATGTACATCGAGATAAAATATGGAAAATGGGCCTAGAACCTTCTCACCCTGAACTGCAGAGTTGCTGCAAATTCTATCGTAGGAACTCCATTTACGCTGGAGCCACGTTATTGTTTTTCTGCCACTGCTCTTTTGATGCAAGCGAGATGGCACCTGAAACAATGCAGCATTTGAACAATCTTGGTAAAGGACCATAAGCTTATAGTAAATGCAAAATATCAAACCTCTGGCTCTTGTAGTTTCCGAGAAGAAGAAAAAAAAAATCCCCTGTATAAGTCTATGTAAAACTGTGACCCCCGGGGCGGGGACAAATTTGACCCCAGGGTCACCATTTGAACAAAATTAGTAGAGGACCATAAGCTGATGCTACAAGTAATACATGAGAGCTCTGTGCCATGGGATTCTAGAGAAGAAGATTTTTTCAGTTTTTCCCTATACAAGCCTATGTAAAACTGTGACACCGAGACGGGGCCAAATGTGACCCCTGGGTCACCATTTGAACAAACTTGGTAGAGGACCATAAGCTTATAGCAAATGCAAAATATTAAACCTCTGGCTCTTGCAGTTTCAGAGAAGAAGATTTTTTAAGTTTTTCCCTATACATGTCTATGTAAAACATGTGACCCTTGGGGCGGGGCCAAATGTGACCCGAGGGTCACCATTTGAACAAACTTGGTAAAGGACCAGAAGCTTATAGTAAATGCAAAATATCAAACCTCTGGCTCTTGTAGTTTCCAAGAAGAAGATTTTTTAAAATAAATTCCTATATAAGTCTATGTAAAACTGTGATCCACGGGGCGGGGACAAATTTGACCCCAGGGTCACCATTTGAACAAACTTAGTAGAGGACCATAAGCTGATGCTACATGTAATACATGTGACCTCTGTGCCTTGTGGTTTTAGAGAAGAAGATTTTTTAAAGTTTTTTCCTTTCTGTCTATATGAAAAACATGCAAAATCGCAATATACTAATTTGGACCCCCGGGGCACGGCCATTTTTGATCCCTGGGACTTTATTTGATCGAACTTGATAGTCTAGGCATTGGCGATCATTTTAAAAGAAAAACTGTTGAAATCTGTCCAGCGGTTCTTGTGAAAAATATTTTTTAATGTTTCGACCATATATGGTAATGGCGGCCATCTTGGATGTTGCGCTGACCTAATTTTTAGAAATCTAAAAAGCATTCATCTAAGGATCATCCACGTGAAGTTTGGTCAAAATTTGCCAAGCGGTTTCTGTGGAGATGTCGTTTGAAGAAAAGTTAACGACGCCAAAGATGGATGACGACGGACGAAGAGTGATCTAAAAAGTGGACCCCCCCCATCAAATAAAATAAAACAAAAAAAGTTTTAATTAAAAAAATCTGGAAATTGGCATATATTAAAGGGACACTGTCTGCAACCTTAAACTTATAAAGCACAAAATAATTTTAAAAAACTTTACCATTATTCAATATTTACTATTATAAAAACAAGATCATATGATTGATTTCAATAGTGGTACAATTTTTTTATTAAAAATTACCGTTTTTTGGGCTTAAACCGCACACTAAAATTACACTCGCGGGTAACCCAGTAGTGCAGAGTTGAGTTCTGTAGCTCTAAATCAAACCCAGCTATGTAAACAAACAACAAATAAAACATTTAAAAAATTCAAATTTATTACTAGAATTATATGGGTCTATCCTCATGTTTTCACTGTTCATTTCACTGTTATTTGGTTATGCTGAATAATCTGCTTTAATACTTACAGTGTCACTTTAAAGTTTGTTGTTATATTTTCGTACTTACAAAACATAACAACATTGTGGAAGTACGAGTTTCGGCAAAAAAATAATAATATTGGCCATGATTTTTCAAAAACGTCCGTTTAAAAGACGGCTGCATGGTTGGCTGGCTAACAACTTCCCCTCTGAAATATAACTGATAGTATGAATCAAACTGAGTATGATGTACAATAGTACGAATCTAACTGAGTACGAAATTTCGTAGGAGTTGTCGTTCTTGAAATCATTCTGCTTATCAACGATTATTCGAGAAAAAAAAGTGTTTTTTAACTTGAGAAACACCCATCTTGATTAAAAATGTTTGAGACCCCATATTGATTTATTTATTTCAGATACCCCCATTCCCCACAACTCAGTTTTTTTTGTGTGAGATTTACCCACCCACCTGTAGATGCGATTTTCCGATGTTAGGACGGTACCATAGATGCAATTTTTGGGACAAGGCACCCTATCATGTATTTTCTATAAATTGCCGTCCCCTACCCCCTGGTATGTTTTAATGGAACAGCCCTAAGATCAAATAATAAATGAAGGTGCTAGAGTGTTCACAAGGTAGAAAATGGCATTTTTTTAGCAAAAACAAGGGCCATAACTCCAGCGTATGGTCCGATCTGGTTGGTTTCGAACTCGTCCAAGATTTCATTGCTATTAACAACCTGTGCAAGTTTGGTAAAGATCAAATGATAAATGAAGTGCTAGAGTGTTCACAGAATAGGTTTTTTTTTCAGAATAAAAAGGACCATAACTCCGCTTTTACTGGTCTGATCTGGCTGGTTTTCGATCTTGTCATGGATATTAACAATCTGATAAAGTTTGGTAAAGATCGAATGGAAAATGAAGGCCCTATCGTCTTAACGAGGCAAAATATAGCATTTTTAACTAAATCAAGGGCCATAACTCCACTGTTACTGGTTTTCAAACTTGTCCGAGCTTTCATTGACATTAACAATCTGATAAAGTTTGGTAAAGATAGGATGACAAATGAAGGCCCTATCGTCTTAACGAGGCAAAATATAACATTTTAAACTAAATCAAGGGCCATAACTCCACTGTCACTGGTTCGATATGGCTGGTTTTCGAATTTGTTCGAGCTTTCATTGATATTAACAATCTGGTAAAGATCGGATGAAAAATGAAGGCCCTATCGTCATAACGAGGCAAAATATAGCATTTTAACTAAATCAAGGGCCGTAGCTGTTACTGGTCCGATCACGCTGGTTTTCGAACTTTTCCGAGCTTTCATTGATATTAACAATCTGTTAAAGTTTGTAAAGATCAGATGAAAAATGAAGGCCCTATCATCTTAACGAGACAGAAGTTATCGACGGACGGAAGGACGACGGACAACTCGCCATCCCAAAAGCTCTTCTGGCCTTTGGCCAATGGAGCTGAAAATCATTCAACCGGAACACGGCGAAGACATGCGCAACTAGGCTTGGACAGACAGACAAGGTCACAAAACAGACAGACAGCACAAAAACAATACGTCTCCTCATTCACTTCGTGGAGGGAGACATAACATATTTAGTAACATAGAGGAATTGTTCACATACCTTCTTCCTCTAATACAACTTTGGACAGGTATTTATCACATGCAGTCAACAACTCAGTGCACCAGTCTAGCTTTACAGAGTTATTCCCTGTCTCTATCGATTGTGCGTTACATAGCTGGAGAGGTAGAAATACAGAAACATTATATTATCAAATGTCATCAATAACTGAAGTGCACCAGTCTAGCCATAGAGAGATTGTTTTTGGACTAATTCCACAAAGAAATATTATTTAAAAACCTATATCTGGTACATTGCATGCTAAATCGGGTCAATTTCATACTAAATCAGGTAAATTTAATCCTAAATCGTGTACATTTCACACTAAATCGGATATTTTCATACTAAATTGGGCGGAGTGGAATGCTTGGTCTAGTGGTAGAGCATCAAGACTCCAGATCGAAAGGTCATGAGTTCTATCCTCCTCCATGTTATTTGACCTTGAGCAAGACAATTAATCACATTACTTAGTACTGGTTCTACCCAGGAAGCCATCTAGAGTGATCAATGTAAGTTACAAGAATTTGCAATTGATGTAAAAGAAATACGTTGAAACTAACTAAATTGGTTAAAGTTCATGCTATGGTTACAAAGCTGGTTCTAACCTTTGCCAGAGTATTAACCGACACCGAGATAAGTTCTGGAGGAGAATCAAACTTCATCAATCGTGTCTTCAGATCCTGGATCAGTTTGTCTCGGCTGTCTGACGGAAGGTGCTTAGCAACACACTTCATCACTGTCAACACTCGCTCCATGATCTCACTGGAACAGTCTACACCAACAAGGGTTTACTAAACAAGAGCAATGCCTAACATGGAATACACACCTGTCTTTTTAATTTCGTAGACCTAATATTTGAAGTTATTAGCCACAATCACATGTAAAAGTCAATGATGAAATTCCAGATTTTTTCATTTTTTACGTTTTTAGGATCGCGCCACAAATCATGATACAAAAACGTGCGGGGTCCCACAAATTAAATAATCCAAAAACAGGTGCGCGTTCGCGTTGTTATTTAGCAGCTTGCATTTTTGAAAAAAGTGTTCATTGTAAAATGGTCTTATGACACAGACTTGTTATTAATAAATATAAAACAGAAATGATTATATAATCCATCAAAAAAATAGGAATATGAAAACGAAATCATCATTTTAATGACCTCTCAATGTCAATATGAAAGCTGTATTGTGATTTGTTCAAATTCTGTAACTGACCAATCAAATGCGCGCTTTCAAACTGATAGATTGTAATCAAGGGAGAGGACAAATGAACAAATATGGTTTCAAATTACAAGCGATGAAAACACGATTTCTGGTTGGATTTTAGTTTTAAAAATGGCCGGACACTCGAAGGAAAATTACAAGCGATAAAACACGATTTCTGTTAGGATTTTAGTTTTAAAAATGGCCTAACTTGAACAGATTAACTGGAATTTTCTGCTTGACATTTAAAAAAATTGCCTGTTATGTCTGAAGGACCGATTGATGGTTTTCGCGGAGACTGATATATCATTTCAATATGGCTGTCCACAAGCAAGCAGCTACCCAAGACAGGGGAAGAAAACATTCAATATCAGAGAATGTTTCATCATTTTTTTTGCAGACTTGCTTCAACAGAATCCAAAATCTTCGTTTGCTGATGTTACAAATATGAACTGTAATCAACCATGAAAACATATTTGATAAAGAAAACCTTGTGTGCATTGTTACACCATTAGAACTTACATGTCGTGTTAAACAATTTAATTATATTCCCATTTGCAAAAGAGATCAACAGACCCAATTTGCAGGCAATAAATCAACAAATAAAACTGATCAAGAAATAATGGACAAGATAGACACACAAGGTGGTCAAGGTGCTCCTAAATAAAGATGTGCCAGGATCTGGGCACTTTGTTACCTGGGGCAGGAAGAGTCAGAACTGCATCAGAAATGCATATACTATAATATAGCCTTCTTTATAAATTAATTATTAAGACACAGCATTGCCCACTATTATAGAATCTCACCTTGGTTAACCGTAGACTGCCAGTAGTTGAGAAGGAATGCATTGTTCATCTTGGGGGCTGCAGGGGCTATCTCAGACAGTAACATCCACGCTCCCTGGTATCATATTTATATTGTTTAAATAAAATGTTATCACGTTGAGTCAACTATAAAATAGTTTTCTTGTCTTAACGTTGTTACCTTAGGCCAAAAAAAAATTACCTCTGTTTCCGGTGGCCCGACCGACCCTATTTTTAAGGGGTCGACCCTAAAACTTTTTATGAAAAAAAATAATTAAAAACAAATATAAAACAAGAGGTCAATGACCTTGAAGCTCTACTGATTGATTTTGATTTCAGGAAGTAGTCGCTACAAACTCGTTTTTTGAAAATTTATTTTTAGCCGTGGCGGCCATCTTGAATTTCCGGCCGACCTGATATTTTGCTAGGATCAATTAGACATCAAGAGCAACATTCCTGTGAAGTTCATGAAAATCCGTCCAGTAGTTTCAGAGGAGTAGTCGCTACAAGTTTTCATTATATAATTCTATGTAAACAAAGATGGCCGCTGACAGCCATGTTTAACATCTAATCAAAATGATTTTTGACAAGGACCAACATCATGTAATGCTGATCATTTTAGAAAAAGTCCCATATCAATATCGCTTATAGTTTTCAAGAAGTAGTCGCTACAAACTTGCATTTTGAAAATCTATTTTTAGCCATGGTGGCCATCTTGAATTTCCGGCCGACCTGAAATTTTGCTAGGATCAATTAGACATCAAGAGCAACATTTCTGTGAAGTTTCATGAAAATCCGTCAAGTAGTTTCAGAGGAGTAGTCGCTACAAGTTTTCATTATATAACTCTCTGTAAACAAAGATGGCCACTGGCAGCCATGTTTAATGTCGAATCAAAATAATGTTTGACTCGGATAACCATCATGTCATGCTGATCATTTTAGAAAAAGTCCCATATCAATATCACTTATAGTTTTCAAGAAGTAGTCGCTACAAACTTGTATTTTGAAAATCTATTTTTAGCCATAGCGGCCATCTTGAATTTCCGGCCGTCCTGGAATTTTGCTAGGATCAATTAGACATTAAGAGCAACATTTCTGTGAAGTTTCATGAAAATCCGTCAAGTAGTTTCAGAGGAGTAGTCGCTACAAGTTTTCATTATATAACTCTATGTAAACAAAGATGGCCACTGGCAGCCATGTTTAATGTCGAATCAAAATAATGTTTGACTCGGATAACCATCATGTCATGCTGATCATTTTAGAAAAAGTCCCATATCAATATCACTTATAGTTTTCAAGAAGTAGTCGCTACAAACTTATTTTTTAAAAATCTATTTTTAACTGTGGCAGCCATCTTGAATTTCTGGCCGATCTGAAATTTTGCTAGGATCATTTAGACATCAAGAGCAACATTCCTGTGAAATTTCATGACAATCCGTCAAGTAGTTTCAGAGGAGTAGTCGCTACAAGTTTTCATTATATAACTCTATGTAAACAAAGATGGCCACTGGCAGCCATGTTTAACGTCAAATCAAAACGATTTTCGACAAGGACCAACATCATGTCATGCTGATCATTTTAGAAAAAGTCCCATATCAATATCACTTATAGTTTTCAAGAAGTAGTCGCTACAAACTTGAATTTAAAAAATCTATTTTTAGCTTTGGTGGCCATCTTGGATTTCACATCAACATGAATTTTTGCTAGGATCAACTAGACTTCATGGGCAACATTTCTGTAAAGTTTCATGAATATCCATCCAGTAGTTTCAGAGGAGTAGTCGCTACAAATAAAAGTTAACGGACGGACGACGGACGCCGCACCACGGCATAAGCTCTGCTGATCTCTGATCAGTAGAGCTAAAAATATATATATATATATTGAATTTGTTCTGAACAATGATTTATCACAATATATCGAGGTAAACTGACATCACAGAGAAACTTTCAGTTGTATCATCAACTTGTATGGGGTTTATGAGATGAATACACGTAGAATCTCACAATATCTTGCTCCAAAAAAAAAAAAAAAAAAAAAATGCCTACCGACGTTTACGTTTGCATTTAAATCGTCAGTTATTTTTAAATAATACAAAGAAAAAACTTAAAATCTTCTTGGTATAGGGCACATCATATGTATAAGAACAGATGCCTAATTCCACAGGTGAATATATTTCAAGAAACAGAATTTGTGCCTCGACTCTGCAACAATAACCTAAATATCTGTTAATCAATATGCTCCCCTGCATTACTTCATACATACAGCATTGTTATCTGTCCCGATGTGTGTCTCCAGGGCATTAATGAGTCCAGGTTTGATTTGACCCTGCCTTGACCAGTGGTGACATGCCTTCTGCAGGTAGCGTCTGAAATGTACAAAGTGGTTGTTTGTTGGTGCTTAAAGAAACTAAACCATCAAATTTCTCTACAAAAATGTTTTTCCAAACTCTATCCATTTACTGAGGTCATAAAATATTGCATATGTCCCGATTAAAAGTCTAGATTGATTCATGGGTCCTTAAAAAACCTGTAACTGAAAATGCGCCAATTTTGTTGGATTGACTGAATGGTGTTTTACGTCATTTTTAGCACATGTTAAGCCAAATACGAGATAATATGACAGTGAATTGTTTTGTGGTAGCAGCAGACCACTCCATTTTTTCTAGGTAGAACCAATATTGTATTCATCCCACCAGTCGTAAGAATCGACAATTTCTAACTTGAAAGTCGAGCTCCCAGTGGGATTTGAACCTGCAGTGGTGGCACACCGAAGAAACCAAGTGTTGTCATCCAGCATGCTATCTACTGAACCAAGATGGCTCCCAATGCAATAAAATACGTAGAATTAGTTATTGCGTGTTCTATTAAATTTATTCCCAGTTCGATAAAGAAAGGATCTTGTTGCCGATACTGACCTCTGATCTACACTGTGAGGTTTAGCCATGATGTCCAGCATGCTCCAGGCTAATGTATGGGACTCGCCCTTCGACCTGAAGTATACATGTACCAGAAAGCTATGTTTATTAAATATGAGGTGCAGAGTCCATTCATTCCACCCATTTTACTTTAAAATGTGAAACAAGTTCTCAACAAAATATTAAATACTTCCCTAACTTTTTAAGGTCGCTGGCAACCTTGTTATTGCTGTTTGATAACACTTTCTGGAATTTTATGTTTTTTCACTAAGTAATTGCCATCCTTCTCCCATAGACGTGTAGTGTAATAAAGGTCTTGATAAGTTATCAATTATTCTGTCAATACAGCCGTCTATACAATAATAACTCACGTTGATATTGAATGATTATACAATGATAACTCACCGTTGATATTGAATGATTATACAGTGATAACTCACCGTTGATATGGAATGATTTTAGTGTTAACTCACCGTTGATATGAAATGATTTTACAATGATAACTCACTGTTTATATGGAATGATTATACAATGATAACTCACCGTTGATACAGAATGATTATACAATGATAACTCACCATGGATATGGAATGATTATACAATGATAACTCACCGTGGATATGGAATGATAATAGATAACTCACCATGGATATGGAATGATTATACAATGATAACTCACTGTTGATATGGAATGATTATACAATGATAACTCACCGTGGATATGGAATGATTATACAGTGATAACTCACCGTGGATATGGAATGATTATACAAAGATAACTCACCGTTGATATGAAATGATTATACAATGGTAACTCACCGTGGATATGGAATGATTATACAGTGATAACTCACCGTGGATATGGATTGATTATACAATGATAACTCACCGTGGATATGGAATGATTATACAATAACTCACCGTTGATATGGAATGACATTACTAAGAATAAGCTCCTCCAATGTTTCCATGCATTTTTCAGACAATGTACTCTCTCGGTCTATAACAAGGGGAAGAACTCCAAGCAACCAGTTCCTGAAACATTGAAGAATTAATCTAACAGCATTCATAAAATAAGTATCATGAAAGAAGATTTACAATGTCATGTTACAATCTAGAAACTGAGATGAGAAGATGGAAAAAACACTCTAATAAACAAGGGTAAATGTCAATTATGTTACGAGTTGGAAGATGAATTCCATTTCTTACTCGAATTATCTTGAAATATATAAAAATTTAGTGTTGGAGAAATCCAAATATCTCTATTTTTATTGCACTTCTGAAGAGTAGTTATGCTAGAACTCAAAAAAGGTCTTGCTATTTATGTTTTCAGTTTCTTAAAAACTGAGATAATATTCTATGTAAAGACGAGTCACAGGAGGGACTTTAAGCCATGCTTGTTAAAGTCAGAAATGTTGTTAAAATATTCCTTATTGAAAATACATAGTCTTCTTAATGATTAGAAAAAGAACACATATATGAGCTATAAACTGTATTAAACAAAAACCAATGGATGCAACTCGAAATGTATCCTCAACTTATCATATGGCGTTGTATCACCCAGCAGTTTTCAATTTGCAGATCCATTACCGGAAGTAGTTTTTGACTTATTCTTCAGACAAGAATTACAAGAATAAAATTACAAAGGGCAATAACTCTAATTTCAATGAAGACAGAGTTATGGTTCTTGCACTCTGCACTTCCTCTCATTGCCCTGTAGCATTGTGTGAAGTTTCATTGCAGTTCCATCAGTAGTTTTGATGTTATGCTCCGAACCAGAAAATTCTAAGTATATAATTACAAAATAACTCTTAATTTAAATGATGACACGAGTTACAGTTCTTACACAGTTCTTCCTCTCATTGTCCTCTATTATCGTGTGAAGTTTCATTGTAGTCCCATCAACAGTTTTAAAGTTGTGCTCCAGACAAAAGTGGGACGGACATAAAGAGAAGAACGGACGGAAGGATGGAAAAAGCAGCGACTATATGCTCCCCGAAAACTTCGGGAACATAACAAGAGCTGTTAGAGGACAGCGTAGCTCGACTATTTCGAATTTTCAGAGAACAAGAAATGATACACCCGGCATACCATCAGAAAAAAAAAAAGTGAAAACAAAGGGGCGAGATGGATGTGTCAAGAAGGAAAACATTGGAATTTTCATTAAATCAAGGGCAACAATTTTTCTGTGATGACACGGAGGTAATTTCATAATAACCCTTTCAAAGGATACGTAATGCAAATTTTATAAGTTGAAAATTTAAAGAAAATATTTTAAAAGTATTATGCATTTGACCTTTGACCCCCTTGTGACCTTGACCTTTCATCCAATGATCTTGAACTCAATAGATACGATCATCGTCCCTTAAAGTAAGTTTGATGATTGGATAAAACATTTTGAAGTTATTTACATGTTAAGAAATGTGGACGTAAACATTAACCTGATGCTAAGAGCCTATCAACACATAAATGCAATTTGTGACCATGAACTTTGACCTATAGACCCCATAAGATCCTTCGAACAGTCGAGATAAAAATATCAAATTATTTGTAAAGTTTGACCCAGGAAGGTGGGGAAGAAGCCTAGGGTCTACACTTGTTGGATGGTTGTATCCGTCTGTTAATGCCCGGTAAGTGTATATATGGTTATAGGGTAGGGATCTCAACGGTTTACAAGTTATGACCAGGGGGGCTATGTCACCAGGGGTGGGGAAGGAGTGCAGGGTCTATGCTGATTGGATGGTTGTATCCGTCTGTTCATGCCCCAGTAAGTGTATATATGGATATAGGGTGGGTATCTCAATGGTTTCCAAGTTATGACCGAGGGGCTTTGTCCCCAGGGGTGGGGAAGGAGCCCGGGGTCTATGCTGGTTGGGTGGTTATATATGCCCAGTAAGTGTATATAGGGTTATAGGGTGGGGATGTCAACGGTTTACAAGTTATGACCCAGGGGCTATGTCACCAGGGGTGGGAAAGGAGTCTGGGGTCTATGCTGGTTGAGTGGTTATATCCGTCTGTTCATGCCCAGTAAATGTATATATATATGGTTAAAGGGTGGGGATCTCAATGGTTTCCAAGTTATGACCGAGGGGCTATGTCCCCAGGGGTGGGGAAGCAACCTGGTGTCTATGCTGGTTGGATGATTGTATCTATCTGTTCATGCCCAGTAAGTGTATATATGGTTATAGGGTGGGGATCTCAACGGTTAATAATTTATGACTCAGGGGGCACACCCACACCCTCATGTTTTACCTCGTGACGCCCGGGGCGGGTTCAATTCTGACCCCAGGGTCACCATGTGTTCAAACTTGGTAGAGGACTACTAGACGATGCTACATACAAAATATCTAAGCTGCAGCCCTTTTTGTTGCAGAGAAGAAGATTTTGAAGTGTTTTTCCTATATACTTCTATGTAACAATGACATTTTTTACCAATTCAGGGGCCATAATTTTGTCAAAATGAATGGAAGAGTTATGGGGATTGTTGGATGAGGTACAGAATTTGATGTGAAACATTAGTTTAAAATTGTAATGCAATAACTTGAGTAGTTTTGAATTAATAAATCTATTGCACAAAAACTTTAAGGTAAAGACAAGACAATCAAAGGGCCATTACTTTGTCAAAATGAAAGGAAGAGTTATGGGATTGTTGGATATGGTGCAGAATATTAGTGTAAAGTTTTAATGCAATAGCTTGAGAAGTTTTAAAGTTATAAATCTATTGCATAAAAACTTTAAGGTAAAGACATGAAAATCAAAGGGCCATAACTTTGTCAAAATGCAAGGAAGAGTTATGGGGATTGTTGGGTAAGGTGCAGAATATGATGGGAAACATTTATATAAAGTTTTAATTCAAGAGCTTCAGTAGTATTGAAGTTATAAATCTATTGCACAAAAACTTTAAGGTGAAGCTGGGGACGCCGAGGCCATGGTGAGTAGGATCTAAAAACAAAGTGTTCTCTTTTCCCTAATTTCTTGATTTATAGTACTTTGATGTTTGTTTGAATGGTGTTACACGTCATATTTAACACATTTTAGATCACATATGACAGTCGATTTTTTGTGGTGAGGCAAACCACCTTTTTCCTGGGTAGAATCAGTACTATAAACCGCCCGCCATCCGTAAGAATCAACACTTTCTCACAAGTTTAGCTCCCATTGGGCTTCAAACCCACAGCGGTGAGAGGGGTGAGAAGGTTTACAACCCATGTGGTTAACCCCTCGACATTAAAAGAGCTTGTTTATGTACTTACGAGTGTAGAAATGTGTCCTTGGGCATGTCCATAAGCAGATCTGTGAGCGACTGCATGGACTGTTTCCTGACAGATAGCCCTGGGTCCCGACAGTGGTCACGTAGAAGCTCTACATTCTGTAACAACAGTCAAGGTAGCATGTGCATCAGTTTGTATTGGAACAGAATGATTACTGTCAGTCTGTCGTACCAAAATTGCAATTTCTCTAAATAAATACAACTTCATCTATGAAAACAACAACAATTAAATCGCAACCTCATTAAAATCAGACCCTCTATAATGCTACGATGCTCTCTGCTATATCGATCGACAGCTCCACATAAGAGGTCACATCAGATCGACCTTTCTGCCTAAAAAATCATTTGGTACTGAGAAGTTGCCATATGCAACATTTATGCTTTAATTTGACACTAAAAGTAGTTGGGGCATAAACTTATATGATATATACAGGTTGTTAAGAGTAATTGCCATTGGTTTACCTGTTTGGTGTAATTAGGAGCCTCGAATCTTATAGCACACTCAATGGCCTGCAAGGCAGCCTTTCTCACGTTCACCTTATCATCTTTAGCTCTTCTCCGCAACATGCTGAAAACACCTTCACTGTCGGATAGATCTGAAATAAACATATTAAGTCAGATATAAAAAAAATTGATATCTACAAATGAGTTATTGTTATTGACATCTACAAATGTTTACTGATATCCGGCTCATATTTTACCTGTTATTCTCATGCTTCTCTTTAATAACTAGAACTATCCCTGAAGGTGATGAATACCCCCGCTTAAATTCAAACAAAGGGCCATAATTCTGTAATAAATTAGAGAATGGGTGATGTAGAGGGAATAAGGTCATCAGTTGTTATATGTAAATGAAGATTGGGAACAACTCATTCAAAACTGTTTCAGGAATGCAAGTAATAAAAATGTGTTATATGATGGGACGTGACAAAAATGTTACAGACAGCGTAGTTCATATATAGCCCCCAGTTTACTTTGTATATGATGTTTGGGAACAACCCATTCAAAATTGTTTGAGGAATGCAAGTAATAAAATTGTGTTATGAGACGCGACAAAAATGTGTTACTTAACAGGACATTACGGACAGTGTGATTCCTATTGTGAAAGCGTGGGTACAACAAAAAGTTTATCAGCTGCGTATGGAAACACTGTCAGATAAATTTCAGAAAATGTTGATAATATCATACAGAATGACAATTTTTTCAGTTCAAATGTTAAAACTTGGGTTTAAAACTTCGAATGTATACATCCCAAACCATCAACTGAGAGTCCCTGAAAATACATGTAGTTTTATCATTTTATTGGCTTTCATGGATCAACATTCCACAAACTTACTAGGGTCAAACCCAGGTGTCAACTGTACTCTGTGTAAGGGTGTCTGTCCGTCCCCCTTCTCCGTGGCTATTGTGCTGCCCTCTATAGTCTGCTGGGCGATCGTCATCTCTGTCCTGGATTCCGTGTTGTCTTCTGCCAGCTCTTGAACTTGATAAAATAATTATGAAAGTATAAGTCTTGGATTTTGTCAAAATATAATATTGTAGTCTTACATCTCATTCAAAAACTTGCATTTTACTACTAGGTGCATGGCAGATATTTCACCGATTTCGATGTTTCATAAAAAGTAGTTTTGGCTTCAAGCAATAATAAAATAAGAATTGTTAATAACTGTTTGTTCTCAGTAATATTTATTCCTGTAGTTCTGAGTATTTCCTCAGCATATTTTATTGTCATTACTCATCCATTGGTCAGGTTCTTTTGGTTTTTACCTATATTAACTACGACCTACCCCTGAGATGTGCTCCGGGTGTCTTGATGAGACGTGGAGGGTTTGGAGGCCGTGCTGTCAGCTGGGGTGTGACAATATCTCGCATTGTTCCTGCTATGTTTTCGTCACGTGAAGTCAGACACTGTCCAAAACATGTAATGGCTCTGGCTCTCACACTAAAATTGAATTGTTAATTGGATGTGGAGATGGGGCAGGAGGTGCATACGTGAATCCGTGCACGGGAATCCGGGAACTGTAACCTACTCTTACAATAGATATATATGGTTCTTAAAAATGCTCGGAAAATAGTTTAATTATACGCGAGACCACCTCGTTTACGTCCCCACTCAAGGCTAGGGGAGTGTCTTGACTAAGGAAACACAGTTGTATCCAGGGGGTGTCAGGGAGACTCAAACCTGTGAACTCCGCATTCAAAGGCTAACGTGTTATTCACTGCGGCCCTTGGAAGGAAAAACAAGAGGCCCTCGGCCTGTATCGCTCTACTGGCTATATGGAATCTTTGCTGGGGAACACAACAACAGCGCAACTAGGCTTGGTACTCATCATCCCTGCCAAGTTTCACTCAAATTCTACCAGTTCAGGAAAACTAGTCCGGACAAAGTTTGTATATAACTGTGTCAAAAATCATTCAACAAAATCATGGTGATGATATGTACAACTAGGCTTGGTACTGATCATCCCTGCCAAGTTTCATTGAAATCCAGTACAAAGTTAGTGTAATAAAACCTTTAAAGGGCCGTAATTTTGCCAAAATCATTCAACTGGAACACGGCGATGATATGCACAACTTTTCTGGGACTGATCATCCCTGCAATGTTTCACCGAAATCTGGCCAGTGGTTCAGGAGAACTAGTCCGGACAAAATTTGTGTATTAAAACCTTTAAAGGGCCATAACTATGCCAAAAATCATTCAACAGGAACACGGTGTTGATTTGCATAACTACATTTGGTACTGATCATCCCTATAAAGTTTTCATTAAATCCGGCCAAATAAAACCCTATTGTCTTAATGAGAAACAAGAGGCCCAAGAGGGCCTGTGGACGCTCTACTTGCTCAAGATAAAGTTTATTTTATAAGGGGCCATAAGTCTTTCAAAAAGCATTCAACCAGAACATGGTGATGATATATGCAACTAGGCTTGGTACTGATCATCCCTGCAAAGTTTCGCTGAAATCCAGCCAGAGGTTCAGGAGAACAAGTCTAGACAAAGTTAGTGTATTAAAACATTTAAGGCCTCATAACTCTGCCAAAATTCATTCAACCAGAACATGGCAATGACAGGTGCAACTAGGCTTCGTACTGATCAACCCCGCCAAGATTCGCTGAAATCTGGCAAAGAGTTCAGAAGAGACTAATTTGGACAAAGTTTGTGTATTAAAACATTTAAAGGGGCATAACTCTGCCAAAAATCATTCAACCAAAATATGGTGATGCACAACTAGGCTTTATACTGATCATCCTTGTCAAGTTTCGTCTATATTCAGCCATAAAGGGCCATAAAACTTCCAAATATCGATAAACCGGAACGCGATGATGACATGCACAACTAAGCTTGGTGCTTATCATTCCTGCAAAGTTTCATTGAAATCTGGCGAGGGGTTCAAGAGAAGTAGATCAGACAAAAGTTTGTGTATTAAAACTTTTAAAGGGCCATAATTTTGCCAAAAATTATTCAACCGGAACACGGCAATGATTTGTACAACAAGACATGGAATTGATCATCCCTAAAAAGTTTCGTTTAAATCCGGCCAGGGATTCAGGAGAACTAGTCAGAACAAAGTTTGTGTATTAAAACCTTTAAAGGGCAATAACTCCGCCACAAATCATTCAACCGGAACACGTCAAAACTAGACATGGAATTGATCATCCCTAAAAAGTTTTGTTTAATTCTGCCAGGGGTTCAGGAGAACTAGTCAGAACAAAGTTTGTGTATTAAAACCTTTAAAGGGCTATAACTCCGCCAAAATCATTCAACGGGAACACGTTGACTATGTACAAGTAGGCTTGGTACTGACCATCCCTGCAAAGTTTCAATGAAATTAGGCCAAATAAAGGCCCTTTCGTCTTAATGAGGCCAAGATATAGCATATTTCTGAAAATCAAGGGCCATGACTTTGATGTAAATGGTCCAATGGTTTTCGAACTTGTCCGAGCTGTCATTGATATAAACAATTTGGTAAGTTTCCTAAAGATAGGATAAAAGATGAAGGCCCTATCGTGTTAACGAGGCAACATATAGCATTTTTAGCTAAATCAAGGGCCATAACTCCGCCATTACTTGTCCGATCTGGCTGGTTTTCAAACTTGTCCGAGCTTTCATCGATATTACATCGCATGAAAAATGAATGCTCAATCCTCTCGAGGCAAAATATAGCATTTTTAACTAAATCAAAGGCAATAACTCCATTGTTACTGGCCAGATATGGCTGGTTTTCGAACTTGTTCAAGCTTTTATTGATATTAATATTCTGGTAAAGTTTGGTAAAGATCGGATGAAAAATGACGTCCCTATCGCCTTGAGGCAAAATATAACAATTTTTAACTAAATCAAGGGCCATAACTCGCTGTTACTGGTTCGATCTGGCTTTTTTTCAACTTTGCCTAAGCTTTCATTGCTATTAACAATCTGGTAAAGTTTGGTAAAGATCAGATGAAAAATGAAGGCCCTATCGTCTTAACAAGGCAAAATATAGTATTTTTAACTAAATCAAGGGCCAAAACTCTGCTGGTACTGGCCCGATCTGGCTTGTTTTTCGACTGAAATTTCATTGACATAAACAATCTGGTAAAGTTTGGTAAAGATCGGATGAAAAATGATTGCCCTATAGTCTTAATGAGGCAAAACGTAGCATTTTTAACTAAATCAAGGACCATAACTCCGTGTTACTGGTCCGATCTGGCTGGTTTTCGAACTTGTCCGACAGACAACTCCAACATCCCATATGCCTTCGGCCAGTAGAGCTAAAAATGGGAGGATACACAATGACCTTTGTTTTGGTATTAAAACATTAAATCAATTAAGGCAATTATTTCACATGCTCCCATTCATCATTTTAAAGTGCTAGCAAGTAAACATCTTACGGTCTTATCCACACTTTACAAGTCAAGAAATACCTTCGATACTTTTACTGTTTACATAACGTTTGCGACTACTTACGTGGGGGCTTTATCCGAGCACCGGTCCAGCAGAATACCCAGCAGGGACCTGTGTGTTGTGTAGGGCAGTAGCTCTGCAGGAACATTCTCTGTTGCCTGTTTCTCCGGGGTGGCGAGCAGCGCAGACACAATCTCTATGGCAAACCCTCTGTTGTTTATCTGGGGAAAAAGTTGAAAACTTTCCTGCACTTGGTCTTGAAAATAGGCGGGGCATTTCAAGAGATGGTAACACTGAATTTCAGCAGAAAACAGTGGTAGAAAACATACAAAACAAATTGCTAAAATAACCTTGCTAAAAAATACAAATGATACAAGCATATTAAATATAAAAAATCGAATCAGGCTTGTTTTTCAGAGCACACTTTGTGGCCATATAAGCATAACTTATCACAATCACCTGCATCACAGGTCTTTTCTCATACCTGACTGTGTTTCGAGAATTTATAGAACCACTGCACCATCTTGCTGTAACTTTCCGAGGGTAATTCCTGCGCCATGCTCACCACAGCTGTGGCAACTTTTGTTCGATACTCAGCTCGATCTGTGACCTTGGTACACATATGCTGTAGTAGAGTACGCACACTGACCAACCCTCGCTCTCCACATTGCTTCATCAGCAAGCTTTAATACAAATACATGGGACATTTCTCTCAAGCTTAGTTAGATTATGTAAGGGAAATAACTGACTTCAAATCTTCAAAACCTGCAAACAGTATCACTTTTATAAACGGAAAAATATCAAGGTTACACAATATTTTTTGTAATGTTATTATCGATTTACTGCAAAATATCGAATATGGGTTAAACTTATGGTTTCTGAAACATTAAGTTTTGAAAGCGTAAAAGACATGATCAATACAAATAGATAATGTAAATTTTCTGTATTGTAACTGTATTAATATCTAGTATATCCAGTGGGCAAGCTTTAATTTTGTTATACTTTATACATGGTTTGCTTAACTCTTAACCCGCTACAATTATATAATGAACTGTTCTTTCTTTGAATTAAGAAAATTCCATTTATGTGACAAAGGGGTGTTTTGGTGAAAATGACTGATCAGCAGCCAGACATTGTAAACCCTGATTACTCACAGGCTGATCTGGGTTTACAATGGATGTCACTCGCAGGCTGATCTGGGTTTACAATGGATGCAAAGTCTATTATAGTCGTGTTTAGCGGGTTAAGGGTTAATATATATACATATTTATATATACATATTTATCCCATAATGGTGAAAAGGGACAATTGGGTTATGTAATATATGTATTCCTACATACACTGCATACATGGTGTTTTTCACTGTTTACACATTGGAAACAAACTTTAATTTATCTGACATTTTTGCTGCTTATGCAGTACTGCACAGTGTCAACATGAGCATGTGAAAAACAAGTTAAGTTCAGTTATTTCACCTTCATTTGTGTCTGTGTAAACAGCACCCTTCAAATGGATTATAATAACATAAACTTCTATTTCTGCTGGCTGGACTTGCACAAATGTTCTGAAATGGGGGGCTCACTTATTAATGATGGCAACCTTAATAGGATAACTACTGTACATAATTTGTTTTTTTACCATATAAAGGTGATGGCGTGGTCCCTGGTCAGCTGTAGAGACTTATTAATCGTCTGAACGGACTTGTCACCTATCAGCATCAGGACACTTGGCAACAGGCACTTGCATGTCTGAAAGGTGAATTGAATTGAATTGGATTTTATAGTCGCACCAACAGCTAAGGTCATATGGCGATTTTCAAGCTTCCACTGGTGGAGGAAGACCCAAGGTGCCCTTCCCGGCAATTTCCGTGCACGGGCGGGCACCTGGGTAGAACCACCGACGTCTGAAAGGTGACAAAGGTCTAAGTTTACATAAAGTAGGTTCCAACCTGATTTTAAATAAATCTTAGCTAATATTTCTATACACATGCTTCCATTAAATATAATCATTTGAAGATAAGTATGGTTTCAGATGTGATGTAAATTTAAACTCAATATTTTCCATATAAATGCTGTTTAAAAGATTCCGGGATCTCACTCAAAGCAGTATTTTACTCCAGTTTGGCCCGACATCTTTTTCACATCTTGACTCATAAACCCATATTCTTTATATTGATGCAGAACCACAAGGAAGCAAAGTTAATGAAATGTATAACATAATTAGAAACTATACAGTTAGAGGCAGAGGGTGGTAATAATCTGAGAGGAAGCTGCAATATTTTATCTCCTCCTCCCCCAATATTTTGCCCAAATTATGTGCTGACCTTACCAAAATGTGCTTGTGTCCCTCTCCAACATCCTCCTGCCCCTGCCCATCCCAGCACACCCCATCCACCTGCACCTCCCCCAACCCCCTTCTTCCCTTTCCCTAAACAAATAAACTTTCCTACACAACTGAAGAAACATTATACGAATCAATCTCAGTTGAAGTAATGATGTGGTGGAAATCTCGAGAAAAGTATACAATCCACTTGAAGCCAATAGTGACCACCAAACCCTCTGGCATGATTTCACCTAGACATACAGAGAATATACACAGTCATGTATTTAATATTCAAATACTTGATAAATGCACTGAGATTATATATGGTGTACTTACAGCATTCATCAGAGAGCCCACATGACCATGATGTTGGGAACATAGTGACTGCAGACCCTGAAATGGAAAATAACTCTTGCCTTGTAAAATATGCTCCTAAAATACAAGAATTACTTACCATGGCAATCTTTGCAAGTATATAGTAGATGTGAGTTCAATGAAATTATTTCTGCTGCTATTGTTTGAAGGGACAGGAGGCGAATTAGTAGTTTAGATCATCTGCGACGCTTGATTGTTTTCAAGACAAACGTCTAGAACAGTCCTCCTGAACAAAGTTTGATTTGAGCCGATACACTGTAAGGTTTCTGACTGACTGAGACATGAACACCTGCTATCCAAGATATACAAAAAGGCAGAAAAACAATAAATTTAAATATAAACAAAGAGGGAAACTTCACCATTATATCAACAAACTGAATGCAGATGGTCAGAAATACTTTAATAAAAAAATAATAATTACGGTCACATGGTTCCAGTTTCAAATCTGTTTTTACACAAATGGTCAAGACGTTTGCATTTACAATCAAGCATCGAGGATGATCATCAAGACTAGTGAATTAGATGTCTTTTTATGACCGTTCCTTATTTATTGGCTCAAATTTTTTCGTTTCAAAATACTTTGATAAACCAAGTTTCTGCTATGTATATTTTCATGAATTGATGCAAAACAAATTATCTCCCTTTATCTAACATCTTGAAATATAGAAAAGTTCAGTTTTAACAGTTGCGCAAAAAAATTAACAAAAGTGAACTTTAATGACAAAACAAGTAGTCTCAGAGTCCCTTATAAATTAATATTTATGATTTATCGTTTCCAGATCTTTCTTCTTTTTTTTTTTCAAAAACAATTAAACCTGACTGAACATAAGATAAGGCCTATTTCAGTGTATTTGCTAGATGTTTACAAAACTGTGGTATTTTACGTCATTTTCAACACATTGCAATGTTATATACGACGGTCGATTTTTTGTGGTGGTGGCAGACCACTCACTTTTCCTGGGTGGAACCAGTACTGTACACCTCCCACCATCCGTAAGAATTGACACTTCCTCACTTACAAGTCGAGCTCCCAGTGGGATTCGAACTCGCAGCGTATATGAAACTGAAGCATATTATGGTGTGTTTTTTGGATTGACACCCAAAATTCTCCCAGATCCCCTCCAGTTCCTTTAAACTTTTCACAATAAATATTTGTAAGAATAAGAAGAAAGAATAACATAAAATAATAAACAAATCTATGGAAGTATTTGGAAAAGGGGATATTTCTTAGATCCAGACCATATAAACAAACATGACCAATTTTATTTGGAGGAGTGTATGATACAAACTGCTTAAAGGGACACTGTCTGTAAGTTAGCAGATATTGAGCATAACCAAATAACTGTCTGATTTTTATATAGTGAAATGTATACATGAAAACATGAGGAAAGACCCAAATAAATCTGTAGTAATATATTCGTGAGTTTGAAAAAAAAGAAGTTTTATTTATTGTTTGTAAACAATGTGGGTCCCACAATATTTACAGTTTCTGCTGATCACTTGACAGCCATTAGCACATTAGGTTTTCTATATATAGTATGTATTGCGTAATACAAATGACCCGCTTAGCTGAGTTGTTAGCGCTCTTGACTTTTGCGCTCTCTATTATTACCCGCAAGTTTAGTTTTAGTTTGGGCCGCGAGTTCAAAATCATGAAGAGGTACTTCTTTTCTTTCGTACCGATATTGAATTCCGTCAAACAATCTTGTTTGTATTTAGTAAATATTCAATAATGGGAAGTTTAATGTTTGTCAACGTAATTATTTCGAATTTTATAAGCTAGAAGTTTCAGACATTGTCCCTTTAAAGGCAGAATATGCTTTTTAAAAAGTTAAATGGAAAGTTGAGTCCAACCAAGTATTCAAAAGTCTCATAACTAAGGTATATTCATAATTCAATCAATAGAATAGAATTAATCTTTACAAACTATGACATTATATAGTTTCAATACCACATGACTATTGTGTGAACTCATGTATTATTATGATGTGTCCCATGAACACTGCGCTTAAGCATAAAATGTGTTGCGTGCAGGGCCAAATGGTATATGTTGTAGTACAAGCATTGTGTATGTCAACAATGGCTAAAACAGTTGTATTACTTTTATAGGAAGGTAAGTTTCAAATTATATGTTTTAATTAAAGGGACACTGTCCATAATTAATCAGATATTGAGCATAACTAAATAACTGTCTGATTTTTATTCAGTGTAATGTAAAACATAAACATAGACCCCAAGTAAGTCTGTAGTAATACATTCGTGAGTTTGGAGAAGAAAAAAAAGTTTTAATTTTTGTTTGTGAACAAGGCTGACTATAAAAAATAGTTGGTTTGCTGTTTCCCATGAAAAAAGGCCCTACCCAAACTTTTTATAGTAATTCTTTAACATTGTTTTTTTGTTGTTGCTATCTTCAGTATAGTATTCTTTAATTTCTTGTCTTGTTTTGTTAAGAACCTGGCAAAAAAAAAAATCACCTACCTACCTACCCATTTATAAAATCCTAGGTCGGGAAACAGCAAACAAATATTTTTTTAAGGATGGTCCAATGCGGTCCCGCAATATTTACGTTTTTTGCTGATCAAGAGACATCCATTAGCGCATTATGTTTTCTATATAGTATGTCTTGCGTAATTCATCTGGCCCGTTTAGTTCAGTTGGGTGCGCATTCATGTATTGCATGTTCGGCTATTACTACACGCGAGTGTAATTTTAGTGTGGGCTAAAAGTTCAATCCCACAAAGTGGTACTTCATTTTTTTGTACCGCTATTGAAGGTTAAAATATATTATTGGTGCAATATAATCAACATTTAATAATATGCAAAAACAATTTGCTTTATACTATTCTTAAAACTAATATTATAAATGATTGAACAAAATGAAGCTATGCAGAGAAACGTGTCGCCTCGAGTTTTTTAAAAATCAAAATTGCCATGAGTCCCTTTAACACACTCTTAGCCCGTAAGGTGTCTTAGCCCGTAAGGTGTCTGTAGATTTGTGGCTAGAATAAGACTTCATACAAAAACGTTTGTTATGATTTAGCATATTTGAAATGTCATCAATCTTCATTATTTTTAAAAATATATCACTTTTCAGTCAATAGGTAACATGCCAATACATTAAATTTAACAACAATTCAAAACATTTAACCATTTGACACCCAATACAAAAATTCCTTTTCAAAACAACTTATTGTAATTCATGTTTCTTTTACTTATTCAGCAGAGATTAAAACTTAATAGAAGAAAATGTCCTCCTACATATAATTGGATATTAACAGTGACAGCTAATTTTAGATAGCAATGTTGAAATAAGTGGAGTTTTGTTTGCAGAAAGGATAAGAGAGATGGGCATCACTTCTACCCAAGGAGAAACTTTTAAAAATGATCTGAATATATATTCAATGTACATTGAAGGAATAAGCAATTTTTAAAAGAGGTGAAAGGCTTTGTTTAAATAATCACTAATATGTGTTTTTATTCCATTCTAGAAAAGGATAGTAAAATAGGACATAGGCAGGTAAGAAGATTAACAAATGTAGAAGAAACTTGAATATAAGTTTTGATTGTTACAAAGATATAGGACAAACAGATGCAAAAATAAGAACTGAATGTGGTTTAACATTGTTCATCAGCACATTATAGTTATTTAGAGCCGCCCCAGAGAGAGTGTACGGATATATAGGAATCCGGGAACCTGTTTTACTAACGAATAGATTTCTATGGTTCCTTAACATGCTCAGAAGATAGGCTCTGATACACAGAACTGCCTGGTTTACGTCCCCATCCAATGGATAATGCTTAGGGAAAGTGGCTTGCCCAAGAACACACCTACGGAACAGAGTGGTTCTGGTTAGGCTTAAACCCGGATCCTTCAGATTTCAAGTCTGATGTGCTATCCACTGGGCCACGCCGGCTCCTTATTCAAGTGCTGTCAGGTGGATCCCTGACTACACTTAAGGTGTTTAAACTGTGTACACCAATTGAAGGCAGATCATGTAAAACTTGCAGATATCAATCTAAATGCTGAAGTATTAGTTCATTGGGATCTTGAACTTTGACTTATTCACCTGAAAAGTAATAGGCTAGCCTTTTGGTTCTTGTGCTCAGCACTTACTTTCATTGCCCTCTATCAATGTTTCATTCCAGTCCCATTAGTAGTCTTCTAGTTACCGTTATGCTCCAGACCAAAATTATAAGTAGGTGTAATACATTTACAATGGGCAATACTTTAATATGAAGGAAGACATACTTATGCTTTTTGTTCATTACACTTTCATTCATTGCCCTCTATCAATATGTGATGTATTACTCCAGTCCTAATGGTAGTTTTTAAGTTATGCTCCGGAAAAAAAAGGGTATTTTACAAAGGGTACATAATTCAATGAAGATTATCGTTATTGTGCATCATTGTGTGAAGTTTCATTTCAGTCCCATTAATAGTTTAAAGGTATTCTCTCGACAAAATATGCAGAGTGATGGACTATTATATAATATTATGGACTGACAAACCGCGTCTTTATCAATGCTCGCCTGAAATTTTCTGGGCAGCATAAAACTCAAATAAGCCCACTTACAAAATTTCATGAACATAGGTCATGTAAAACTTGATTTTGACCGATCCATTTTAAAGTCAAGTTCAACTTCACCGTAACCTTGACTTTTAACCTACTGACCCAAAAACCAATCAATGTGTAATTAGATCATACACACATTCCTGAACACAGGTCACGTAAAACTTCCGATATTGGGTCCAAACTACTCTCAATGTCAAGTTTAAGTTGCCATGACCTTCACATCAATAGTCAGCTGAGCAACCCAGAATATGCTTTAAACATTGGACTTAACCCATTTTCGTTGTGATGGTGACCTTGACCTTTGACCTAAATATCTCCACTACTATCCTCAATATAAATATGTATATCATGTTTTATGAGATTGCAGTAGAACTTAAATAAGATAACACCTTGGAGATAAATCAAATCACCTTGACCTTGACCTATGACCTACTCACTCGAAATAGAAAATATGTATGGTCCATCCCGATACAACGATCATACATGCTTCAGATTGGTCCACCTACCATTGGTAATATATTCATTTTAACTGGATGTCAAATTTAAAATGCATCACATGTGTTATATCAAAATATAAGTTGCACATTTAAAGGGACACATGGCAATCTTAATTTTTTTAAAAACTCACGGCGTCCCGTTAGTTTTCCTCTTAACTTGCATTTGTTAAATCATTAATATTAAGTGTTAGAACAGTTCAAAGCAAATTATTTTTACATATTACTAACTTTTTATAATATTGTACAAATAATATATTTAAAAAATTGTTAAAATAGTGAAGACAATTGAAATCTAAATTTTTTATTTAATTATATGCAAGCCGTTTTAAAGCCAAATGACGCAGGATAAGTAAAACGACCAGCAAATTTAAATGTTTAAATAAAACTCAAGATTGCCATGTGTCCCTTTAAAAAATGTCAAAAGCTACACTGGCAATAATAAAAAATCAATTTTTTTTTTAATTTCATCTCAAGTAACACCTATAACTTGACTGTCAAACACCTATAACTTGTCTGTCAATCTGTCATGATATAAATAATAACAGCCTAGTGTGTGGTTAATTTTATGGGTGGGACAAAACATGCTCATTTAATGTCAAGTATCACTGTGACATAACCCCATGCAGAGAAAACCTATCTGAGGAAGTGTCAATTTGTATGCATAATTAGTATTTCAATACATAATCCCTAATTGCTGAGCATCAAAGGTACACAGCATTCTGATATCTAACTTCTAATGAATTTTAAGGGAAAATAACTTTCACAATTATTTTTTTTAAGTTGCTTATTGCAACAATGTAACATTGATAAAGGTCACAAATAAATTTGGAGGAAACTAAATATTCAGTTGGTCTAAAATTTTATTAAATTCTTATCTTAATACAGCAGAGGGATTATTTCAACAACTAGCTATTACACTGATAAAGGTCATTAATTGGAGGAAACTAAATAAGTTGGTTAAATTCTCATTTGAAATACACAGCAGAGGGATTATGTTGTATTAAAATTGGATGGAAAGTTGAAATTTATGATGGAAAGTTAGAATTTAGCTAAAGCTGAGGTAAGTGGTGATATTGGGTACCCGGTGGCCCAGTTAGCCCAGTTGGTAGAGCACTCGCCCTGTAAGCGAGGGGTCCCAGGTTCGAGTCCCGTACTGGCCACACTTTTCCCCTTGGTTACTTCATTGGCGACGAGGATAATTCGGTGAACGCGGGATAGCGGCAACAGGGTCTGAGAAACCGGAAGAGCTGGGCTAGCTCTTAAAAAGATAAAAGGGGAAGGAGTGTGGGGATATTGGGTACCCGGTGGCCCGGTTAGCTCAACTGATAGAGCACTCGCCCTGTAAGCGAGGGGTCCCGGTTCGAGTCCCGTACCGGCCACACTTTTTCCCCTTGGTTTACTTGGGGTGTGGGGCATGTTTTTTTTCATATCTGTGCTGTTTTGTTTTATCAAATCTACACCATATCAGCGATGTGCCCCTGCCCATTTTGAGAGAAAGGGGGGGGGGGGGGGGGGGGGGGATCATAGCTATATGTGTAAGAACTGACCAATACAACAGAGAAATATGTAAAAAAAATAATAATCTAGTTTTGAGTGGTGGGATGGTTGGACGGGGTGGGGTGCTTACACGCAAACCCTGATGTGGTACGCCGACGCCAGGGTGATTTCATGAGCTCTCTTATTCTTTGAATAGTCGAGCTAATTAGAATTTTAATCAATAAATGTCCTATTAGCCAATGGTATTTTAAATGTATGTGTGCGTGTATTCTTAAGATTTATAGTCCCACACACAAAAGTCTATGGTGCATTTGATTGCATGTGGGAGACCTCAGTTTTAAAGGGACACACGGCAATCTTGAAGCTTTTATCAAGCATTAAAAGCAGCCTCTCGATCTATTAATCCAATATTGCTTAACATTCTCTTTTTGATGTTGTTGAAGGGGATAATTAACAAATAAGGAAGACAAAACAAATATTGAAAGACTTCTTAAGTATAGTAATAGTATGTTCTCTCTTATTTCAGGTTTTCTAAAATGCTGAAGAACTGCAGGGTAATGGTCTAGTTTATGAACAATATAATCAGCAAGTTTAAACTTCAAACAATATGTATGCTCAAAAGAGCCAAAACTTCTAGGATGAAATCTACCATGGGATATCTTCTTTCAGACACTCTGATTCAAACAGTTGGTGAGAGACTAGACAAACAATGGAAACAGATTGCCATAAATTTGAAATTCAACCAATCAGAAATCAAAGAAATAGTGAAACAGAATCCTAACAATAAAATGGCTGCTGTTGCCATGTTACGAATATGGAAGGACAAAACAGAGATGGGGGATGAACATAAATTATTCCAGCTGAAATCAGCATTAACAAGTGCTAAAAGACAGGATTTATCTGCATATCTGCAAGATCAGGAACAAGAAAGTTTGAAACTTATATAATTCTAAGTGCAATAATTACAGCAACAGTGACTAATCTAGTCTTAGACATGTATGACAAGTTCGCAGACGTGGAATTTTCACATATTATTATTAAATGGAACGAACAAAAGGATTGTGCATGTTATACCTGTATACAAAACAATCAGACTGTTTTCTTCAAAATATCTACATTCTAGAAATACATACTGAAACTCAAAATAACATTTTAAAACTTTGCTCTAGGTTTAAAATATGTTCCCATCAGTGGAGAAAGGTAGCAAATACTATTAAAATGTATATGTAAATAGTAGGCCTTTCTCCTCTATTGGGACAACATCATGTTTGTTTATATAAATGAGACGAGGTAACAAATAACGATTTCCAAAACCTCACAAATATCAAAACTTTATTTACTATATATGTTTAACATTTACTTAACTGACGTATGCACAGACCAAGCAGGGTAAACACAATTTGAAATAGATTTACCCATGTTTAAATAATACGCAAATTATGAAATAACATAGTATTTTCTTATTAAAATATGTTTTCAATGTCTACTTTTCGGCAAAGGTAAAGTCCTTATTATCTGATGCTCGTATTAATGTACAAGTATTAGACCATGTCCATATCCTCGTCTGCATTTCGCGCTAAAATGACATAATATGTTGCGTCATGAAAATATTGCATAAAATCTGTCATGTTTGTTTTTCTTAATTATTTGCTTTAGCTTCTTTCAACCTTTTTTAAAAAGGAAAAACATTGTTCTATATACAGTTTGTCATCCATCTGCAAATATTTGTTCACACACGGAGTAGTGCAGAGTAGATACATGAATGATATAAACTGATCTTTACAAAGTAGTAGTTGTTTGTTTTTATAATAGATTATATTTTTACTGTTTAATGTATATAATAATGTGCTGAAAGGGGACTGGATAGCAGCTTAAAACGTCTGACTGCAGAGAGGAAAGAAAGGAAATATTCACAACTGTGTGCAATGCATGTTAATAGCTTACAACTAAAATACCCTCAGTAACCACTGTCAAATTACGTAATGCTGTAATTTTATTTGCATTCCATTCCAACAAGCAGAATCCTGTAGTTTTACCAGTGCACAAGTCAGCTTTTAGGGGACTAGTACCAGGGCCCTCAGAAAGGGGAGTTTTGCATCACTTTCATATCAACTGGGAATTTCAGAAACAAAGTTACCTGTAAATGGTACCAATATAAGGAACCATTCCCAAAGGCAAAAGTAGGGGTTTCTTCACAAATGCCCAATCCAAAAAAAAAGAAAAGACACTCTATAGACACTCTACTGGCTAAGGATAAAGTTTATGTGTAAGGGGCCATAACTCTTTCAAAAATCATTCAACCGGAACATGTCGATGATATATGCATCTACAGTCATCGAAATTAGGATTTCAAACCACAAGCCCTTCAACAAGCCCGGATAAAAACGAACAATCCCGGAAAAAAGTATGTCAAAAATTGAAAAAAACACCAGTATACTCACTATGGGCCTAATATAATAGTAACATTTATTCAAATTTGATCATGGTAATGTTTATTTAATCTCTACAGTATTGTAAACAATTCACTTCAAAACAAAACTCGAGGATATTATGACTGTCAGGGGACGAAATATATTTGGCATTGACATGTTACTCGTCCTTATTATATAGGATGTTTTCTCATCCTGCTCATATTGTAAAAGTCAAAGTAGTCAGATACCATCATTTAACACTATTATATATAAATAAAACAAAGAGAAACATCATAATGTTTTGTTTTTTCTTTATATAAATCATAGAAACTTATGAAACTTTGACCAATATTATAGATATTCATAGTCTATAGTTCACTACAGTCTGCTCATGGCCATTACAGTTACTCTGGCATGGTATATATTTTTCCCCTTCTCCTGTGAAAAATTCCCCTTAAAAAATATATGTATATATTTATTACAAAATGTAACTCCAATACAGGAAAACAGCATACTTTTTGCAATTCTCCTTCCTGAAGGCCCTGGTCCCAGAAATACCGTAACGTTCGGCGCTCCGTGAAATTAGAACGGGAGCCGCATTTTAGAATGTCTCAAAACAGAAATGCGTCAATTTCCCAATATCCGGTTGAATTAAATGCATTTATTTTATCGCTGACAAAAAAGAGTTGCGACTATTTACTGCATTTAATTGCTTAATAAACTATGTAAGAACGATTTTCTTTGTTGTTGTTTTTCTACTGAAATGTTACTTGTCCTCTCGGACGACGATTCATGGGTTTCATTCGTCTGGATTCGAAATTTCAATCATCAATACGAGCGTACGAGTGGAATGTTCGTGCCCTGTGACTATTTTATGGATTTTTATGGATATTACTATGGCAAACCAACAAGCCCTTTGGGCTTGTGTTCTTGAATATTGTGCTAATTTCGACCAATGCTAGACTGATCATCCCTGCCAAGTTTCGTTGAAATCCAGACAGAGGTTCAGAAAAACTAGTCTGTACAAAGTTAGTGTATTAAAACATTTAAAGGGTCATAACTCTGCCATAATGCATTCAACCGGTACGCGACTATGAAATGCGCAACTAGACTTGGTACTAATCATCCCTGCCAAGGTTCGTTGAAATCCGGCCAGGGGATGAGGAGAATTAGTTTGTGCATTAAAACCGTAAAAGGGCCAAAAATCATTCAACCAGAACATGACAATGATAGGTGCAACTAGGCTTGGTACTGATCGTCCCCGCCAAGATTCGTTGAAATCCGGCAAGGTGTTCATAAGAGACTAATCTGGACAAAGTTTGTGTATTAAAATCTTTAAAGGGCTATAACTCCACCAAAATTGTTCAACTGGAACACGGTGACTATAAATACAACTAGGCTTGGTACAGATCATTCCTTCAAAGTTTCACTGAAATCCGACCAAATGAAGGTCCTTTCATCTTAATGAGGCCAAAATATAGCATATTTCAGAAAATCAAGGGCCATAACTCCGTACCAGTATGACTGGTTTTCGAACTTGTCCAAGCTTTCATTGATATTAACAATCTGGTAAAGTTTGGTAAAGACTGGATGAAAAATAAAGGCTAACTCGGGTCAAATCTATCTGGTTTTCGAACTTGTCCAGGCTTTCATTGATATTAACAATCTGGTAAAGATTGGATGAAAAATGAAGGCCCTATCGTCTTGAGGCAAAATATAGCATTTTTAACGAAATCAAGGGCCATAACTCTTTTGTTACTTGTCCGATCTGGCTGGTTTTCAAACTTGTACGAGCTTTCATTGATAAAAAGATTGGATGAAAAAATGAAGGCCCTATCGTCTTGAGGCAAAAGTTAAAAAAGACAAAAAAAACAGGGCTTTTATTGTTGATTTTTTAAGAGGGTTTTAATAGAAAAAGTGGGAAAATATATACTTTTAGGGGTGGGAAAAGAGACCAAATTTCGGCCCCAAAAATGGCCAAACAAGTGCCCGGTTTACTTCCAGACTTTACTGGCAGCACAACTACCGTATGTGCCTACAACAACTATGCCAGCCTTTAAATTACGTCAGCAACAGATGGTTGTATCATGGCATAGCACCGCCCTTCAATGCAGACCTCGACTTTCGAGGCCTTGTCTATTTCCGCAAACTATACTGATAGGCATAATACTGCTTAATTACTAATATATCAGCCCGTTTAAAAAGAATGAGAAATAAAACATAAATAGTCATTTTAGTGTTTTTTTCACAAATTGCCAAATTAAATGAACACATTATTAAAGCCACAATGTTTATTTTCAACCTCAAGGGATATAAGTTTTGTTGGGTATTAGTGTATACTATTACCATCAAATTTGCCTTAAATGACCCAATGTTCAATGACATTAATTGAATGTTTGAAACAACTAATCTAATACTTACCCTTCGGTAAAAAGTTATGCCATAGTTTTTATCCTTTGTACTTGTGCTAGAAATAAACCACTTTGGCCTGCAGGCTTTCCTGTTTTATGCTATTAAAGTACAACGTAATGGTACATCAGTTTACACAAGAGGTATAAACAGTACTTATTCACCGATGTAAGCACTTTATTCTCTGGATTGTTATAAGGCTTCCAAATACTTTGTCAGCTGTTTCAGTTGATGTTTTATTAAGCATATACTGTCTTTCAGGGTTCCAACACACCATTTGATCCAAAATTCCCTGACATTTCTCAGACAAAAATCAAAATTTTCTTGACATCTTTTTATGTTTCGGTATTCATTTTCAGTAACATTTTCTTTAATATTTATTAATGAATTAGTGTGTATGTCCCCTTGTGTATTCTCACTGAGGTTTGCATTTGCAAAAGGGCAGGCCATAAATTGCATTGCAAGTCCATCCATCATATGACTGATCCCATTTCAGTCAACAAAGTATGGACTGTCCATCGGTGTCACATGCTTTTCAATGAATGTGTTAACACCTCCTACAGTTGCAGACATTACTTTGGTGTAGACTTTTATACTGCATGCATAGATTTGTCTCCGTATCAAGTTACTGCATTAATAATATGTTTATGTTAGTCTTATTACAGGGTTCCCTCACTTCAGGGAAACTTACATTTTTTCAAGGTCAGGGAATTGTCAGGAAATTTTGAAAAATTACCAAGTTTTTTAAAATCTGGCAAATGTCAGGGAAAAGTCAGGGAATTTCATTTCTTGCAATGGTTCAGCATTACGTGGCTAAGGCAGTTTCTTTACTTTTGGCTCAAACATCATTTTTATTTGACATAAAACATATTTCTGTTTATTTTGACATAGAACATAATTCTGTTCTGCGCAAACTAGTGCACTATGTAACATGTGGTTAGAACTAACAATATGCAATGTTTGGTTTTGCATGTACTGATTGTATCACAGTTGATTGATTATTTCTAAGGTTTATAGTCCCTCTACCATATGAGCCCCCGGGAAGAATCCCCCGTTGACTCGGCATTATGTTTGGACTAAAAAGATTTTGATTTTGAATTTTGAATTGAATGACTCCACCTCAGAGTCGACCAAAGTGTCTAAATTGTCTGCCAAATATATAATCATAGCACTGGCGGTTAATTTAACCTAATTTTGCGCGCTATGATTATGGGTAAGTTTGGTGGTTTTTTAAGCTGTTTTTTTAATTGTGTGTTTTGGGTCCGCAACTGCATTACTTAAAAATTATTAATCACAGTTTATCTTGGTTTCTAAGTAAATAGTAAGTAATGCGACTATATATTTTATTCACTTCAAATGCTATATGCTAGCAACTTGACCCCATAATCCTATATGTTGGCAATGTAATCATTGTTACAGTAATGTATGCTTTGTATACCATATCCAACAATTGTAATAAAAAAAACAAATTGAAAAAGTCTAAAAAAAATGTATAAAAAGGGAGGAAGGGGTTGGCTGCAGGGGAGGATTGAGGCCAACATAGACTTCTAAGGATTGTGGAATTCCATTGAAAGTGCATTATCAAAAGAAAATCCTGAATTTATTTACATATAAGGCCAAACAAAATAATAGTTGTGTTTCCGGTTACCCGACCTACCCTAGAAATTCCCGCCGACCCTATGGTTTTTATTGCATTCCAAAAAAAAATCAAGCCGACCCCCGTCCGTAATGGATTCCGCAATAGACCGTCTCCCTGTCAGGCAGGCGCCTGATTGAGTTGATAGATATCAGGGTTCTCAATAGACGCGTACATACGCGTTTTGACGCATGGAAATTCAATTTGACCCAATTCTGACGCAGCTAATTTACCACCTGTGCGTTTTTATGACGCGCGTGTATTTGCTTCCAAGCATCAATCAAATACACACGTACCTATTTTCGATAGCCCAAACATCACAATAAATGAGCACGCACTGCATAACAGTGATTGACACCTTGGCTGACGACCTTGATCGCCTCTCGACCAATCAAATTCGCTGGCTGCTGTCACACCTTGTGTGCAGAAATAGACTGTCTATAAATGGTGTCATTGTGTAATCTAATTGCTGCTATTGTGTTAATAATTTAACGATTATCTTTGAAGTTTATGATGCTTTTTGCGGGTGGAGACTATTATGACCTCATTGGAGTAATTGGTTAATTGATTGCTACCGGCTTCTGATTGATTACCGGTTGTATTAGACCGAACTGAAATAAAACAAGTGCTAGCGGTCAAACGTGAAAAATATAAAAATCGGCAAAAATAAAATTGACTTTATTTGTGTTTGTTGACGTTGTTTTTTATTTGTGTTTGTTGTTTGTTAATTTTGTTTTACGCACGTTTTAAAGAACAAAGAAATATAGTTTTAATGAGGATAATTTAAATATTTATAAATCGGCGAAATATACATAAACAGCGCGTATTTTAACCTGGGTTATCGTTCAGTCAAAACTTACCGGACATTACGCATTGTTATATTTTGTGTTGACATACTATTTTTGTGCTGTCGAGTAACGGACTTTATTAATTTATGTATGTTCAAAATTTATGTATGTTCTGTTCAATACACAAATGGCGCAAAGAAGTATATTTTCATTTATGTCATCGCAGTCTACGAAACGGCCTGTGTGTTGGGGATGCACTGTTTGAGGTAGTCTCATTTATTTGACGTTTTCGGGTGCCTGTTTTTTTGTGTTTTTTTTACATACGGACGTTTATAGATGCACCCTAGGTGCAGTGTGCAGTATGACCCCGAAGAAGCAGAAAATAAGAGAGCTAGTACTATAATAACACCAATAACTTATAATATATAATATCACCAATAACTTATAATTTTAACAGATGTGGACCCCAACTTATTAAACAGCCTTTCATAACTTTGAATCTTTGACATAATGACACGTTATTGTAAAATGGAATAGTAGTTTTTTAAGTTCAAATGCATATCCTTGCACACCTTTCTTGGCAATAAAATATTTACAGAATTCACAAAAATTAAAGTTATTAAAGGATGTTTTATAAAACGGCGCTTCGATTTGTTTGATTTATATTTGACCTTTGACATTACAATGTAATGTAATATACATAGTGATATAGAACATGTGTATTATACATAGTGATATAGAACACAAGACAAGGCAGGAATTGTCCGGTACCAGTTTCAGCACCATTTATTAAGGTTATAAAAAATATGTCACAAAGTAGGTGATATTAAAGAGTGTGATCTTGCTCTATATCACGAGGAGTTTTATTGTCGGACAAAAAAAAAAAAAAAAAAAAAAAATCCCTACCTACCCTACTAAATTTGCAATAAAAAGTAAAACAAAAAAAAAAGATTTCACCTACCTACCTACCCTATCTTTTTTTTCAATGTAACAGGAAACACAACTATTATTTTATTAGGCCTAACTGACAGTTTAATATGTTTACACATTTATCTAGACAGTGCTATACTTGAATAATCAATACAAGCTTGATCAAGTGTGTATTGATCCTTACTCTGTTTATGTCATATACTCGAGGTCGTGTGTGTTGACTAATTCACATATTTATCAAGTATGTTTTTATAATTCAAGGGTAGCACTGCCTAGATAAATGTGTAAAACATATTAAACTGGAAGTTTCATTTAAATATATTCAAGATTATTTGAGGTTTAACAATTTATTATATTTAGTAAAAACAGAGGTCTCCCCCACTGGGGAAAGAGCCATAAATCTGCCAAAAATAATTCAATTGAAACACGACGATGATATGCATAACTAGGCTTGGCAATGATCATCTCTACCAAGTTTTGTTGAAATCCGGCCACGGGATCAGGAAAACAAGACCGGACAAAGTTTGTGTATTAAAACCTTTAATGGGCCACAACTCTGCCAAAAACCACACACGATCACGGCAATGATATGCACAACTAGGCTTGGTACTGAGCATCCTTGCCATGCTTCGCTGAATTCAGGCCAGGAGTTCCAGAGAACTAGTACGGAAAAAGTTAGTCTTGATCATCTTCATCGCTTGAGTGTAAATATAAAGTCTTGATCGTTTGTGCAGAAACAAATTTCAAACCAGAAGCATATGACCGTAATCATTATTTTTTTATTAAAGTATTTCTGACCATCTGCATTTAGTTTTTCAATATAATGATGAAGTTTCCCTCTTTGTTTATAAATAAATTTATTGTCTTTCTGCTCTCTGTATATCTTGGATAGCAGGTGTTTCTGACTGAGCCAATCATAAACAATACCAGTATCTCGGCAAATGTCAAAGTTCTTTTAGGAGAGCTGTTCTAGACGTTTGTCTTGAAAACAAGCAAGCGTCTCAGATGATCTAGACTAGGACAAAGTTTGTATATTATAACTGTTAAAGGGCCATTATTCCGCCAAAGTTCATTCAACCAGAACACGGCGACGATATGCACAGCTGGGCTAACTTTTGTTGAAAAAATCCACTAGGGGTTCAGAAGAACTAGTCTGGACAAATTTTGTGTTATAAAACCTTTAAAGGGCCATAACTCTGTCTAAAATCATTCAACCAGAACACGTCGAAGACATGCGCAACCAGACTTGGTACTGATCATCCTTGCCAAGTTTCACTGGAATCTTGTCAGTGGTTTCGGAGAACTAGTCCAGACAAAGTCTGTGCATTAAAACTGTTAATGGGCCATAACTCAGACAAAAATCATTCAACCAGAACATGGCAAAAATATGCACTAGGCTTGGTACTGATCATCCCTGTAAAGTTTTGTTGAAATCTGGCCAAGGGTTCAGGAGAACTAGACAAAGTCTGTGACAGACAGACAGACAGCACAAAAGTAATATGTCTCCCCTCCACAAAGTAGGGGAGGCATTATAACTTGCTGGATCACATACCTTGAAAGCCAGGGCTGGCACACACAATTTTTCAAGACGAGCACTGAAAAAATAAAGAATTAATGAAATTAGAAAGGAAGAGGGCATGTGGAAGGGAGGTGTTGGTGGAAAAGGACATGTAACATTTTTAAAGCCTGATTCCCGATAGTGTCAAAACATATTTCAAGACATACTTGTGCGCTTGTTATCTGACAAAAAATCCAACACAAATGTACTTTAATATCACAAAATGTTTTACAACAAGCATAAATATTATAGGTAACACATGGAAAATTGACAATTTAAGAATGAAAAGAAAACATCAGACTTTAGGCCAAAAATAAAATAGATGTGTTTCCTTTGCATGCTCTAAAAAAATAGGGTAGGTCAGTAGGCATTTTTTTTTCTTTCTTTTTTTTGGAGCAAGATTTTGTAATATTCTACATGTATTTATCTCATAAACCCCATACAAGTTGATGATACAACTGAAAGTTTCTCTGTGATGTCAGTTTACCTCGATATATTGTGATAAATCATTGTTTAGAACAAATTAAAAAACAAATCTTTTTTTATTTTTTTTAATTTTATTTTTTTCATAAAAAATTGTAGGGTCGGCCCCTTAAAAATAGGGCCACCGGAAACACAGTTCTTTTTTTTTTGGCCTTAGGTTTTCAAAACTCGCTACAATTCAAAATTTTGCCAAATTCTGTTGCAGTTGGATAAGAAGAACCTTTTTGCATACCGGATAAGGTTATCCACGTTTTACATGTGTGATGGAATGGCTGATCTTACGCATGGGGGAAGATAAAAGTCGCGTGCTGATATCAACAATGACAGTTGCATGACGTCCTTATGTAAATAAACATCCAAAACATTAGTAGTTGGTGACGTCAATGCACAGAATGTAAAAGATATGCGAGAAAAAGAATCATGCGTATTCGGTCCAGGCCTCGGTTCCGATAAAAAGTTATACCTCGTGTGGAAATTTCCCTATCTTCACCGCATATCCATGGAAGATTCTTATATTTTAATATAAAACAACTTTTGACTATTATTACAAATAGCTTGATGATCTGTCTTATGCTATAGTTAACTATAATGAATACACGAAGTACCTATTTTCAAAATTGCCGTCAAACATTTCCACATCTTGTCGTGTAAGCTGTCCCAGTATCTGTACTGTGTGGTATGCTGATGACACGGACTGGCGCAGGGAGAAGCCTTCTAGGAGTGTTACCATATCCTGCAAGGCAATATTGCGACTTAGATTTTCAAAGGTTTAAAATGTCAATGAAACTTGACACATATATACTTTTTTTTAGCTATTTTTAAACAGAGGAATTTCTAAATTGGCATATTGACAGTAAGAAATAATTGGGGAAAACGTTTATATGGCATAAAAATGTTTTCTCCTCAATTGAATGTTGTTTAACGGCTCATCAACACAGTATAGGTTATTTAGAGCCGCCCCAGAGAGAGGGGAAGGATACATAGGAATCCGGGAACCTGCCCTACTCTTGTTATCGAATAGATTCCTATGGTTCTTTAACGTGCTCGGAGGATAGACCGATACACGGGACCGCCCGGTTTACGTCCCCATCCGACGGACGAGGATAAGGTAAAGTGTCTTGCCCAAGAACACACCGACGGAACTCAGTGGCACCACGGAGGACTGAACCCGGGGCCTCCGGTTACAAATCCGCCGCGCTACCGACTGCGCCACGCCAGCCCTCTCCTCAAGCAAAATTACCTGTCATTAATACTGATATGTGGCTATGACATGCCTTAACCCTGAGTTAAACAAGAGGCCCAAGAGGGCCTGTGGACGCTCTACTCGCTAAAGATAAAGTTTTTGCACAAGGGGCCGTAACTCTTTCAAATATCGTTCAACCAGAACATGGTGATGATATACGCAACTACGCTTGGTACTGATTGTCCCTGACAAGTTTCGTTGAAATCCAGCCAGAGGTTCAGGAGAACTAGTGTACAAAGTTAGTGTATTAAAACCTTTAAAGGCATTTGCTGTAGTTTTCCATGCGCAGCTTTTTTGGGCGACTTCTCTTCTAAAACTATTGAAAGGATTTTCCTACAAATTTACAGGAATGTTGCTTTTGATGTCTAGTTGTATTTTTTTGAATTTTTTGAATTTTTTTTTTGATTTTTGATTTTTGATTTTATTTTTAATTAAATTTTCTAATTTTTTTTTTTTTGTATTGTCTTTATTTAAATAAAGGCCTATTATTAGACACATAAAATAGGAAAAATATAGCATTGTGTAAAAATTCCAACAAACTTAAAAAATGTAAGCATAATGGTATGGTCCCAAAAACCAATATTAAATCTCAATATGCATGGTGACCTATAAATTTAATTGAATATATTGTCTAAATATATGTTCAAATAAGTGCCTAGGAAGTTTGAACAAATTCTGTTATTAGGAACATAACAAAAAAGGAAACTATACCATTTCTATATAATTTCATACAAATTGGCCTTTTAGCACAGGGGTAGGGTTTCAAATTCTTTTTCTAAACAAGCATGAGGACCTATCATTTTTATTGTACATTTTGTTTTTATATATGTTAAACTATGTGCTTAGAAAGTTTAAAAAAATTCTGTTATTGGGAACATACAAAAAAAAAAGGAAATTGTATCATTATGGGCTAATTTGTGCATAAATTGTGGTAATGGTCTCAACAGATTTTGTAAAAAAATATAGGTTTTACATAAAGATGAGCTTTAAATGTTATTGTAATTAAATTTTCTTTATTTTAATACAATTTTAGCAGAATTGTGACCAATGAATAAATGATTAGACTTCAAAAATATCTATTTAGCTATTTCGTGGACTTGTTCAACTTTTTGGACAGACTGACATGACGGTGGCATTACAAATTATTTTTAAAATTTTAACAAGCATGGTGACCTACCATTATTTTTGCCTTTTCTGTCTATATATATAACAGACTTACTGTACAAAAAGTTTAAAGAAAATCTGTTATGCAGAAAAAACTATAGAAAATGTCTTTAAGGGGTCATAACTCTGCCAAAATTCATTCAACCAGAACACGGCAATGACATGTGCAACTAGGCTTGGTACTGATAATCCCCATCAAGATTCGCTGAAATCCACCAAGGAGTTCAGAACAGACTAATCTGGAAAACGTTTCTCTATTAAAACCTTTAAACGGCCATAAAAATCTTTAAACGGCTATTAAAACCTTTAAACGACAATAATCATTCAACCCGAATATGGCGACGAATATGGTGTATCAAAAACCTTTAAAGGGCCATAACTTCACCAAAAATCTGTTAACCGGAATGCGACGATGATATGCACAACTAAGCTTGGTGCTGATCATCCCTGTAAAGTTTCGTTGAAATGTGGGGAGACGTCCAGATAAAGTTGGGTATTAAAACCTTTAAAGGGCCATAACTCTGCCAAAAATCATTCAACCGGAACATGGCAAAGATTTGCACAACTAGACCTGGAACTGATCATCCCAAAAATGTTTCGTTTAAATCCGGCCAGAAGTTCAGGAGAACTAATCAGGACGAAGTTTGTGTATTAAAACCTTTAAAAAGGGACATAACTCTGCCAAAATCATTCAACCGGAACACGGTGACGATATGTACAACTAGGCTTGGTACTGATCATCCCTGAAAATTTTCAATGAAATCTGGCCAAATGAAGGCCCTTTCTTCTTAATGAGGCCAAAATATAGCATATTTCAGAAAATCAAGTGCCATAACTCCGGTGTAAATGGTCCAATCTGGCTGGTTTTCAAACTTGTCGGAGCTTTCATTGATAGTAACAATCTGGTAAAGTTTGGTAAAGATCGAATGAAAAATGAAGACCCTATCATATTAACGAGGCAAAATATAACATTTTTAACTAAATCAAGGGCCATAACTCCGCTGATACTGGTCCAATCTGGCTGGTTTTCGAACTTGTCTGAGCTTACATTTATATTAACAATCTGGTAAAGTTTGGTAAAGATCGGACGAAAAATTAATGCCCTCTCGTCTTAACGAGGCAAAATATAGCATTTTTAACTAAATCAAGGGCCATTACTCCACTGTTGCTAGTCAGATCTGGCTGGTTTTCGTACTTGTCCAAGCTTTCATTGATAGTAACAATCTGG
Source organism: Cyrtodaria siliqua (assembly GCA_037043455.1). Taxonomy (NCBI): domain Eukaryota; kingdom Metazoa; phylum Mollusca; class Bivalvia; order Adapedonta; family Hiatellidae; genus Cyrtodaria; species Cyrtodaria siliqua. The sequence continues at coordinate 84,267 of JAWPHD010004015.1, forward strand.
TAATGTTTGGTAAAGATCGGATGAAAAATGAAGACCCTATCGTCTTAACGAGGCAAAATATAGCCTTTTTAACTAAATCAAGGGCCATAACTCCGCTGTTACTAGTCCGATCTGGCTAGTTTTCGAACTTATCCGAGCTTTCATTGATATTAACAAGATGGTAAAGTTTGGTAAAGATCAGATAAAAAATGAAGGCCCTATCGTCTTAACGAGGCAAAATATAGAATTTTTAACTAAATCAATGGCTATAACTCTGCTGTTGCTGGTCCGATCTGGCTGGTTTTCGAACTTGTCCAAGCTTTCATTGATATTAACAACCTGGTACAGTTTGGTAAAGATCGGATGAAAAATGAAGGCCCTATCGCTTAACGAGGCAAAATATAGCATTTCTAACTAAACCAAGGGTCATAACTCCGCTGTTACTGGTCCTATCAGGCTGGTTTTTAAACTTGTCCGAGCTTTCATTGATATTAACAATCTGGTAAAGTTTGGTAAAGATTGGATGAAAAATGAAGGCCCTATCGTCTTAACGAGGCAACATATAGCATTTTTAACTAAGTCTAGGGCCATAACTCCACTGTTACTGGTTCGATCCGGCTGGTTTTCGAACTTGTCCGAGCTTTCATTGAGATTAACAATCTGTTAAAGTTTGGTAAAGATCGGATGAAAAATGAAGGCCCTACCGTTTTAACGAGGTAAAAGTTAACGGACAACAGACGACGGACGATGGACAACACACCATCCCATAAGCTCTGCTGGCCCTTGGCCAGTAGAGCTAAAAATATAAAAAACAAAAGAATATGTTTAAAATGTTTAATAATTTAGATTTAGGCAGGAGTTATTTCCCTTTATGGAAAACCATTATTTTGAAATTAAATTGAGTGCTAATAGAACTATCAGGTTAAAATTTTATTATCGCACATTTTCTAAAGATATAGAATAATTTGAATTATCCATGAAAAAGATATAAAAGTAGAAAGAATAACTGTTCATAATGAATTTCCGCGGGTTTAGTATATAAGAAGCCTCACCACAAGTAGAGTATGCAGCTGTTTTCGTAGACGGTTAATTTCTTGTGGAGTCATTTCTTCCTCCTCATCATTATCGATGTCATCGACCGCCCCAGAGTCCTAATGTACACAGAGTATATATTTATCAACAAGACAAGTCGTCAACATCTCCCGTCACGGTCTTCTTTTTTCATTTGATGCAGGAAAATGCATGTACATGTATACATAAATCATTTTTAAGAAACGTATAGGCCAATAGATACACATGGCAAGTTAAGTTGATAGTGACCTTGAGCTTTGACACAATGATCTAAAAATATTACTGTATCTTAAAAATCACACTAAACGTTTCATGATATGTCATTTAATTTTATTTTTTTTATAAGATGAAGTTTTAGTTCATTAAGGAGACAACCATCTTCCCATGCCCATCCCCCTTCCATGTTAATGCCACTTCTCCTTAAATTCCTGGGGAAGACCGTGTATAGACGTCATTTGTATACCCCCAAAATCATTGTTTTACAGTGCATAAACAGTGATGAACTTACATCATCAAACAAGGAATCCTGGTCCTTCCTCTTTCTCCTTGATTTCGCGTTTCTCTTTGCCTGACTGGACTTGTTTGGAGTGATACTTCTCTTTCTTTTACTGTTACCAGCAGAGCCTGCAGGGAGTATTAAACATGTGGTCTAGTTTAGATGATGCTAAGTCCATTAACACAAAACAAAAACTATGCAAATATTGATAACAAAGCCAAGGGAAACAGTAATAATTTAATACAATATATTGACCTTCTTAGAACATATTTTAAAGATTCACAAACTAAAACATTGATTAGCTTTGAATAATTTTTATGAGTGAGTAAGTTTGGTTTCTTGCATTGAAGCCGGAGTAATAACAGATCCTGATCATGAGCAAAGAGTATTAAATGACTTGTCTACATGATAACTGCTCTTGCTCAGGCCTAAAAAAAAATAGTGTGGTTCTGGTAACATGTTCAAAATTGGTAGGTAGGGTAGGTCGGATTTTTTTTTTTCGAAATGGACCAAAAAAACGTCAGGGTCGGCGGGTATTAGTAGGTAGGGTCGGGTGACCCGAACCACACAATTTTTTTTTTAGGCCTCATTGTCACCTCTAAGAGTTACAACTGTCCCCAGTCGTATCTCTGATTAACAAGCATGGGCATGCCAGTGTTTTTTTTATGTGTTTTGTGAATGCAGCCTGTGCCTGTGCCATTGTGAAAAATAGCGGCATTTTTCTAGAAATTGTGAAAATTGTGAAATATTATAACAAAAGAAAAAGAAACTTTTTTCACTTTTATTTTCACAGTTTAATATCCCTTGGTTTTAAGTTTTGTATTTGGTAAATACAGACTAGTTTGGACACCAGCTTATATTAAGACTAGTATCCTTACTGCTGTTGTTTTTTTTTGTGTTTTTTTTCTGATTCTGAATTTTTTGGATATAATTGTGAAAAAAGTATGCTTTTTGGCATTGTGAAGGGGCCGAATAACGGCCCCAAATTAGGCATAAAAAAAACACTGCATGCGCAGTAGAAACTTTAGAGCAGACTGTAAGCCATGGTTAATCAATTTCGTTTTAATTGATATTTAAAAAATATCTACTTTAAAATAATTCAATAATTAATTGTCATAAGTTTTAGTTAGATTTAAACTGACCGAAATAACTGCATGTAACATTCATTATAATAGATACTAGATAGATTATTTATCCGTTTGTATTTCCACTTCAACTTGAAATGGATGCATCTAATTTTTCAATACATTACGCCGCGTTCCCAGAAAAGTGACAGATTGTGCCAGCGGATTTACAAACCGTACCACTGTGAGACTCTGGCAAGCGACAACGCTCTTGGATTTGTGTTCAGACTTAGAGGCTCAAACAGCATTGCTGCTGAAAATACGAACCTATTTTTGCAAACTGTTTTAGAAGATCTACAGATTTCTCGTAAGGTTCCGGATGAAACACTTTAAACGCACTGCTGCCAGGAATCAGCACCAGTTTACTGTACACCCTCGCCGAGGCTATGCCAACCTGCTTCTGTGACAGGCTCGCAGAATTCTGGAAATGTTATGAATTAAATTAAATGACATACTGTGGATAACTGGACATGATTAATATCATTAATTCTGGATAATTTATTAATTAGTTTGAGTTCCTGTTGACATGATTACTATCATTTATACAAGCAGAACACTTTTTAAAACAAACTTTGAAGTTTCAGATTTAATACTGAGAACTAATAAATGATAAAATCAAAATATAAGTTGAGACTGTTACTAAAGACATTGGTTGACAAATTCAATGACAAATTGACATATATTAGTAGCAGATACAGTCCAACCTGTCTATAGCAGTCATCTAAGGGAATGATTGAAGTTGGCAGCTACAGGCAGGTGGCTGTTCTATAGAGGGTCATGTTGCATAACTTGTCATGTAAAGTATGAAGTAATTAAACATAGTGTTATGTCAAATCAATATTTATTTCAACATTAATGTCATTAAATGTCAGCGACTTTTTTTTTACCCTTTTGGAAATGCTACTGGTACCCATTCAATTGGAAAAATTTGTGACATTTTGCCTTAATTTGGGAATTTTTCACTATCAAACAAAAGCAATATTGTATGCTTAAATACATGGTCATTGGAAACACATTACCATGTATACATTCTCTTGTAGTATTATTTCATTACCCTCACCTAAAAGAATATAGTTTTCACTCATCACTTCTCTTTAAATAAAGTTTCACTCTAAATATTTAAAAAAATAAATAAAATAATAATAATTAGATTGGGATTTTTTTTCACTCCAATTGGAAAAAACGTACTTTTGGTTATTGAGAATGTTACCGTTTTTTGGTACCACTTGTATAAGGAAAAAGAACACTGAATGTATGTACTTGTATTCAATTTTAAAAATGGACAAATTGTTTCTATGTGTTGCTCATAATAAACAAGAGGTCAATGACCTTGAAGCTCTACTGATTGATTTTGTTTTCAGGAAGAAGTCGCTACAAACTTGTTTTTTGAAAAACTATTTTTAGCAGTGGCGGCCATCTTGAATTTTCGGCCGACCTGAAATTTTGCTAGGATCAATTAGACATCAAGAGCAACATTCCTGTGAAGTTTCATGAAAATCCGTCAAGTAGTTTCAGAGGAGTAGTCCCATATCAATATCTCTTATAGTTTTCAAGAAGTAGTCGCTACAAACTTATTTTTTAAAAATCTATTTTTAGCCGTGGTGGCCATCTTGAATTTCCGGCCGACCTGAAATTTTGCTAGGATCAATTAGACATCAAGAGCAACATTCCTGTGAAGTTTCATGAAAATCCGTCAAGTAGTTTCAGAGGAGTAGTCGCTACAAGTTTTCATTATATAACTCTATGTAAACAAAGATGGCCGCTGGCAGCCATGTTTAACGTCGAATCAAAACGATTTTCGACAAGGACCAACATCATGTCATGCTGATCATTTTAGAAAAAGTCCCATAGCAATATCCCTTAGAGTTTTCAAGGAGTAGTCGCTACAAACTTGTTTTTTAAAAACCTATTTTTAGATTTGGCGGCCATCTTGGATTTCACATCTACATGAATTTTTGCAAGGATCAACTAGACTTCATGGGCAACATTTCTGTAAAGTTTCATGAAAATCCATTCAGTAGTTTCAGAGTAGTCGCTACAAAAAAAAAGTTAACGGACGGACGGACAGACAGACAGACGGACGACGGACACCGCACCACGGCATAAGCTCTGCTGATCTCTGATCAGTAGAGCTAAAAACACGAAACAAGTTCATAAAACAGAAATTAATTTATTCAATAACAAAAGATAATAATCACCATGTATACCTGCCAAGTGATTAAAGCAATTATCGATCATCAACACCCGACATTGTTTGTACAATCATCAACACCCGTCATTGTTTGTACAATCATCAACACCAGACATTGTTTGTACAATCATCAACACCAGTCATTGTTTGTACAATCATCAACACCAGTCATTGTTTGTACAATGCGAGTAGGTTTACAAAGTAATGAACATGTGATATAATTTCAAGCGAGATCTCTCAATATCTCTCTACCAACTTTCGTTTTGGGATTCAATTGACCATGACCGTTACAAGTGATAATTGGACACTAATTGGACTCATTTACACCGGTCACTGACTGCGTTGAGCAGGTCTTGTTATATAAAGGTGAGATTTATAGCGGAATGTATTGGAAGGACCAAAGGCTGACGATTATGGCCAGGGTCACGCCATACAGAGGTAACCGTTAGCATGATTTTGACTGTACTTCACAAGATATTAACAAGGCACGTGTACTTCATGTTGGATACAGGTTTTCTGTTCGCACACACAAGGTGTTCTTTCTTAAAAGAATTCTTTGTTTCATAAGAAGAGTTTATCACAACTATAAAAGTTATATTTATTTTATCGTTACTTTGTAAGTTAGGCTGAGTTCTTACCACTGGAATAGCCCCTGATTAAAAACATTTTATTCATGTGGGAGGGATGAGTCAACATCACAGTCACAGTAAATCAAGGGCCATAACTGACTGCTGTTTCTTGTCTGACATGTCTAGCTATTCAAACTAGTCTAAGCTTTTAATGATTTCAACATCCTGCCAAAGAATGGTCAAGATAGACATACAATGAAGGAGCTAGGTTGTTAATGAAGTTAAATATAACCTTTTTCAACAAACAATCGGCCATAACTCTGGTGTCACCGGTACTAATCCGAGATTTCACTAATATCTACAACCTTGCCAAGTTTAGTGAAGATACAATTAGATGAAAATAGAAGGCCCTATTGTCTTATTGGGATGATATAGAATAATTAACAAAATCAAGGGTCATAACTCTGATGTTACTATCTTATCTAGCTGGTTTTCGAACTTCTTCAATCTTTCAATGATATTACAAATCTGGTAAATTTTGGTAAAGATCGGATGAAAAATGAAAGACCTATCATCTTAACAGGTGGCAAACAATGCACCATAAGCTCATTTGACTTTTGGCCAGTAGAGCTAAAAAGTATGCCAGCAGAACGTCTATAACCTAAATGCAGACATAAAGTGTGCAAAATGTGCAGACGAGAACCCAAAGCAATGACTGATACATACATGCAAGTAGACCTAGCTATTTCCCACCATTGTAAAAACATTCCTACCTTGTGTCCTGAGAGAAGTAGGCAGCACAAAAATGCAATCAGAGCTTTCAGTGAAATCTCATTTTCAACAAGAACTGTCCATAACCCTGGAAGTAAAACAATGAACAAGGTTAAGTAAAGTACAATATTTAGTAAGCTGTAGAATATTGATTGATTGAATTGGATTTTATATTCGCACCAACAGCTAAGGTCATATGGCGACTTTCCAGCTTCCATTGGTGGAGGAAGACCCCAGGTGCCCCTCCGGGCAATTTTCGTGCACGGGCGGGCACCTGGGTAGAACCACCGACGTTCCGCAAGCCAGCTGGATAGTAATTTTGATAAACATACTTATTTAAATATATATTAATTCACAACTTGTAATTTTAATAAACATAGTTATTAAATACCTATCAATAATATATGCCTAGTGCCTAGTACCTTTTCTGACAATGGAATATATAAACCTCTATCGCCATTAAATCTGAATCACTATCCCATTAAAACAAGATCATGATGATGTCGTGCGATGTTGCCGACTACGAGTATTATTATGAAGGTATATAACAAAAGAATCATTACAAGAGTAAGTGTTCTGTAAGTTTGCATGATCCCTTGTTGATATGCCATAGGCCTAAAAAAAAAACGTGTGTGTTTCTGGTTTCACCCTGTCAAAAAGTTAGGGTAGGTAGGTAGGAAAAAGTTGTTTTTTAGATATTTTTTTTATATATATTGTTCGCATATTTTATGCCATTTTTGTACTAAGGCAACTTTTTGATAACCTTTGCAATCCAGATTAGATGCTTAACAACTCTGGCTAATAAAATTATCATCTGAATAAAATTATCATCATTTTTTTTTTTTTTTTCGCTAAAAATATTTAGGGTCGGCGGTGATAAATTAGGGTCGGTCGGGAAACCGGAAACACACATGTTTTTTTATTAGGCCATATCCAATTCTCCAGGATCACACTCAAGGGAAAAGTCTCCAGTGAGATTCTGCAGATAAGGCATGTCCACTTCAGGTAACACAAGCTTCCAGACCATGTTACTCACTATTCTATTTATACAGCACACATTAATTGGGTCAAACATGGGGCCAAATTTTAGATCATATGACTGATTTAATATATATAATATTATTCTCTTACCTTCCTCTGTTTGTTCACCTGTCCAGTGATGAAGACCGACCGTCAGCCTGTTCAGTGTCTCCTGTAGAATGTCACCATCTATGTCCAGCAGCACTTCATCATCCAAATCTACCTCAGTGAAGTCTGAATCCCAAACTGCCTTTACCCAGTCTACAATTAATAAAGTATTTAATATCAGTATTAGACAAGTCGACATGATTAAAAAAACAAAGAATGTACAAATCATGATTGTGTATATTTTTTGGCAGTTCTTATATAGAAGTAAAGAAATTCAAAACAAAGCTGACTAACTGCTCTTCTGATACATTTTGCTCTTGGAAGATACAATTTAAAGGATTGGTTAATAGCATATGTATTAAACGATAATAGGAGACAGAACCATATTCCAAAAAAGGTTTTTGTATAAATCCTTTGTTTTACACATAGTTGTGTTCCTAAATTCAGCAAAGCAGCTTAGTGGATGCTAATTTAACTGATTTTAAGTCTCTAACCCTGAATTACAAGAAAATAATGTTTTTAAATACTGTTAAGAGTTTAAAGATTCTTAATTATTTGTATTATTATCACATGGTTATGACCAAAATACGCCCTTTAAAATAAATGTGTTTAAATAAAAGATATTCAACCATAAAGAGATTTGTGGTTTCAAACCCATAACCTCCTACATGCATGGCAGGCACTACCACTAAGCTACAACACAGTTTTGTCATTGCTCTTACGGATTTATATTCTGTACCTACCCTAGAGCAATGAATCCTTATACCTTAGAAATTGTTGATGCTAACAAAATGTACCATTGCTTTGCCTTCAATTGGAAATTTTTCACTATCAAAGAAATGAATTAATGTTAACTTCGCAAGCACATTACCCTGTGTACATGTGCATTGCAGCAGTCTTATGACAACTGATGAAGAGAAGCTTCGGGAAACATTTTTCAAAAATTTAAATTGCTTTCAATTGGGAATATCTTTTTACCCCAGAAATGAGAAAAACTGAGACAAAATGTTTTTTTTATAATTTTATCAGTATCACTATCAACTATATACCTGGGGAAAAACCGCTGAGAACCAGCCCATTTTCAAAGTGGTATGTAAAGGCAACCAAACTCTCAGATTTTAACAGAAACTTCAGGGATGGCACCAAAAAAACCTGTCAAGGCTGCCATTTACACCAGTCCACCACTGTATGTTTGGTTGTGGAGTATGCATCAACAGTCTGGGATGCTCACTTTCAATGAGACATCAAGTGTAATGCCTGCTTCAGGACCTCGATAAGCATGTACCCACAACAGGACCCCTAACTGCGTCTCTGGCATGCTACATGAGCTTCACTGGGAAAGACTCGAGAACTGAGGATGTACTAACACAGTGTTCCCACTGACTTTTTCATTTGGGGGTACATATTTGGGGGTACATGTACCCCCTACTGTTAAATTTTGGGGTTCACTACAAATTTAGGGGGTACACTATGAATTTTTAAGATTTTTAAACCTTTCAACATACTTTATTTGCTAATAAAGGCATTACAATACACAGCACAGTGTAATATTCAAGCTGACAACAGTTTTTTTGTTTTTTTTTCTGTGCGTGCATGCACGTACGAGGTCAGTTTCTGTGCGTGATTTTTTTGTTTTCATGCGTGATTCACGCACATATGTGCGTGAATGGGAACTCTGTAACAGGCTGCTTATGCTCTTCAAGATCGAGCATAGACTAGTAGGTCACCACAGAAAACAACCTCAGGCAGGGATGGAAACTAACGGTTGCCCGTTCGCCCGGGACGACTAAATTTCAAGCTGGTTGAGTAGATTTCATAAGTCGGTAGTCCGCCCGGGCGACTAGCTTTTTCGACAAGCTAAAGTCGATTTCCTCGGCATTATTCGTCAATGCGTTTACCAGTTTCGCATTTTTTGACCGCAGCCAATGAAATTGCATCATACAACCCAGTTATCGACCAGCAGCCAATTAAATCGCTCGTTACGTATATTTTCTTTACAATATGGCTGCGCCCGTGTCATGACAATAACAATGCGCGATAACAATGTGGCGATACTTATGGAACGTTGATCGCCCAAATCAAGGTGAAAAAAGAAGTACAATCAAGAGTACGATAAATCTAAACGTAAACATGAATTTCAGTCGGGATGGACAGAGAACAGGCCTTGGTTACAAATACGTCGAGCGGTATGCAATGTCAATATTGCAGGTATGCAATGTCAATATTGCATTGCACAAGGTCTTCAAAATTTGTTTGTTTCGGGGTGAACCTTGAAAATTGACAGCATAAAGAAACACGAAGACTCGGATAGCCATAAGCAGGCGGCGAGTATTGAACTGGCAATGTGTTTGTTAGTGTGTCGAAAAGAAAAATACAGAAAATCTGGGCTCATAAATTTTCAGCTGGGCAACCAAAATCCAGAAGATGGTTGCCCGTTTGGGCAACCAAGCTTTAAAAGTTAGTTTCCATCCTTGCTCAGGTCGATAGTCACCTTAGATGCAGTTTAGAGCAGGTCTTCACTGCACAGATACTGGTTTAAAAAAAAAATCTTCACCTGCATCTTTATTTTGCTCAAATGTTTTTTTGTGGGATACTTGGCACATGATTGTAGTACCACCATATAAGGTAGATTTGGTGTGGATCTGGCATGTTTATGGGTAGATTTGGTCTATATTTGCGTGATTTGGCGGAAATAGGTAGATTTGGGTCACCAGTGTTTCATGTAACCAGCAGATACAAGTAAGTCCTATGGAGAAAAGAGTCTTGTTGTTTTGCTTGTCATAACATTCCTTTATATATTACTAAATAAACACATATGCCCTTTAACAGTAAATGTCAGGACACAAGCACATGTTTTGTTTTAAACAAATCTGGCAAAATACTGGGTGGTGGAGGGGAAGGGGGGAGGGGCTTATCAAGCCATTTTGCCAGGATGACAGCGATCTACGACATTTTTATCAGCTTAAGCAATTTGTGTATCAAATTAAATTTTGAAATTTCCGACTTTACAAACATTTAATTTCTGAAGGGTTTGAAAATTATTCATGACAATTATTCATGAAAAATTAAAAAAAAATTAAGGAAATGTCAATGGTTATAAATGTGTCAGTGTGTTTACTCAGACTTTTCAAATGTCAGCCTGTTCAGTTACCATTGAAATAATGTTAACTTTATTAAATTACCGTCTGTCAAGCGATTTAGAGGTAGTAAATAAAAATTTCGATAATTGATTCCTTGTCCGCCATTTCTAATTTCGCGCCAGTATTTCCATGTCAACAGGCGCTTGCTCCCAAAATAACGAAGGGGCTACTAAAAGTCGGGACGATTTGGATTAAACGGCGCGGATAGTGGGGTTGGGGCAGGGGTAATACAACGGTCAATCCTAGCTGTATATTTACTCCCAATTATTACGTTTTACTTGCAAATGATTTATATCACCGCAGAATGGTCACACAAAAAGTCATATGCACTAAAAATAAATTGCACTGTCATTTTAACATAGTTAAACTTTTGAACATTACATAGAATAGAAGAGAATAGAGATATAATAGAATAGAGATATAATGTAACTTGAGATAGATCTATACATGTATACACATCTATGAAAGATAAACAACATATCAAATGGTTCTATTATTTCAAACTCAGACGTCTATCCACAGATCTAACAACAAATAATTTTTGTTAATATTTCTGTGGTCTATCCAGGGTTTGGGGCGGGGTGAGTCGTTTAATATGTGGTATTTTTTAATATGTCTCGAGTATGTAGGTCTATGCTCGAATGCAACGTTATTACAGGACCTTTTTAGTATACGTCTATCTTCAGTCCCAAGTTATGATGACATTTATATGATGACGGGATCACACTGTTTTTTCCCTACTACATCATCCCACAGACCTAATTCATAACTTTCACATGACATCATCAGAATAATTTGACCAATCAGTGATCAATAAAATAAAACCCCTTCACATTCTAGTAGGGGTAAACTCGGTGTTTATCGTTGATTCTCAACTGACTTTAGCCCTTTATAAAACTAATGTGTAGTGATAATTATATTAAAAGCTTTGTTTTTATGTACATCAATGTATCTTCTGTTGGTGTTTTCTGATTTTAAAACAATTATGGATACATTTATTTTAAATTATGGTCTAATATTTTGATTTCCCAAATAGAGATTGAGGATAAACTCCGTTATTTTCACCTACTGAATATCTCAACATCTCGGAAATTTGCAACTAATGACTGACAGGATGTGAAAGTTAGGTCTTATATTAGGTCTGTGATCATCCGGGGAAGCTAGCTTCCGGGTCGACTCGTACTTAAGTCAACCCACTCATTTTGGTCAACTCGTACTCTTATGTTGGTCAACTCGTACTCGTCATAAAAACTCTTACTGATATATATTTTGTGTGTGTTCATTTATAGTTTGTTTATATAATGAATTTATACTTTATAATTTATTATAATGAATTATGTCTAAATAAGTATTTTATTAATATGTATGTAACGGGAGCGTTCAATTGCATCTTGATATACAGTAGCCTATGTGTATTTGTTATCAACATTTATATTTCAGATTAAAGGGTATGAAAGATGCCACAACGGGCATACATGTATATCCAGGCCGCACCACAAGGAGACGCTCTCACTTTTGGTCCCAGGAGAACGGGCGTCAACAGGTCAAATCAGCAACCTATATGTTTCAAGTTTCATCCCATATTAAATCAGGAACTCTTAACAGAGTTCATACACGTTCTGATTAAATAAACGCTTAATGAGATCATAGACCTACATACTATATTATATGATTAGATTAGTTTTAATGCATTAATTACTTAGCCCTTTTGCTCAACCGTAATTTACCATGTTCAGGTTCGGTTGCCTTCTTTGGACACCAAATCGAACACATTGATGATCCAGTTAAATTAATTGCCTTAATGACCCTTCCATTTTGAGTTTTCTGTAATATTCTGCCCAAGGAAATGACATACATAACTGTCTGATATTTTATATTATATATCTATATTATTAACAATGATGTGAAATGTGACCATGTGGGGAGAACATAAGCAACGCAACTTGGGAGAACATAAGCAACGCAACTTTTTTTAAATTATATATATATATATTTATTTTGTATTCCCGTTAAAACAGCACTTTTCTAAACAGTGACTTTTTATTGCACAAATAGAGATAAAACTCAACACAAACGAGCTAAATATTTAAAAGACAACCTTTTATAAATAATATAAATAGCAGAGAGCTATTATGTATATCACTTATGTATTGTATACTACTATGGATGTGTTTGTTTGTAATGTTTGCGGTGGCTTGTCCTCCTCGACCCACAACATGCCAAATTACGGGGAGAATAAATGGGTCACCACTCCTCGACCCACAACATGCCAAATTACGGGGAGAATAAATGGGTCACCACTCCTCGACCCACAACATGCCAAATTACGGGGAGAATAAATGGGTCACCACTCCTCGACCCACAACATGCCAAATTATGGGTCACCACTCCTCGACCCACAACATGCCAAATTACGGGGAGAATAAATGGGTCACCACTCCTCGACCCACAACATGCCAAATTACGGGGAGAATAAATGGGTCACCTCTCCTCGACCCACAACATGCCAAATTACGGGGGAAATAAATGGGTCACCACTCTCGACCCACAGTATGCCAAATTACGGGGAGAATAAGTGGGTCACCATTCCTCGACCCACAACATGCCAAATTACGGGAAGAATAAATGGGTCACCACTCCTCGACCAAAAACATGCCAAATTACGGGGAGAATAAATGGGTCACCACTCCTCGACCCACAACATGCCAAATTACGGGAAGAATAAATAGGTCACCACTCCTCGTCCCACAACATGCCAAATTACGGGGAGAATAAATGGCTCACCACTTAGTGGTGACTTTGAAACAAAAACTGCGGATTTATGTTTTAATTAATTGAAACAAGGGAATTATTTTACATGTATTGATCTAAAAATTGACATATTATTGTTTCTTTGAGGATACTTTTTTTTTCGACGTATGCTTGTGCTAAATATATTTTGAACTTTGATAAGTCTGTTTTTAAACGAATTCGAGCAAAATATCACAGGCATAAACATGTGTTTACCATGATTATACGTCTGCGATATATGCCGATTTCACACAGCCATACTTTTAAAAGCTTGTCTCTGTGACTCTGTAGGCATATGATTTTTTCTTAATATCAATTATTGATGTTTTTTAAAATAGTTTCTTGGAGTTTTCCCTTGTTCCAAGATCAGGGGTCCGAGCGAATAATTTATTTGTGTCTATTATATCGATATTATTTAGGATTGTATAAACCTGAATCACGTCAGCCCGCTCTCTTCTATATTCAAGGGTTATATATTCCATGGATTTTACCGTTCTCAATAAACTTTTATGGGGTACTTTGTCGAAAGCCGCTTTGAAGTCAAGGTAAATGACATCACTAAACTTCCTCACGCTATCCATCTTAATGAAAATGATCAAGTGATTAATTATGTCAACAGCAGAATTTGTGTTCAAATGTTTTGCAATACGAATATATAAATATAGGCTGGTAGTAGCATAATAATTGACGTCGGTTTTATTATTATTTAGTTCTTTACTAATTAATACTGTTTGTTTTTTTATATTTTTGTCTGGTATTGGTTTATAGAACAAACAATTGTAACCTATAACTTATCGTGTTAAACGTTATTACAGAAAGTAGTAGAATCATATGTATGTATTGCATGCCAGAATTGGTTCAATAAAATTACAATTACAAATCTCATAAACTCGCGGTTCCTGGCAATGTCGGATATGACAGCACGTGTATGTGATTGCAATATTCTATTTTCCATATTTGTATACAGAGGGACATGTATACTTTATTTGTTTCAGTCAAATATGGCACATGAACATATTTAACCCAGAGACGTAATCTCTGTTTAAACCGTTTGTCCAATGACGCGGTCTTTTTTTTGTCCTTATATGTGGTCCGTTTTACCTGGACGTCATATAAAGCCCTGGTTTTACACTACGACGTCACCCATTAATTGGTGTCGCACACATTTAAACATACTGTCGCCGGAAAGTCACCCTCCCTTTAGCACACAAAGCTAAACAAACCTTTGAATGACATCGAAGTTGACATTTTTTCATTGGTCAATTTAGACACACCTTCCAAATATAGTAAATAACGATGAAGCCTCCATGTGGAAGTTTTTCCAGATTGTTTGCCAAATATGGTATTTCTCCCTAAAACTTGGCGTATTTTAGAAATTATGCAGATATATATTTCGCAGTAGACTGAAATTTAGAAATGTTTCTTTATTTTGTATTTTTCAAAGCAATTTTGTTATGAAACAAGAACAACAGACAGACACTCTGACACTGACCTTCATTAGCCTATGCTTAAGTTCAAATACAACATTCATATATTCAAAGACAAGAACAAATAAAGCATCAAATCAGTAATAATCACAAAGCTGAGGAAAAGGCATTACAATCACTTGGATTGTTTGGTAGTCACATAGGTTGATGATCAGGTTGTGCTGGTGGGTGGGGGTGATTGATTGTCGCGGTGCCATACCATCATATTCATATCATAATTGCAATTTGCTGAAATGTACCCATACAGTATACAATTGATACACAATTAATAAAACTTTACACATATGCATATAAGGAATATATTCATTGGAGGATTATACGGCACCTTTTTGCTTTTTAATACCAACCTGTGATAACACCTGTTAGAATTTGTGATATCACTTGGTCGAATTCGTGATGTCACTGTTTTAAATATGTAATACCATTAATTATTTATCATAATTGAAAGAGTAATATCACCATAAATACATAATAATCATTGATTTTGAAAGGATGATATCACCTATTCGATTGAGTGATTTCACTCCTAATGTGCGGTAGTGATATCGCTTATTTGATATAAGCAAATATATAGGTTAAATCACCGATTTGAATAGGTGATATCACTGTTTGTCTTAGGAACAACAGAAAAAAAGGCTTCTCCCTTTAGTGATTCTAGCCATCTTGCTGTAGTAAAAACAATTTTTAAAAGAGCCCGTTAAGTATCATTTGTTTTTGCCTGTCTGATTAAATATATACAATTATATTTGTGGAGGATACTCTATTGTTTCTGTTCCAACAATATCTGGGTGCAATCATTTGGTTAAGAAAAAGGGAGTAACTGCAAGCATGATGTCACATGATCGAATTTGTGATATCATACATTCAAAATGAATTCTTGATATTATGTATCTGAGTAAGTGATATAACATTGCCTTTTTCTTAATAGTGGACATCACACATATATTTGAATCATTGATATCAAAGATTCTATCCGAAAAATTGATATCACCAAATGGTATATATGTGGTATTGTTACAAAATTAGGGATGTTCTAATTTTTAAATAGTCGCGGCCACCAGTGCTACTCGTAAGGTAGCACAAAGTTAGTATACACGGTAATATGACTAGCAAACACAAATCAAATGTCCAGAATAATTGTTTTATTTCAGTTTATTAAAACCACAGATTTCTTTCACATATTCAATATTTTGTATATTTCTTCAAGTATGAAAATTACAAATCTAAAAATACACAGTTAATAGTATTGTTAAACAGTTCCCTCTCTGTCTCAAGTAGTTCTCCAAATTCTTTCGATAGCGTTTTCTGTAAAATTCACCAAAAATATTACGAATTCCCAAAATGTAAATGATTCCAAAAGTTCTAATTCCAAAAGATCAAAATTAAACCAAAACTCAAGATCAGCACTTTAGCTCTCCCCTTAACAATGAAAGTGACTCCCCTTATATACCCTTCTACAGAAGCTCAGCCAGTCAAAAAGTCTATAGATAAACCGTTCTTCAACATCAACGCATTGGTTGTTGTTGAAACAACCAAACAGAACCAACTGTTGCACTTAACATCAACGATTGACCTTTCAACGTGCATGCTTCAGCGACTTTAATTTGATCTATGCGAGCAACCACAACAGTTAGCTTCAACAAACGTGTAAGTTTCAACGAGTTTCAACCTGCATGCTGCAACGGCCTAATTTGGACCATGTGAGCAATAACTACAGTTATTTTCAACGAACTTGCAAGTTTCAACGAGTTTCAACCTGTACATTTCAACCTGCACGCTTCAACGGCCTAATTTGGACTATGTTGGCAACAACAACAGTTAGTTTCAACTAACCTGTAAGCTTCAACGACATTAATTTGGTACAATGAGGACAGTTATATCATAACCAAAACAAAGTATCGAACATGAATGGTTGATTCTACAAAAGCCTCCAATATAAAATGTAACAGTATGAATTGTAGGAGTGCCTTTGTAGCATTTCTTAAACCAGATTTAATGTGGAGCAAGCAATTACCCAGAACTGATCAAACCACCACTCACTGGTTTTTGCTTAGATGTTTGAACAATGAGACTGCAAGATGAATGACTTCTATTAGAAACAAAAGACTGCACATGTTGAATTCTGCATTCTGACCAATATGTGAAATTATGGACACTTAGTAATTATCAGAAACTAGAAACTAGCTAATTCTAAAACTAATATGAACTAGACTATTGAAAACTATCAAACTAATAATAACTAGCACAACAACAAAACTAACAATAACTATCAAAACTATCAAACTAATAAGCATATGAAAGTTAATAACTACCAAAACTAACAAACTGATAATCATCTCAAAGTTGATAACTACCAAAACTAACAAACTGATAATAATATCAAAGTTGATAATAACTACCAAAACTAACAAACTGATAATCATCTCAAAGTTGATAACTACCAAAACTAATAAACTGATAATAATGTCAAAGTTGATAATAACTACCAAAACTAACAAACTGATAATCATCTCAAAGTTGATAACTACCAAAACTAACAAACTAATAATAATATCAAAGTTGATAATATCTACCAAAACTAACAAACTGATAATCATCGCAAAGTTGATAACTACCAAAACTAACAAACTAATAATAATATCAAAGTTGATAATAACTACCAAAACTAACAAACTGATAATCATCTCAAAGTTGATAACTACCAAAACTAACAAACTAATAATAATGTCAAAGTTGATAATAACTACCAAAACTAACAAACTGATAATCATCTCAAGTTGATAACTACAAAAACTAAAAAACTAATAATAATATCAAAGTTGATAATAACTACCAAAACTAACAAACTGATAATCATCTCAAAGTTGATAACTACCAAAACTAACAAACTAATAATAATATCAAAGTTGATAATAACTACTAAAACTAACAAACTAATAATAATGTCAAAGTTGATAATAACTACCAAAACTAACAAACTGATAATCATCTCAAAGTTGATAACTACCAAAACTAACAAACTGATAATCATCTCAAAGTTGATAACTACCAAAACTAACAAACTGATAATAACTACCAAAACTAACAAACTGATAATCATCTCAAAGTTGATAACTACCAAAACTAACAAACTAATAATAATATCAAAGTTGATAATATCTGCCAAAACTAACAAACTGATAATCATCTCAAAGTTGATAAATACCAAACCTAACAAACTAATAATAATATCAAAGTTGATAATAACTACCAAAACTAACAAACTGATAATCATCTCAAAGTTGATAACTACCAAAACTAACAAACTAATAATAATATCAAAGTTGATAATAACTACCAAAACTAACAAACTGATAATAACTACCAAAACTAACAAACTGATAATAACTACCAAAACTAGCAAACTGATAATCATCTCAAAGTTGATAACTACCAAAACTAACAAACTGATAATAATATCAAAGTTGATAATAACTACCAAAACTAACAAACTGTTAATCATCTCAAAGTTGATAACTACCAAAACTAACAAACTGATAATCATCTCAAAGTTGATAACTACCAAAACTAACAAACTGATAATAATATCAAAGTTGATAATAACTACCAAAACTAACAAACTGATAATCATCTCAAAGTTGATAACTACCAAAACTAACAAACTGATAATAATATCAAAGTTAATAATAACTACCAAAACTAAAGTTAATAACTACCAAAACTAACAAACTGATAATAATATCAAAGTTGATAATAACTACCAAAACCAACAAACTGATAATAATATCAAAGTTAATAACTACCAAAACTAACAAACTGATAATAATATCAAAGTTGATAATAACTACCAAAACTAACAGACTGATAATCATCTCAAAGTTGATAACTACCAAAACTAACAAACTAATAATAATATCAAAGTTGATAATAACTACCAAAACTAACAAACTGATAATCATTTCAAAGTTGATAACTACCAAAACTAACAAACTGATAATAATATCAAAGTTGATAATAACTACCAAAACTAACAAACTGATAATCATCTCAAAGTTGATAACTACCAAAACTAACAAACTGATAATAATGTCAAAGTTGATAATAACTACCAAAACTAACAAACTAATAATAATATCAAAGTTGATAATATCTACCAAAACTAACAAACTGATAATCATCGCAAAGTTGATAACTACCAAAACTAACAAACTAATAATAATATCAAAGTTGATAATAACTACCAAAACTAACAAACTGATAATCATCTCAAAGTTGATAACTACCAAAACTAACAAACTAATAATAATATCAAAGTTGATAATAACTACCAAAACTAACAAACTAATAATAATGTCAAAGTTGATAATAACTACCAAAACTAACAAACTGATAATCATCTCAAGTTGATAACTACCAAAACTAACAAACTAATAATAATATCAAAGTTGATAATAACTACCAAAACTAACAAACTGATAATCATCTCGAAGTTGATAACTACCAAAACTAACAAACTAATAATAATGTCAAAGTTGATAATAACTACCAAAACTAACAAACTGATAATCATCTCAAAGTTGATAACTACCAAAACTAACAAACTGATAATCATCTCAAAGTTGATAACTACCAAAACTGATAATAACTACCAAAACTAACAAACTGATAATCATCTCAAAGTTGATAACTACCAAAACTAACAAACTAATAATAATATCAAAGTTGATAATATCTACCAAAACTAACAAACTGATAATCATCTCAAAGTTGATAAATACCAAACCTAACAAACTAATAATAATATCAAAGTTGATAATAACTACCAAAACTAACAAACTGATAATCATCTCAAAGTTGATAACTACCAAAACTAACAAACTAATAATAATATCAAAGTTGATAATAACTACCAAAACTAACAAACTGATAATAACTACCAAAACTAACAAACTGATAATCATCTCAAAGTTGATAACTACCAAAACTAACAAACTGATAATAATATCAAAGTTGATAATAACTACCAAAACTAACAAACAGTTAATCATCTCAAAGTTGATAACTACCAAAACTAACAAACTGATAATAATATCAAAGTTGATAATAACTACCAAAACTAACAAACTGATAATCATCTCAAAGTTGATAACTACCTAAACTAACAAACTGATAATAATATCAAAGTTGATAATAACTACCAAAACTAACAAACTGATAATCATCTCAAAGTTGATAACTACCAAAACTAACAAACTGATAATAATATCAAAGTTAATAATAACTACCAAAACTAAAGTTAATAACTACCAAAACTAACAAACTGATAATAATATCAAAGTTGATAATAACTACCAAAACCAACAAACTGATAATAATATCAAAGTTAATAACTACCAAAACTAACAAACTGATAATAATATCAAAGTTGATAATAACTACCAAAACTAACAGACTGATAATCATCTCAAAGTTGATAACTACCAAAACTAACAAACTAATAATAATATCAAAGTTGATAATAACTACCAAAACTAACAAACTGATAATCATCTCAAAGTTGATAACTACCAAAACCAACAAACTGATAATCATCTCAAAGTTGATAACTACCAAAACTAACAAACTAATAATAATATCAAAGTTGATAATAACTACCAAAACTAACAAACTGATAATCATCTCAAAGTTGATAACTACCAAAACTAACAAACTGATAATAACTACCAAAACTAACAAACTGATAATCATCTCAAAGTTGATTACTACCAAAACTAACAAACTAATAATAATATCAAAGTTGATAATAACTACCAAAACTAACAAACTGATAATCATCTCAAAGTTGATAACTACCAAAACTAACAAACTAATAATAATATCAAAGTTGATAATAACTACCAAAACTAACAAACTGATAATAACTACCAAAACTAACAAACTGATAATAACTACCAAAACTAGCAAACTGATAATCATCTCAAAGTTGATAACTACCAAAACTAACAAACTGATAATAATGTCAAAGTTGATAATAACTACCAAAACTAACAAACTGATAATCATCTCAAAGTTGATAACTACCAAAACTAACAAACTAATAATAATATCAAAGTTGATAATATCTACCAAAACTAACAAACTGATAATCATCGTAAAGTTGATAACTACCAAAACTAACAAACTAATAATAATATCAAAGTTGATAATAACTACCAAAACTAACAAACTGATAATCATCTCAAAGTTGATAACTACCAAAACTAACAAACTAATAATAATATCAAAGTTGATAATAACTACCAAAACTAACAAACTAATAATAATGTCAAAGTTGATAATAACTACCAAAACTAACAAACTGATAATCATCTCAAGTTGATAACTACCAAAACTAACAAACTAATAATAATATCAAAGTTGATAATAACTACCAAAACTAACAAACTGATAATCATCTCAAAGTTGATAACTACCAAAACTAACAAACTAATAATAATATCAAAGTTGATAATAACTACCAAAACTAACAAACTGATAATCATCTCGAAGTTGATAACTACCAAAACTAACAAACTAATAATAATGTCAAAGTTGATAATAACTACCAAAACTAACAAACTGATAATCATCTCAAAGTTGATAACTACCAAAACTAACAAACTGATAATCATCTCAAAGTTGATAACTACCAAAACTAACAAACTGATAATAACTACCAAAACTAACAAACTGATAATCATCTCAAAGTTGATAACTACCAAAACTAACAAACTAATAATAATATCAAAGTTGATAATATCTACCAAAACTAACAAACTGATAATCATCTCAAAGTTGATAAATACCAAACCTAACAAACTAATAATAATATCAAAGTTGATAATAACTACCAAAACTAACAAACTGATAATCATCTCAAAGTTGATAACTACCAAAACTAACAAACTAATAATAATATCAAAGTTGATAATAACTACCAAAACTAACAAACTGATAATAACTACCAAAACTAACAAACTGATAATAACTACCAAAACTAGCAAACTGATAATCATCTCAAAGTTGATAACTACCAAAACTAACAAACTGATAATAATATCAAAGTTGATAATAACTACCAAAACTAATAAACTGTTAATCATCTCAAAGTTGATAACTACCAAAACTAACAAACTGATATTAATATCAAAGTTGATAATAACTACCAAAACTAACAAACTGATAATCATCTCAAAGTTGATAACTACCAAAACTAACAAACTGATAATAATATCAAAGTTGATAATAACTACCAAAACTAACAAACTGATAATCATCTCAAAGTTGATAACTACCAAAACTAACAAACTGATAATAATATCAAAGTTAATAATAACTACCAAAACTAAAGTTAATAACTACCAAAACTAACAAACTGATAATAATATCAAAGTTGATAATAACTACCAAAACCAACAAACTGATAATAATATCAAAGTTAATAACTACCAAAACTAACAAACTGATAATAATATCAAAGTTGATAATAACTACCAAAACTAACAAACTGATAATAATATCAAAGTTAATAACTACCAAAACTAACAAACTGATAATAATATCAAAGTTGATAATAACTACCAAAACTAACAGACTGATAATCATCTCAAAGTTGATAACTACCAAAACTAACAAACTAATAATAATATCAAAGTTGATAATAACTACCAAAACTAACAAACTGATAATCATCTCAAAGTTGATAACTACCAAAACTAACAAACTGATAATAATATCAAAGTTGATAATAACTACCAAAACTAACAAACTGTTAATCATCTCAAAGTTGATAACTACCAAAACTAACAAACTGATAATAATAATATCAAAGTTGATAATAACTACCAAAACTAACAAACTGATAATCATCTCAAAGTTGATAACTACCAAAACTAACAAACTGATAATAATATCAAAGTTGATAATAACTACCAAAACTAACAAACTGATAATCATCTCAAAGTTGATAACTACCAAAACTAACAAACTGATAATAATATCAAAGTTAATAATAACTACCAAAACTAAAGTTAATAACTACCAAAACTAACAAACTGATAATAATATCAAAGTTGATAATAACTACCAAAACCAACAAACTGATAATAATATCAAAGTTAATAACTACCAAAACTAACAAACTGATAATAATATCAAAGTTGATAATAACTACCAAAACTAACAGACTGATAATCATCTCAAAGTTGATAACTACCAAAACTAACAAACTAATAATAATATCAAAGTTGATAATAACTACCAAAACTAACAAACTGATAATCATCTCAAAGTTGATAACTACCAAAACCAACAAACTGATAATCATCTCAAAGTTGATAACTACCAAAACTAACAAACTAATAATAATATCAAAGTTGATAATAACTACCAAAACTAACAAACTGATAATCATCTCAAAGTTGATAACTACCAAAACTAACAAACTGATAATAATATCAAAGTTGATAATAACTACCAAAACTAACAAACTGATAATCATCTCAAAGTTGATAACTACCAAAACTAACAAACTGATAATAATGTCAAAGTTGATAATAACTACCAAAATTAACAAACTGATAATCATCTCAAAGTTGATAACTACCAAAACTAACAAACTAATAATAATATCAAAGTTGATAATATCTACCAAAACTAACAAACTGATAATCATCGCAAAGTTGATAACTACCAAAACTAACAAACTAATAATAATATCAAAGTTGATAATAACTACCAAAACTAACAAACTGATAATCATCTCAAAGTTGATAACTACCAAAACTAACAAACTAATAATAATATCAAAGTTGATAATAACTACCAAAACTAACAAACTAATAATAATGTCAAAGTTGATAATAACTACCAAAACTAACAAACTGATAATCATCTCAAGTTGATAACTACCAAAACTAACAAACTAATAATAATATCAAAGTTGATAATAACTACCAAAACTAACAAACTGATAATCATCTCAAAGTTGATAACTACCAAAACTAACAAACTAATAATAATATCAAAGTTGATAATAACTACCAAAACTAACAAACTGATAATCATCTCGAAGTTGATAACTACCAAAACTAACAAACTAATAATAATGTCAAAGTTGATAATTACTACCAAAACTAACAAACTGATAATCATCTCAAAGTTGATAACTGACAAAACTAACAAACTGATAATCATCTCAAAGTTGATAACTACCAAAACTAACAAACTGATAATAACTACCAAAACTAACAAACTGATAATCATCTCAAAGTTGATAACTACCAAAACTAACAAACTAATAATAATATCAAAGTTGATAATAACTACCAAAACTAACAAACTGATAATCATCTCAAAGTTGATTACTACCAAAACTAACAAACTAATAATAATATCAAAGTTGATAATATCTACCAAAACTAACAAACTGATAATCATCTCAAAGTTGATAACTACCAAAACTAACAAACTAATAATAATATCAAAGTTGATAATAACTACCAAAACTAACAAACTGATAATAACTACCAAAACTAACAAACTGATAATAACTACCAAAACTAACAAACTGATAATCATCTCAAAGTTGATAACTACCAAAACTAACAAACTGATAATAATATCAAAGTTGATAATAACTACCAAAACTAACAAACTGTTAATCATCTCAAAGTTGATAACTACCAAAACTAACAAACTGATAATAATATCAAAGTTGATAATAACTACCAAAACTAACAAACTGATAATCATCTCAAAGTTGATAACTACCAAAACTAACAAACTGATAATAATATCAAAGTTGATAATAACTACCAAAACTAACAAACTGATAATCATCTCAAAGTTGATAGCTACCAAAACTAACAAACTGATAATAATATCAAAGTTAATAATAACTACCAAAACTAAAGTTAATAACTACCAAAAATAACAAACTGATAATAATATCAAAGTTGATAATAACTACCAAAACCAACAAACTGATAATAATATCAAAGTTAATAACTACCAAAACTAACAAACTGATAATAATATCAAAGTGTATAACTACCAAAACTAACAAACTAATAATAATATCAAAGTTGATAATAACTACCAAAACTAACAAACTGATAATCATCTCAAAGTTGATAACTACCAAAATTAACAAACTGATAATCATCTCAAAGTTGATAACTACCAAAACTAACAAACTAATAATAATATCAAAGTTGATAATATCTACCAAAACTAACAAACTGATAATCATCGCAAAGTTGATAACTACCAAAACTAACAAACTAATAATAATATCAAAGTTGATAATAACTACCAAAACTAACAAACTGATAATCATCTCAAAGTTGATAACTACCAAAACTAACAAACTAATAATAATATCAAAGTTGATAATAACTACCAAAACTAACAAACTAATAATAATGTCAAAGTTGATAATAACTACCAAAACTAACAAACTGATAATCATCTCAAGTTGATAACTACCAAAACTAACAAACTAATAATAATATCAAAGTTGATAATAACTACCAAAACTAACAAACTGATAATCATCTCAAAGTTGATAACTACCAAAACTAACAAACTAATAATAATATCAAAGTTGATAATAACTACCAAAACTAACAAACTGATAATCATCTCGAAGTTGATAACTACCAAAACTAACAAACTAATAATAATGTCAAAGTTGATAA
Organism: Cyrtodaria siliqua; assembly: GCA_037043455.1. NCBI lineage: Eukaryota > Metazoa > Mollusca > Bivalvia > Adapedonta > Hiatellidae > Cyrtodaria > Cyrtodaria siliqua. Next base: position 109,752 of record JAWPHD010004015.1, read on the forward strand.
TAACTACCAAAACTAACAAACTGATAATCATCTCAAAGTTGATAACTGACAAAACTAACAAACTGATAATCATCTCAAAGTTGATAACTACCAAAACTAACAAACTGATAATAACTACCAAAACTAACAAACTGATAATCATCTCAAAGTTGATAACTACCAAAACTAACAAACTAATAATAATATCAAAGTTGATAATAACTACCAAAACTAACAAACTGATAATCATCTCAAAGTTGATTACTACCAAAACTAACAAACTAATAATAATATCAAAGTTGATAATATCTACCAAAACTAACAAACTGATAATCATCTCAAAGTTGATAACTACCAAAACTAACAAACTAATAATAATATCAAAGTTGATAATAACTACCAAAACTAACAAACTGATAATAACTACCAAAACTAACAAACTGATAATAACTACCAAAACTAACAAACTGATAATCATCTCAAAGTTGATAACTACCAAAACTAACAAACTGATAATAATATCAAAGTTGATAATAACTACCAAAACTAACAAACTGTTAATCATCTCAAAGTTGATAACTACCAAAACTAACAAACTGATAATAATATCAAAGTTGATAATAACTACCAAAACTAACAAACTGATAATCATCTCAAAGTTGATAACTACCAAAACTAACAAACTGATAATAATATCAAAGTTGATAATAACTACCAAAACTAACAAACTGATAATCATCTCAAAGTTGATAGCTACCAAAACTAACAAACTGATAATAATATCAAAGTTAATAATAACTACCAAAACTAAAGTTAATAACTACCAAAAATAACAAACTGATAATAATATCAAAGTTGATAATAACTACCAAAACCAACAAACTGATAATAATATCAAAGTTAATAACTACCAAAACTAACAAACTGATAATAATATCAAAGTGTATAACTACCAAAACTAACAAACTAATAATAATATCAAAGTTGATAATAACTACCAAAACTAACAAACTGATAATCATCTCAAAGTTGATAACTACCAAAACCAACAAACTGATAATCATCTCAAAGTTGATAACTACCAAAACTAACAAACTAATAATAATATCAAAGTTGATAATAACTACCAAAACTAACAAACTGATAATCATCTCAAAGTTGATAACTACCAAAACTAACAAACTAATAATAATATCAAAGTTGATAATAACTACCAAAACTAACAAACTGATAATCATCTCAAAGTTGATAACTACCAAAACCAACAAACTGATAATCATCTCAAAGTTGATAACTACCAAAACCAACAAACTGATAATAATATCAAAGTTGATAATAACTACCAAAACTAACAAACTGATAATCATCTCAAAGTTGATAACTATCAAAACTAACAAACTAATAATCATCTCAAAGTTGATAACTAATAAAACCAACAAACTGATAATAATATCAAAGTCGATAACTACCAAAACTAACAAACTAATAATAATATCAAAGTTAATAATAATCAGATACTAATAAAACAGAAATAGTGTTTTACTGTTTACATTACAGATATCTATAACTACATGTATTAATTCATTCTTTTCCACAACGACACTTAGTACCAACCAAAAATCACAATAAACTTGTAATTGTTGGACAAGTCGAAATATTGTTCAACCAGTAGCAGGACCAACGGTTAACCTTGGACAATACGTCAAATAGCAAACATCCCAATAGTTGGACAATGAACACCACCAGGCCAGTTATTGGGCTGAATAGACATACATATGCCCTAATTTCTGAAAACGAGTATAGATTTTTGACGGAAGATTTTGACTGTATAACATGCCTAAGGAATGGACAACAATTGAAATTGTTCTTATAATACTCGATTCATTATTATGATATGATAGCAATTAATTGACCATTTGTAAAATAATAAGTACCCAAAACGATAATAATTACCCGGATTAATGATAATTACCCTCTACATTCCAACACTCTTCTTTATACCCACTTAAAAGTATGATAGTCTTAGCGACAAATTGTGACTTCAAAAAGTGTAACAGTATTACTTGTAGCATGGGCGGTGACATTTTCTTTGATGAATGCAGAGCATTAAATCGTTCAATTAAGGGTAACTAAAGGGGCGTGGCTATACCGTTCTACAACTACCGGATATTGGAATTTAGAGTACGGTCACTATGACGTCACAGTGTTACTAAGTACACCATGCTACAAAACAGATAGAGTCTGTCTCAGCTCGTTGGTTATTTAAACACCTCGATGGGCTACGCCCATCTCGGTGTTTAAATAAGCCAACTCGCTGAGACCAGACTCCATCTATTACTTAGTTGAGTATGTGGTATCACCTATTTAAATACTTGATATGAAGCACCGTTTACTTTTTAATACGATTTAATTACTTATTTGAATATGTGATATCACCATCAAATTTGTTTTGAATAAAAGATATTGGCTATTCGAATAAGTGATATCACTCATTCAGATAACTTAAGTGATGTCACTTACTCAAATAGGTTATATCACTGGTTTCAAACAAATGGGTAATATTACCAATTTGAAAAGGTGCTTTCACGCATTCGAATATGTGATATGACAGATTTAGAATGAATGCTAGATATCAAGAATTCCAATAGGTTCTATCACAGATATGACATATTCGAATCCATGATATATCACAGATTCATTTTTAAAAGGTGATATCACCAATTGGAATATATGATATCCTATGTTTTAATTGGGATATCATTTATTCAAAATAATTCAGTTGATATCGACATTCATTTTAAATGTGTGATGTCACATATTGGAATATGAATTATCAACTTTTCGAATGTGATAACACAAATTAGGTGATAACACAAATTAGTATTAAAAAGCAAAATAGTGGTCCATAGTTAGATGACCCCTCATCCACAGTTTGTTAGATTTGAATATTATATTGTTGGATTTTGAAGTATTGACTGTTCAGTGCTCATTATCATATTCGTTGAAGAAGTAGTGCGACCTCAGGTCCACTTTGGCCTCCCTCTGATTCATTTAAGCAGAAGAGTGAAAGAGTATTTTCTTATAATATTGCAGGGGCGAGAAGTTGGCAGTGCAAGAGCCCCCTGATCCATCCACATGCAGGCACAGCATCAGTGGCCAGTGCCACCAAACAAGTACTCCAGGATGAACTTACAGGTATATAGGCTTACATTTGTCACTTTTGAGTGACCAGTTCTGTTCACGCCCTGTGAGCCTGGTTATGTCGCATCTGGACACTTCAGGTTTGCATACAGTTGCTGTTTAAGCCACTGATTGTGGTCTCACCTGTCTATATTGATTTTAAGAGATTTTGAAAATAGGAATTCACATCAATTATTCCAGATCCTGCAAAATCATGCCTTGTGAAGCAATATGTGCCCATCTGAAGCATGGCAATTGCAACTTATAACTAGAAAGGATTGGACGAAAATACCCACGTTTTATTCACACAGGTCACATCCCCCTCCCCTGCGCACAAACACACACACACACACACACACACACACACACACACGCGCGCACACGCACATACAATGTAATCCCTTCATCAAAATGTCCATTTGAGAAATAATTTTTAAATAAATTGACCCCCTGTTACCCTCCACCCCCCACCTCCTCCAACCCGAACCCCAGGGAAGACGTCCAAGTTTTAAATAATAAATCATTTGACATGCTGTGTAAATATACCCTTTTTTTTTTTCAAAAACGTGGGTATAATAACGATCAGCCAGGCTCACCTGAGGCTTATTATTATTATAATTATATATATATATTTTTTTATTTTTTTTCCATTCCATCATTCGATACAGTTCTGATTGATACATGCATGCCAATTTGACCCAAACACTACTTAACTTGGTTTTGGCTCTTCAGTGTCTAACATGTTATGAGCTAGATATGAGCTTAGATATGAGCTTAGATATGAACTAATCAATATCAAATGAGTCGAAATACAAATCAAAAAGGAAAATATGGCATTTGAAAATGGTCTAGTTGCAGATACATGTAAACACAATTATCTACACTAAGCTAATTTTTTTTTAATTACAGCTGCATACTAAACTATGATAATTATCAAGATTAAGCAAATAATTCTGTGCTTCTGATCTCCAGTTAAATTGTCATATTATTTCTATAGATATAAAGAATGCTGGGACATTCAAATATGAGCGTGTGATCACTTCCAAACAGGATACGAGCATCAGCGTCCAGGGAAACACAAATAAGATACTCAACTTTTGTGCGAACAACTATCTTGGGCTCTCTGTAAGTTCATTTATTTACTCACACAGAATGTTTAATCACTCAGATTAATTTTATCCATCGTTCCAAGTTAAACTCTTTAATACTTAAACATTTGTTCATGGATTCATAAAGTCAAGTCAGGGGTGTTTCAGAGAAAAATTGCATGGGATGGTCCCCCAACTTGAGGGGTTATTGTTACGATTCGAGCGTGAGATGGGGCCCAAGGTGCAGATGACCCTTGGTTAGAGGGTCAGTGGGGTGAAGCCCCCCGAAGTCCAAGATGGTCTTTGGTTGAATTTTATGAGTTTTAGCTTAGAGGTTTACTCGTAATACTGTTCATATTATCATATATTTTTATTGAATTCATTTAAGTCACACAGTATACCGAAGCAATGTGGAAATCCTGGTTAAACTATACTAAATTTTATCGAGTTTTGGTATAAAATATACTAAAATGTTTCATATTTATAATGGTTTAATTTGGAAATAATTGAGAGCAACCATTTTCAACTTGATCTTCAATTTTGAAAGTATTTAATTATGACAATTAGTAGACTATGAAATTAACTTGATTGGAGAAAAAATTTCAGTTGACTATGTAATGTTTTCTTCGTTCATCAGAGTCACCCAGCTGTTATAGAGGCAGGAAAGAAAGCGTTTGACACACATGGAGCAGGACTGAGCTCTGTCAGATTTATCTGTGGGACAATGGTAGGTTGAGAGTGTTGTGACCTCTGCAGGCCAGCCAAATATACCGATAAAACCAGAATCTCAGGATTTTTTCAGTACTTCTCCGTATCATCGGATTTAGATCTAAATTCTCAGGATTTTCAATTAAAAATGAACAGCTGAATTTTCGCTCATTAAAAGGCACTGTTGAAACAAACAAAATAACTACAAAAATTAAGTCACATGCTCAAAAGATTTTTTTTGAGTGCTGTAAATAAAAAAAAACTAAAAAATCACAGGATCATTAGGTTAACTGTTTTGGCAGCCTTTCATGATTTTGAAAGTGCCTTTAGTACATTTTTTGAGAAAATTGCAAATGAAATACCTGCATATTTGCTAAAAACTAATTTAATGAAGAAAAATATCACAATATTGTGATTTGTTGAACACTCGTTACATATAATTTACTTCTAAAGATTGTATTTGCATCCAGGACATTCACAAAGAGCTTGAAGAAAAACTGGCCAAGTTTCACGGTAAAGAAGATTCAATCCTCTACATCAGTTGTTATGATGCGAATGCGGGACTGTTTGAGGTGCTGCTGTCGCAAGATGACGCCGTGCTGTCGGACGAGCTGAACCATGCCTCCGTTATTGATGGCATACGGCTGTGTAAGGCAAAGCGATATAGATATAAACATAGAAATATGGAAGGTAGGTTGGATATAAGCTTTAGGATATATTTGTACATGTATAATACTGATGTAGGTCATCAGATAGAAATAAGGTACTTTCTTTTAATGCACTTTAGAAATTGCCTTCATTCTGATCGGCTGGGCTATTAACATTTAGGTAGTAAAAACATATAGACAATATTGCAAATTTAATGAGGTTCAGATTATAAGAATCTTTCATGGGTATTCGGTGAAGATAGGGAATTCCAACCTGAGGTATAAGTGTTTTTATCGGAACTGAGGCTCTGCCGAGGTTCCGATTAAAACACTTATACCGAGGGTTGAAATTTCCTATCTGAACCGAATTCCCATGATAGATTCTTTTTATTGCATACCAGAGACATGTTGTGCGTTGACGCCACAAGCTACTAAAGTTTTGCATGTTTTCCTGCATACCGGATGTTGTTGTACGTGTGACTTTTATCTTTACCCATAAAGATGAGACTTGCCATCCCCCATGTAAAACGTGGATAGCGTTATCCGGTATGCAAGAGAAAATGTTCGTTCGTATTGGATAACAGATATAACATTGCATTTTATTGGACAATGTCATAGTAATGTGTAACCCATAAACATATCTGCCATCAAATAAATCAAAATGGTAGCCAGCAGGCACGTAGCTGCCTGTACTTAGATACGCAGCTGCGTACAACAATTTTGACAAGAAAAATAAATAAAATAATGTGTTTCAAAGCATCAACCTTGCGTAAACGAAAAATGGTCTAGCTACATGCCTGGCCAGAATGGAATGTTCAGGGAAGAATAAGACGCTGCTGAGGTTCCGATCAAATGAGTTGTACTGAAGACTGGTCATTCCAAGTCCAAATTGGCTTCCCATGATGCATTAATTTTTCAAAATAAATCTTTGAGAGCTCTTTCCATTAGACTTTATTTATGAAAATCAAATTGTGTTGCTGAAGCACTACAACTTCTAGTTTAGATTAATTTTGGCATGCACGTAATTCGTATAAGAATCTTTCATTGGTATTCGGTTATGATTGGGAATTGCAACACAAGGAAATCCTCGGTTCCAATAAAAGCAATTATACTGAGGATTGAAATTTCCCTATCTAAACTCATGATATGTTCTTTTTCTTGCATACCATTGACATTTGAATCTTCCCTCTTAACACAATCCACCATGCTTCATAATTAACTTAAGTTCCAGCGGAAAGTAATACCATTATTATTAACTTGCTTTATATGCGAATTAATAATATAATCAATCCTAACATATGCATGTTTTGGGCTTATACCTACTTGGGACAAAGTTCATTTGCGATAATAATAAAAACACATATAGCGTATGTGATAATGTCATTTTAATAAATGATAAATGCATACTTTTTGAAATGACCACTCAACTATTATGACCGCAAGTCGCATAGTTGCGCAATAAAAAACATTATCACAAAGGTGGGTGCAAAAATACTGCCAAAGCAACATTTTGTGCTTTGATATCAACAACTGCTAACATTTTTGCATGTTTATATACACAATGATGTCATGTAACTGTTGACGTTATCGACATCATTGTTGATGCGCGTGACTTATTTTTCAGGTTTTCCATCACTCGTGTATAACGTGGCTAGCTTTATATGATCTGCAAGAAAAGATTTACCAACGAATGTTTAAACAAGGAAATTATTATCTGGTATACAAGAATATTTGTATCACCTGTTACAATCTTTACTTATCTGGTATACAAGAATACATGTATCACCTGTTACAATATTTACCTACCTGGTATACAAGAAACCATGTATCACCCTGTTACAATCTTTACTTATCTGGTATACACGAATACATGTATCACCCTGTTACAATCTTTACTTATCTGGTATACAAGAATACATGTGTCACCCTGTTACAATCTTTACTTATCTGGTATACAAGAATACATGTATCACCTGTTACAATCTTTACTTATCTGGTATACAAGAATACATCTATCACCTGTTACAATCTTTACTTATCTGGTACACAAGGATACATCTATCACCTGTTACAATCTTTACTTATCTGGTATACAAGAATACATGTATCACCTGTTACAATCTTTACTTATCTGGTATACAAGAATACATCTATCACCTGTTACAATCTTTACAGAACTAGAGGAGCAGCTTCAGGATGCCCAGTCATGTAGGCGGCGATTGATAGCCACGGATGGAGTATTCAGTATGGATGGAAGTATTGCTCCTCTAGCGTAAGTGTTGTGTCCGGGTAGTGCATTTGGTAACGGACTCCTTTCTCAGCAATGCAACCTGGGTTAAATATCCGTGTTGTAAATGAGATGGTGAGTGAGTATAGTGTCCACACACTCGGACATCTGGGGACTGTTGAGGAAGGGAGGCTGCATTCCGAGACTACAATACAGTTACTTCATACGTTCACGGTCAAACATAGTCCTAGCTGATTCAAATGCAGTTAAAAAGTTAGAATGCCATATTTCATTGTTAAAGTTAAATGTTTCAATGTCAAACTCAATGATAAAGTTAAACATATATATGCAGTTAAAAGCTTATATAATATATTTTCAATGTCAAACATAGTCCCGAATTGTTTCACAATGCGAGGGTCCTTCTGTCATTTTCTACACTGTACGGAGAAAAACAGAAGCCATTTACTGGGTTATGAATCAGAACTACCAGTATGTGAAATGCAGTCAAAATTACACATTTCACTATCGGACTTAGTTATGAAATTAAAGTTACATATTTTTGCTGGCTAACACAGTTAAACATTTAAAATTACATATTTTTAATGTCAAAAATAGTTAAAATCTCTGCCAAGTACAGGTAACATACCGGATTGACTTGTCAATGGAGGCATTTAATAAAAAGACAAGCCTGTTCCCAAGTATATCATTTATGCTTCACTATTGTTTAATCCTTGCCTCTGTTCTTTATAGGGATATATGTAATCTAGCAGAGAAATACAAAGCCCTAGTGTTTATAGATGAATGCCATGCCACAGGATTCTTTGGAAAAACTGGAAGGTATATAAATATATTTACATTTGTGAAAGTGAAGGATCGAGATTTATAAGTGAAAGAAAATTCATTATCGCTATGTATAACTGTAACAGTATTTGTTTTCATAGAAGAGGAAGATGTAACAGTATTTGTTTATAGCCAGTCTATAAATCTACCCATCATGCATTCTACTACTGGAACTTTTGCCCGTGCACTGGTAAATGTTAATCTCCACTTCTATGCACATGGTCAAATAAAGAAGACGTACCAACACAGCTCGTGTTATGTATTTATTCATTACCACATTACACTTTGCGTCATATATTAAAAGCATACATTATTACAATAACTAACTAAAAAGACAAAAATAACTAACTCTGATGTTGAGACATGATGTTAATAAAGTGATGAAGATGTCATTTTCTGAATATTTTCAACAAACCAAAATGTTTCGAATTTGAAATCCTTCACTCGATGGTAAGCATGTTTTGTTTTATTCGCTCATTCGTATCTGTGCTGTGTGAAAAGAATCACACGCCTATTATTTTGTGAAAGATTTTCCTTAAATCTTACCCAGCAGTTAAATAATCTCAGGTATTTATTCGAATCCACAATCCACACTTTGCAGGCCCATTGTTGTCAGTCCTGTTGCACGTATCATTAACTATATTTAAACAAAAAATGTAAATGTTGTAAGGTGAACGAGGGGATGGTCCTCCTCGACCCTTCGTACATCATTGGGCGGGGAGAATAAATGGGTCTCCAATTTTTGGAGACTGACAAAAACAAAACAAAAAAAATGCACTTATATTTGATATCACTGCATCTTTGGAAAAAACAGCCTGCTTCAGTTTTATTTAAACTACAGCAATGTTTGAGCTCACATACCTTGCGACCAGAAGGAGAATTTGCTTTGCAATAATGCTCTATGCTGTTATTATTGGTTGACAATCTTTCCATATTTATGTTCATGTTAACATAACATTAATTCACATTTAATTGCAGCAAAATTCCATTTAAAGCATAATTTTATTTCTGAAAACCAGTACTTTACAATAGTTATTGTGTAATATTTGACCATATTTCATTCTTGAATGTTGCACACGTATTTCAGAGGTACGGAGGAGTACTTCAACCTGGACAACAAGGTGGACATTATCAACTCTACACTCGGCAAGGCTGTGGGTGGAGCTGCAGGTACCATACTGCTTTGAGTCAGCTCAAGCTTGGGTGTTTATTATTATATGAATATTGCATCCCAGTGAGGGTGACAGTGTGGATATTGTTAACTTTGTATTTTTTCAGTAGGATTCTTATAATGTATATAACAAAAGGATGATTACTAAGGTACATTTTCTGGAGGCTTGCATCTCCTCTTGTCAGAATATGCCATAACTGCAGGATCACCAGCAGATATAACTTACCCATTTAATGTGATACAAACTTCCAAAACTCATTACTCTAATAATGTTATATGCTTTATCTGCAGCCTAATATTGTTTTAACTCTTAACTCGCTACATATATATAATGGACTGTTCTTTCATTAAATTAAGACCATTCCATTTATGTGACAAAGGGGTGTTTTGAGGAAAATGACTGAGCGGCAGTCAGACATTGTAAACCCTGATCAGCAGGCTGATCTGGGTTTACAATGGACGCAAAGGTTAATACAGTCGTGCTAAGTGGGTTAAGGGTTAAGACTTTCTTGTTATACAGTTGTTAGGTAATATATCGTTGCATTGGAGGTTTTACCCGCTGTTCATTGAGCATTGTCTGCAGTGATAGTGATAGACAGATTCTTAAATAGATATAATATGTATGAAATTTAATATTTCTCAGAAGTAAGATTAACTCTTGGCCTGCTAAGGGCGACTACAATAGCCTTTGTGTCCATTGTAAACCCAGATCAGCCTGCGAGTAACTCCCTTTGTCACATACTTAAATGGAATGGTCTTAATTCAAAGAAAGAACATTCCATTATATATATATAGCAGGATAAGGGTTAATAAGTATGGTGTATGCATCCATTTTCAAATAAATAGTGCAAATATTCAAATTTCTATATATAATTTATTTTGCTTTGACCAAGGTGGCTACACCGCTGGACCCAAAGAGTTAACTGACCTACTTCGCCAGCGTTCCCGCCCTTATCTGTTCTCCAATTCTATACCCCCTCCTGTGGTGGCTTGTGCTTCCAAGGTAAGTAACTCCGATATAACTAGCTTATCAGAATACTCAAAATCACAAAATAGCATTAACAGTCATATGTAACGAAGTTTGAACAAGCATATTTTACATTCGTAAAGTAAAAGATTAGTATCGGTGGTGGAAAGAAAAAAAATCATTAACACATTATTTTTTTGAAGACCTTTTATCTAAAATCTGAAATAAATAAACCAACTGACACTGCACCATGATTGACGTGGTGACATGATATCATGTGCATAGAAACTCAAGCACAACATCTTGGTTCAGCATGTACATAAAACGTGATTTTATATTTGTTTGTTTGTATGGTGTTTTATGTCATTTTCAACACCTGTAAGGTTATATATGAAGGTTTTTGTGGTGGAGGCAGACAATGCATTTTTCCTGGTTAAAATCAGTACTGTACACCTTCCACCATCCTTAAAAATCGACACTTCCTCACAAGTCGAGCTCCCAAAGGGATTCAAACCCGCAGCGGTGAGAGACGAGAAGGCGAAAATGCAACATTGTTAACCCCTCGGCCATGGAGGCGCTTGTGTTTTTTATATACATGTAATAATAAATTACAGTTATTTTAACTGTTGGTTTTGCTTAAATAAAATAATCAAATCTAGAACCAGCTCATTTGCTTTTATCTCTCATTTCGTAAAATCAACAACACAAACATGCCATATTTATTGTGAATTATTTCATTATAAATGAAACCGGTGGTTGAATGCACTAGATATTCATAATTTAAATCTTGTTGCCTTAAAAAGGGATTATCCTCTTTTTTTTCTTTTCTTTTTTTTTTGAGGAGAAACAAACATTTCACAATATGCCCATTATTGACTTATGACACTATTCCTCAGGCTCTTGACCTGATTATGGAGAATACGGACCTTCCACATAGAGTCCTAACTAACACCAGGCGCTTCAGATCCAAGATGGCCGATGCTGGATTTAAACTAAGTGTAAGTATTAGTCAGCATTGGATTATAAGAAAGTACTTATTGGCAATATATTGCAGAATAACATTGAAAATTTGCTTTAGTTTACAGGACCTTTTTTTCCTTCATAAACAGGGGCCTAGCAAAATAGACTACTTTTTTCATCACTAAGGCTGTCAGAAAAGATTCCGCTAAAAAAAACAGCGACATTTCCGCCTCTTACTTTCTATACTATTTATAGAAAATTATTTATCTTAAATGAACCTCTTTTTTTTTTTTCATATTTGCACACCCAAATCTTCATGTTTTGCCTAATACACTGTTCCCATTATGTCTCGAAATCGCACTATTTTTTCCCCCTTTATCTCGAAAACCAAGTTTTTTTCCCCTATTGAAACCCCTGGGCCTCTTCCCCTATTCCTGGTTTAAACTTCTTAATTTTACATCAATTGTAATGAAAGCTCACTGAACTTATGTTAATCACGTTTGATTTTTTCCCGGGTAGAACCGGTACTAAGCAAATGTAGATAAAGTGTCTTGCTCAGGGACACAAAACATATGGTCATGGTGGGGATCAAATCCAGGACTTTCCGATCCTGTGTCCAACGCTCTACCACTACATCACAGCTCTCTAGCTTTAAAGTTTGCATTAAATATGATAGGTGAGGTACATTTACTAAAAATTAAATTAAAATAGTGAATGATCCAACTTATCCAAACTTTACATACTTTATCTACTGTCTACTGTTTATAACTTATGAAAAATATTACTTTTTACTGAGAGTAAGTACAGTTAAGGTTCTAATAAAATAGTTGAACTTATGGACAGGTTTTGTGTTTATATTTATATCTATATAAATTATTTTCATATAAACAACTACATGTACATTAATACATTTAAGAGAAATACATTGTACAAATTTGACTGTATGAACAAAAACAAATATTTAAGGTTCTGTGTATGGCCGTTGTGTGTACACCTCGACATAAGGTGTAGTAAGTGGAGAGAAGCCTCCTTCACATATAAATATGGCAATTGATCACCAGACTAACCTATATATCCTGAGAGAACCCTGCACATTCAGTTGTTTAACTTCAACTAAAAAACGTGACTTTTACAGGGAGACCCGGATCATCCCATCTGTCCCGTTATGCTTGGAGATGCCAAGTTGGCCGGAGCGTTCGCTGACCAGATGCTGGGTAATGTCTATTAGCTTTAATACATTCTTGTCCACGTATAGTTTAGGATATTGGGAGCAAATATACATGTATACCATGTGGTCTTGTTCCCCACAAAAATGACATTTTCGGTAGGTATACAAAATGAGGTTTCTGTGTCAGTCTTTCTGCTACATTCTAGAGCTGAAGTTCACGGTATCATGGAATTCTGTACACATATACATTTGTAGTGTCTTTTGACAGTTAAACATTTTTTCTATCATTTCTGCTATTATTCTTTTGTCATTTCCATGGAGACAAGATAGTAAATTTTTCAAAATATGTCATGTGTTCATTTCTGAAGCGGTCAAGGTATTTTCATGAAACTTGCTACACATATCAACATGTACACTAACTACACTTGTAGTTCATTTTGTTATATACATGTAGAACCTATTATCAACAATGTAGCTTCCGGCGTATACTATAACTTGACGACTTTTCAAAGAATCTGTATTAACTGGGTAAATTTATCAGCATTGTCATCTAATGGTTTCTTTTTTTAATCGAGGGTTTAAGAGCACATGGGCTCTTCCCTGTATCAAATAAAATACAGTGGTGTAGCGCGGTATATGGATGACTACTATTTGCTGGTGTAGACTGACTGACACATCTGTATATGTATAAATTATCACTCTCCTTTTTTCATATCATCCCGAGAATTCAATATCAATACCTCGGTCCTACGGACCTCGGTATTGATATTGATTGAGGGATAATATCAGGTGTGATGTGGAAAAAGGAGTGTTGTAATTTATTTATCATTAAACTACACACACATAAAAAGATTATTTTTAAATATTTATAGATCTATCAGGTGCGATAATGGAAAGTGAGGAGTTGTAATATATTCATAATTTATTACTGAGTACTGAAAAAATAGCAAAATCTATTTTTTATTTTATAAGTTTCTGTATTGATTTTCAAAATCGATTCAGGTATGTTTTTACTTATTAACTTTCTTTATATCTTAATAACTTTCTTTATATTTAACTTTTTCTTTATATTTAACTTTTTGTTTCAGTAAAGTGTGCATAACCCCACAAAATGGACATTATATTCATTTATTTTGACCAAACTTGGTATCAGGATTGCATATCGAAGTTGCAATATAAAACAAATGTACACATATAAATAGGATTTATTTTTATTTATTTTTTGCAGAGAAAGGGATCTATGTTATCGGCTTTTCATACCCAGTTGTGCCAAAAGGTAAGGTATAATGGATATAAAAAATAATAAAATAGAATTTCGAAATCTAGACCATTTAAATATATTTAAAGATAATTAACAAATATGTGAGGGTGAATTTTCCTTCTAAAAGAAATCCTATTCTTATTCTTTCTCATTTAGAAATGTAATTTCTTTAAGGAGTGGACTGATAAATTAAAAACCACACAGAAATACATTTCTACTTGCGATATTATAAACAAAAGAATAGTCACTTAGGCCATAAAAAATTAATTACCTGGTTCTCAGGCCCGCCCGCATGTCTTTTTTTGGTGCCGCATTGCCGATTTTATCTCAAAAGTAATAAAATAAAAATTGGAAATGCGCTACCGAAATTACGAAAAAAAAGTTCCGCATCCAAGTTCGTTCCAGTTTTAATATATGCAACTACCTCAGGGGAATCCCCTTGTGGGTAGACTGGTGCGCGGCCGACTATCTGCCGCTCTGCTCGCTAGCTTGTGAGTGTTGCAGTCGTACGGGTACCAATCTAGGAGTCAGACGCTTGAGACGCTTGGAACTAGTAGGTGCTACAGAACAGGCGATTTATTCAAGCGTCTAATCGACAAAGTCTCACAACAACATGCAATAGTTCATGCGTGATCTAATACAAATATACGGACTTATTGTGATTGAAAGAAGCATAAGTCGGGAAGAAATGATAAGGTAATGATCGACAATAGAGATGAGCTGAACCAACTGGTTATTGCACATGTATTTCGAGATATTTTGCATCAATACATGTATTGGAATTAAAAGTTTGGATAAAAAAAAAATCGCCCGCGTGTCTGTTGACCACTGTAAAATTGTATAAAAAAAAATGCGCACGCCCGCATCTCTTCTCAGAAAAAGTGGCCTGAGAACCAGGTAATTAATTTTTTGTGGCCTTAAAGCCAGTTATTTTAATATATGGAGGATCTGACATGAGTTGTCATTTCATACAAAATTTTATTAAACGAGTTCAGGAATGTGTTATTAAGCGAGCCTCCGGCGAGCTTAATAACAAATTCCTGGACGAGTTTAATAAAATTTTGTATGAAATGACAACGAGTGTCAGATCCTTTTCATCACATGGCTCAAAAATGACAAGAAATTACACATTATTGCTTGTGGTGAATCTACATACGGCAGACTGTTACCCTCACAACATCGCCGATTCAGTGCTATATCCACGGACTCCACGGACTAAACGGGTGTTCCGGGACATTGACTAGACGAACCTACTGACACTGCACTGATTCGGTCGCCTTGTAATGGGTATATTATACGGAATACAAGCAGTTCTATGTGATAAAACATGGTACGACATTCTACTGTTTACACTGTGCCATCTCCTTCACAGGTCAGGCCCGTATACGTGTGCAGATCTCTGCCGCCCACAGCGAAGCAGAAATAGATAAAGCCGTTGATGCCTTCATCTCTATTGGACGAAAACTGAACACCATAAACTAAAAGCTCAACTACACCCTAGTCGATGTGGAACAGAAGGATCTGAGGGGGGAAATATTAAACCAGTTGCATTATGTAACACATCAGTGTATTGAACTACAGTCAAACCTGATTAAGAGACCACCTCTGTTAAGAGATCACTAAGAGACTGCCTAGTTTAAGAGACCACCATTCAGTTCACAATGTTCATGGTTTAAATGAAAATTCACCTGTTTTAAGAGACCATCTTTAGTGATCCAACTTAATACAGGTTGGAGTGACCACACACTCAGCTTAGCTGTGTTCCTACCAGCAGGTAGTAATAAAGATGGTATTTATATGAAAAGCTGAGTTTTGTAAAATAATTAACTACATAATTATGGGTTATTCTCTGTCAGAACAAAAATCAAGTACTGCTATTTCTTCTGTTTCTTGTAAAAATAATAGTTATGATATACATTTGCATTAAGAAACCATTAGAGTGGTCTTTTTAACAAATGTGTCCTCTGGAAACAGTTGAATTAAATGGTGGTCTCTTAAAGCAGGTGGGGTCTTAATAGAGGTGGTTGCTGAGCAGATTTAACAGTTTATATTAACTGCACCTATTATTTTTTAATATTACACTAATTTTATATATACTTAAGGAAAAAAGAAACGCAACTTTTAGGATAATATATAGTGTTGTTTGTTCAAATAATCTTGTAAAATTTCCCAGTGATCGAAAATCGTCACCGATACCTCCACCATATTTCATTTTGTAAATTATTCTTATGTAAAGCATGAAATACACAATATAACTGATGCACGTGTCATGGCATATGTACTCGAGAACACATGCCACTTTCTGTCTTAATTTTGTCGCATGACATCATTTATATGAAAAATAAAATAAAAATACGATACCCCTCCTATCTATATAACACATGGTAAGGATGCTTGTTGGACACCAAGTTGACCAACCTTGTTTGGAAGCATGTATCTTTGTCAAATTAGCGAATTGATTCAAATGCTTTACACCGTTTGTTAGGTCAGATAGTTCTTACAAAACTATGTGTGAGGAGAAATTTAAGTAAAATCGCTGATTGCTACAATTACAATATTTCCTACTTATGTTTACTTCCGGTTGTACTCAAAGAAGTGGCCTGATTGGACAATTTTTGATTTCTGATAACGTTTATCTGACACTCAGATTCAAACAAAACTAGCAGAATATATTAATATCAGACCTAAATACTCTGTACTGAAAATTATAGTTATTAGTTAAATGCACGCCAAGATATTTGATTATTAATACAGATTTGCGTTTCTTTTTCCTTTAGTATGTATGAATTGTTGGTTAAAACTTTGATAACTAAAATAAGAGAAGGGTGTTATATATGTATCTCAGTGTTACTATGCTGTGATGTAGGATTATTGACAAGGTTCCCACAGGTCATGGAACTATTTTTTTTCAAGGTCAGGGAATATCAACCGAAATTTTAGTTTTAGTCAGGAAAACTGAATCCGACTGACTGGGAATTCTGGGATTTCATTTTTTTACTTTTTTCTTTTACTTTTTGCTGTTTCTCTAACTTTTCCACAATCTTATAAACGATTTTGCGGGTTTTTCTGTTGTTGTTTTTTATAAATTTAATTACCCGATTTATTATTTTTATACCCATGTTTATGATTTGTTATTCGTCTCAAAATGTTTTTCGTGTCACTTCTTTTTATCGAAGCCGTGTCACATGATTAATTAATACACAGGTTATAAATTTTGTCAATATAAACTGATGCTGTCTACATTAATTTCTGTCTGGAGCTATTTAAATAGAACAGGCATTTTTTAACATGTTGAATCTCAAAAACAATTTAACCTCACATTTTTTCTTTAATAATTATGCGACGGTTTGTTTTGTTATGTCCTTGACAGGAAATGTTGATACAGTAAATGAATCTCGGTTGTCAGGTGTCGTCATGACAACAAAATGTAGTTGGCGTTATGCTAAGGGCTATTTCAGTAAAAAATCTCAAGAGGGGTAGGAGCAACTAATAGTTTTATCATGGTGGGAGGAGTGTTATTCCATTAAAACATACCCAGGAGGAGTGTTATTCCATTAAAACATACTCCGGACCCCAGGAAGGCAGTTTAAGAAACTTCTATGGATGAACCCTATTTTCTAAAATTTGGTTCTTTAAAAGGGTTGGTGCACTATTTTCAAACACTATTTATTTATAAATGGAGGCGGCCATCTTTGAACGATGACGTCATCCCGCCATTTTACCATATAAGGCATATTGACAAAATACATTTTAAAGCAAAGAAAATCACTGTAAAAATAAATATACAGATGTAAAATGTATAAATTGTATGGTAATTTTTCATTTGCAGTGATTTTCTTTGCTTTAAAAGACATTTTGTCAATATGTCATATATGGTAAAATGGCGTGATGACGTCATCGTTCAAAGATGGCTGCCTCCATTTATATTCTTTGCAAATTTTCAATAGGTCATATCTCCTTTGTTTTTCATGGCTTTTTGACAATTCTTTCAGCTTTTTTCAAGTTTTTCAGAGCTCTGAAAATAGTGCATCAACCCCTTTAAACTCAATTTTGCATCTATGGATGGGTGTTCAGTTTGAAAGGATGTGTAGGAATAGAGGAGTAGGACTTCATCATGACACCGCATATGCAAACGTGGAAATGTGGCTCCATCGTAAATGGAGTGTCCAGGGTCTTCCATAGGGCATTTAAATGCATATCCCCCTATCCCTTAATTCTAAAATCTATTTTCCCCTACTCTTAACCTTTCCTTTGATGCCCTAAACACTGATAGTCGTTATCCCACTGACTCCCCTCTAAGATTGTTTCCTGGAATAGTCCTGAACTGTTATTGCAGTACTTCAAAATTCAAAATATTCCAAAGACTTCAATTTCAAGGGCTGTTCATGAAGCTATTGTATGTTATTCTTTATTTGTACACAGTTACAGTAGTTGTGTGACCACCCCTCGATTTATACAATCAAGTTTGTGATAAACTTTGTTTTAATATACACTTTTCATGGTATACATATTTTAATGAAATTTTGTACATGTATCTTTTCTTCTTTTTAATACAAAATATTATTGAAAACTGAATCTATATGTAGAGCTATTGCTGTTTATATTTACCAGTCTATACAATATGAATCTCCCATGAGCAATATTGTTTTGATAATTTATTTCAAATGATTTGATAATTTATGCCAATAACACGTGATATTGCCCAATGAACAAACTTTATCTAATCAGCTATTAAAGTTAAATGTTCTCTATATATACAAATGAAACAATGTGCACAGTGATATTTAAATGACTTATATAGGGAAATAAAGAAAAAGCTTTAAAAGCTGGTCGATAATAGTAACGGGTATAATTGAATTTACACGTTGACGTCTACGGGTTAATACAATGTCATTTCCCGGAGTGAAAGAACAACAATGATATCATTTGTATGTTTTACGTTACCTGTTTAGGGATTGCTGTGTGTCATTGTGTGGGCTTGACATGGTGGCCATGACCATTTAGTATGTATTACATTACTCTGGATTGCTCTGTTCCAGGTATGGTGAAGTGGAACGGCAAACAACATAGACACTTTAGTTAATTATTTACTTCGATCTCTTTTCTTATTCTTTATGTATATGTTAACAGTGTAATGATCTGGTGATCTGAATTGGGACTTGTAAGTATGGTCGCATCAACGGTTTTGTGTTTGGAGATCACAAAAATTAGTTAGATATTTTTTCTCACAATTTACATTCCAACGAATCAAGTTTTACATTCCGGTTATTATTTATATGAATTATGATATATATTTATGTCTAACAGTTTTATTCAATGAGAAATATTATGTTTACGGAATATAACTATAATAAATTTGCATTATTTGTTAATAAAGATATACTGTTAAAAGGAAAAAAGCAACACAACTCTGTATTAATAATCACATATCTTGGCGTGCATCAAATATCAAACATCAGAAATGATGTGCATTTAACTGAAAACTATCATTTTATTTCAGTATTTAGGTCTGCTATTAATATTCTGAGTAACAGATAAACGTTCATAAGCAAAACAAATTGTTATGTCATATAAAGCGGGCAGCATATACTAACAACATATTTGATTAGAAATGGCCCTGTAACATAATCAGTTGTTAGGAGGACCCCTTATGTTCACGAGTTTCACAGCGTTTTTTGCTGGGGTGCGGAAGTGCTGACTTAGGTGCTCGAGAGAAAAATATGCGCCATGTTGACGTGAGGTAACACCTGGACGTCCTTGTTTAGGACGGTTGTTGGTCAATACATTCTCTCTCGTACGTTGAAATAATCTTGTTATAATACATTTATGCACGCCAAGATGGACAGACACCATACACTGCGAAATTCTGATCAACAGTTATCTGACGGCGTCTTCACGCTCCTCTTTATGTACACGTGGCAGAAAGAAAACCTTACTAAATCTGACAAAAACGCTAGTATACTGACCCATAATAATAGTTGTGTTGCTTTTTGCCTTAAGTATATTATCATGGAAAAGCTGGTATTAATAAAGGGAGGAAAACGTAATAAAATAGCTTTTTTAAAACATTCTACATTTGCACAGGTTGCTATGAAATAAACTTTTGAAGTTTGAAATATATTTAAATTGTTCTTTTACTCCAGTCACTACCATTTCCTAGCTCGAATTTTCACGAAAAGGCATACTATTGTATTTGTTAGCTCGACTTTTCATGAAAAGGCAAGCTATTCTACTCGCCCCGGTGTCATCGTTACCATTAGTTATCCATTTTCGGTAAGCTCATATCTCAGCAACTGCATGACAGAATTCATTAGAACCTCACACATGTAGATAACATGCCACATGCAAGTCACATAACTCTACAACCTATTTTGACAAAGTTACGCCCCTTTTAGTACTTAGTCAAGTTCTTGGTTAACATTTGACGAGAAGCTCATATCTCACAAGACGCCTGGCAGAACTCAATACAACTTCACGTATGCATTCAGTATAAATTGATAACATGCCTTGTGCAAGTCACATAACTCTGCAACCTATTCTGACAAAGTTATGCCCCTTTTTGTACTTAGACAATTTCTTGGTTAACCTTTTTCGGTAAACTCATATCTCAGAAACCACCTGGCAGAACTCAGTAAAAGAAACTGCTTGACAGTAACTTTACACATGTATTCACTATCATACGACAAACAAGTGCCATAACTAAGTTGCCCAATAAATAGTCAAGGCCTCAAAAAGACAAGCATACTGTCATCCGACAGCTTTTGTTAGCTTAACTATTTGATGGCAATCAACAAAGCTTATTTGCTTGTCCTTCTGTGTCTGTTAGCTTTTTTTTTAGCTCTGGTTAAACTTCTGTATGTAAGCTTGTATCTCGGAAACTACTTCACATAATGGATTGAAAGACTAGTTTTCATCATTAAACATCATACAGGATTTAAACAAGAAGAAGTATTGCTATGCAATACAATGTCCCTTAGCGGTCATTGTTTGATAATTTATTTTCACCTTGGATAAAGTGACACATGAACATGTAAATGCATATTGTAACGTAACAGCAATGTTATGCATTACTGCATTTGGTAGTGGGTAGTGTGTTAAATTTAGGAGTGTATAATGCCCAATTAACTGTCTGAAAAATATGAGACTAAACATAACTTTTCATATAAGCTACCTACCCATAAAGTTTCATTCCAATATCTCATTTCTAACAAGTTATTGATCGGAATGTTTTTCTCTTTTTGTAACAGTGACTTTGACCCCAGTGACTCCCAAATGCAATCACAAGCTTCCTTTTCATATAAGCTACTTACCCATAAAGTTTCAATCCAATATCTCATTCCTAACTGAAGTGATTGAGCAGAAACTGTTTTTCTATTTTTAGTAACAGTAACCTTGACCCCAAATGCAATCCCAAGCTTCCTGTTCACATAAGGTAAGCTAGCAACTCATAAAGTTTCATTCCAGTGTCTCATTCTTTACTAAAGTTACTGAGCGGAAACCTTTTTCTATTTTTAGGGTCGACCCCAGTGACCCCAAATGCAATTCCAAGCTTCCTTTCCATATATGCTACCTGCCCATATTTCATTCCAATATCTCATTCCTAACTGAAGTTACTAAGCATAAACCACTTTTTTTCTATTTTTATTAAAAGTGACCTTGACCCCAGAGACCCCAACTGCAATCCCAAGCTTCATTTTCATATAAGCTACCTATCCATAAAGTTTCATTCCAATATCTCATTCCTAACAGAAGTTATTGAGCAAAAACCTTTTTTTCTATTTTTAGTAGCAGTGACCTTGACCCCAATGACCCAAAATACAATTCCAAGCTTCCGTTTCATATAAGCTATGTACCCATAAAGTTTCATTCCAATATCTCATTCCTAACTGAAATTTGTGAGCAGAAACCATTTTTTCTATTTTTAGTAACAGTGTCCTTGACCTTGACCCCAGTGACCCCAAATGAAATCCCAAGCTTCCTTTTCATATAAGCTACCTACCCATAAAGTTTCATTATCTCATTCCTAACGGAAGTTATTGAGCAGAAACCGTTTTTCTATTTTTAGTAACAGTTTAGTAACAGTGACCGCAAATGCAATCACAAGCTTCCTTTTCATGTAAGTTACCTACCCATAAAGTTTCATTCCAATATCTCATTCCTAACTGAAGTTATCGAGCGGAAACCGTTTACTATTTTTAGTAACATTGAACTTGACCCCAAATGCCTCCCAAGATTCCTTTTGATATAACCTACCTACCCATAAAGTTTCATTCCCATATCTCATTCCTAACTGAAGTTATTGAGCGGAAACAAAGTGTGACAGACTGACAGACCGACAGACATATGGAGTGCAGTCTACGACCAATAGGGGACTAATACAATTATTTTGATGAGTCTTCTAAGACAGCCACTAGAGGCCAGCGTTGTTTACTTAAATTATAAACAAACAGCACTCTACTACTACTACTTCTAAACCTATCTTGGGCTCTTCCTGAAACTTCAAAGGAACATTCCCTACGATGTCTAGTTGGTCCTTACTAAATTCAACTTCCTCAAAAATCCAAGATGGCCTAAATGGACTAAAACATAGAAGCTTTTGATCACTACTTCTTTAAACCAAAAGAGGTACTGATGCAGATATTTACTGTAGTGATCTGCATGGTTAGCTAAATAAATAATCTTAACTGACATCAGCAATGTATAAAGCAGGTCGAGGTTGATCTTGTCTAGAAATCTATATTTAGATTGTGCATGAGGTTTGAAGAATCTATTAACCGCAAAAATAAACAAGAAGCACCGCCCGTCGGTGTAGACGATCGACTTTCGAGGCCTTTTCTATTTATCTGGAAACCAAGTTGAAAGGCATAATTCTGCTTAATTGCCTAAAAGAAGTATGGCACTTGTCTCTGAGTTCTTCATATGAAAGTGAGTGCATGTGTAATGTATCTTTGAACACTTTTAGGGGATTGTACGATTATAGAATGAACCATTTAAATTTAGTTAAGACTCAGTCGACATGCCTACATACAAATCTATAACCAATTTTTCTAAGTATAAAAGTGGCCATAATTTTGTTAAAATAAAAGCAAGAGTTGTAGAACCTGTCTGTATGATGTCTAATGATGCCGATACATCTGTTAAGTTTCAATCCATCACGTAAAGTAGTTTTCGAGATACAGGTTAACATACAAAACACCATATTTTCAGTATAAAAGTGGCCATAATTTTGTTAAAACAAAAGCACGAGTTACAGAACCCGGCTCTATGCTGTTGTCTAAGGATGCCGAATACACCTGTGAAGTTTCAATTTCTTTACGTAAAGTAGTTTCGGAGATACAAGTTAACATACAAAACACAAAATGTTCAGTATAAAAGGGCCATAATTTTGTTAAAACAAAAGCATGAGTTACAGAACCTGGCTCTATGCTGTTGTCTAAGGATGCCGAATACACCTGTGAAGTTTCAATTCATTATGTAAAGTAGTTTTGGAGATACAAGTTAACATACAAAACAGAAAATTTTCAGTATAAAAGGGCCCATAATTTTGTTAAAACAAAAGCATGAGTTACAGAACCTGGCTCTATGCTGTTGTCTAAGGATGCCGAATACACGTGTAAAGTTTCAATTCATTACGTAAAGTAGTTTTGGAGTTACAAGCTTACATACAAAACTTTAACCGGAGGCAGATGCTGACGACGCAGATTATATATGTATTTTGGGGGTTCTGGCTCAATTATTTTTTTTACATACTTCGGGATATGAAATGGTACCTACTTACTCAAGTTTGATTATTTAAAATCTGAAAACAAATATGTACAAGAAATAAAATATGAAAAGGGTACCTACTTACTCAAGTTTGATTTTTTAAAATCTGAAAACAAGAAGGTACAAGAAATAAAAATATGAAATGGTAGATACTTGTTTTCAGATTTTTTAAAATGAAACTTGAGTAAGTATCTACCCCAAAATACATAGATAATAAATCACATGACTTACTTGATTTATTAAAACTTTTTTAAAATAGGGGTAGTGAAGATTGCAATTTTTTTTTTTTTTTTTTTTTATAGTTATCAAAATTACAACATATTTTTTGTTTTTTGTAATAAAATATGATTAAACATCAATACGTCTAAATTTTAAGCACTCAGCATTATAATCTTTAAATTTCCAGTAACTTGCCATTATTCTGCCTGAAACTCCACCACAATCAGCACAGATTTTATTTTTTGCTCTTGTGCCTTTTTTACATATTGAGCACGGCAATACATGACTTGTTTTTAATCTATACTTATGCAAACTGCAATAATTAGAATCTTTTGTAGTCTTATTTTTACACGGATTGTGTAATCCCATTTTTAGAATTTGCAAACATTGATTTCCATTGTTTCTTTTTGATATATTTTTTTATATTAAATAAAAAAAAAAAATATAAATATATCAAAAAGAAATAATGAAGACTGAAGAGATTATAGAAAAATTAATACACCTGTTTGAATCAGGTGAAATAGATAAGCAAACACTATCTAACGGTATAAATGCATTAAAACCTCTTAAAGAAGTTCCAAAGGAAACTCCCAAAGGAAACTCCAAAAGAGCTTAATTCTCAAACATTAGAAAATTTACGCAAGAGACGACGTGCTAAAAAACAACGTAAACGAGAAAAGCAGAAATATGATAAATTACAAGAAAATGTTATAAATGAACAAAAGCAGAAATACGCTAAATTACAAGAAAATGTTATAAATGAACTGAAAGAGTTTAATGATAAAAAATCTACAAAAGGTTTTCCAGAATTAAAACTGGTAGATAAACCGAAATGTGGTTTTTTCAAAGCATACGAGGCGCCTGTCGAGGAATACAAAGACCCTTTAAAACTATTTCATGATGGGAAATCCATTATCACAAAACAAATACATAAAGAGATAGCAGAGTTTGCAAAAATAAAACAAGGATTATACTTTCAATTCGGTCTTACTATAGATTCAAATAAAGACGATGGTGCTACCAAAAAACACGCCCAAACGGCAGTTTTATATAGTGAGCAAAAGGTAATCTTAAACTCTGAAAAAATAAATGAGTTTTACGACGAATCATCTGCATATATACAAGAAAGCCTTGAAAGATATATAAGTGGAGGTTCAGGATTGGAGATGGATCACTGTGTTAAGTTTTACTTGAATATTGCAAAGTATGAACCATTAAAAGGTTCTTCATATATTCCTTTGCCTAAAGCAGTAGCTGATAAGAAAGCAATTATCAATGTAAAAAACGGCGATGATCAGTGTTTGTTTCATGCAATAAATTCAGCTTTAAATCCAGCTAAAAAGAATTCTGATAGATTATCAAAGTATCCTAGTATAGAGTTCTTAAAAAAAGAGGGTATTGACTTTCCCACTCCAATTTCTCAAATTTCCAAAGTGGAAAAACAAAACAACCTCGCTATCAACGTTTACGGATATACAACAGGAAAAAATAAAAAGGTAACTGTTTTTCCATATAAAATATCAGAACAACCAAAAGATATTGAGCGAATTAATTTGCTCTTAATATCGGAAGACATTGAGGTTGAAGAAAAATCAGAGAATGAAGATGATCCAAATAATGAAGAAGGAATCATAGATGACAACTATGACCCTGATGATCCAAATAATGAAAAAGGAATCATAGATGACAACTATGACCCTGATGATTATCCCGACAAACCAACAACAAAAACAAAAATAACAAAATATCGCTATTGCTGGATTAAAAATCTGAAAAGACTACTTTATGACCAAAACAAACATAAAGGTCAAACTTACTTCTGCGATTGTTGCCTTCACGGCTATTCTGGAAAAGGACTACTTACCAAACACAGAGAAGACTGTGAGGGTATCAACAAAAATTCTTGCAGAATAGAAATGTCGAAAGAAGGTAAAAATCACATAAAATTTAAAAATCATCAAAATCAGATGCCTGTGCCTTATGGAATATATGCTGATTTTGAGAGTATAATCAAACTGCAATCAATCAAATTTGGAAAAAAATCTGAAATTCAAAATGTACACGAAGCTTGTGGATTTGGATACCAGGTTGTCGGACCTGATGGTAAAGCTGAAGAACCTGTTATTTACAGAGGTGAAGATGCTGTTGAAGTGTTTTTAAATTGCATGGAACGTGAAAAGAGCAAAATTAATAAAACATTTGCTCACCCAGAACCATTAATCATGACACAACAAAATGAGGAAGATTACGAAAAAGCAACACACTGTTGGATATGCGAGAATGAAATAGGTAGAAAATCTGGTAAAAACGGCAAAGTAAGAGACCACTGTCATTTTGCAGGAGAATACAGAGGTGCAGCACATAAAAACTGCAACCTAAAGCTGAAAATAAAACCAAACAAAACACCTATACCTGTTATATTTCACAAGCTCAAAGGATATGATAGTCATTTGATTATGCAAAAAATACATCAAATGAAAGGTAATATTACATGCATCCCAAACAACGCTGAAAAGTATATTTCATTTAGTGTTGGACAACTTAGATTTTTAGACAGTTTCCAATTTATGGCTTCGTCTCTGGAAAAATTGGTTAAAGCAACAGACAAATCCGATTTTAAAATTACCAAAAATCAGTTTGGGGAACAAACAGATTTACTTTTACGAAAAGGTGTTTATCCATACGAATATATGGACAGTATGGAAAGATTTAAGGAAACGCAATTACCGCCTATAGAAAAGTTTTACAGTAGTCTTTCAGATGAAAGTATAAGTTCTAAAGATTATGAATATGCTCAAAAAATATGGAAAGAGTTTATCTGTAAAACTCTTGGAGACTATCATGATTTATATCTAAAAACTGATGTAACTCTGTTAGCAGATATATTTCAAACTTTCAGAAAAACATGTATGAATGCATATAAACTCGATCCCTTGCATTACTACACAGCGCCCGGATTATCTTGGGATGCTTTACTTAAACATTCTAAAATAGATTTAGAACTTTTGACAGACATTGACCAGCACTTGTTTGTAGAAAAAGGAATGCGAGGTGGCATAAGTATGGCATCAAAAAGATATGCCAAAGCAAACAATCCATATGTGGCTGATTATAACCCTGACGAGGAAAACAGCTTTATAATGTATTATGATGCTAATAACTTATATGGGTGGGCAATGAGTCAGCCACTTCCATATTCTGGCTTTGTTTGGAAAGCCAAAAACGAAAAAGGAAAATATTCTAAACCAAAACCTGGCAAAGGACAAATACTTGAAGTTGATTTAGAATATTCTAAAGAACTTCATGATAGTCACAATGATTATCCACTTGCCGCTGAAAGATTCAAAGTAAAAAAAAGAATGGTTGTCTAAATACCAGACAGATCTGTTAGAAAATAATAGCATGACAAATACAGAACAACTAGTCCCAAATCTTATGGACTAAGAAAAATATGTGATACATCACAAAACCCTGGAACTGTATTTATCTTTGGGTATGAAACTAAAAAAAGTACACAGAGTATTAGAATTTAATGAAAAACCATGGATGGCATCATACATAAATCTAAACACAGAACTTAGGAAAAAAGCTAAATCACAATTTGAAAAAGATTTTTACAAACTTATGAACAACTCTGTGTTTGGCAAAACAATGGAAAATTTACGCAAGCGGACTGATATAAAACTAGTTAGAACTGACGGCTCTGAAAATGAAAAAAATAAGAAAAATACTAGCCAAACCCAACTTTAACAGGCGTATACAATTTTCAGATGAATTGTCAGCAATACATGTGAACAAAACAAAATTAACATTAAACAAACCAATTTATGTTGGAATGTCAGTATTGGATTTATCAAAGTACATGATGTATGATTGGTATTATAATACCCTGAAAAAAAGGTACGGAAATGACTGTACTTTATTATACACAGACACTGACAGCCTACTGGTAGACATCAAAACAGATGATGCATACAAAGACATGGCTGAAATGAAAGATGAGTATGATCTAAGTGATTATCCTCAAAATCACCCAATGCAGGATGATACAAACAAAAAAGTATTAGGCAAAATGAAAGACGAATGTGCTGGTGTTGCTATAGCTGAGTATGTTGGATTAAGACCCAAACTATATTCTATTTTGAGAGCGGATGAACAATTTATCAAAAAAGCAAAAGGAATAAAAAAATACGTAATCGAAAAAAATATAAACTTTGAAAACTACAAGGATGCATTGTTTAACAAGAAAAAATACACCCATGATATGAATATGATACGCACGACGAAGCATCAAATATACGGCATAACAGTAAACAAAGTAACACTGTCACCATTTTATTCAAAAAAATACATTCGAGAAGATGGAATTACAACTGATGCATATGTTTTTTATAAAAACTTATGAATTTGGGTATCAGCAGGAACAATAAGTAATTCTTCTTTGACAAATCCTCTCTGCGGCGCTGGTAATTTCAAATAATAAACTCTTATACCTTGCGTCACCATATAACTTTTAATCTTGTAAATATCTACACTCCACATTGGATCAGTTGCTCTGCGTCTTCCACCTTCTTGTTCCCCGGGTTGATATAAATATCTTACACTTGCATTCACACAAATAGGATCACCTTTTAATATTTTTGTTTCAACAGGAGGGGTTCTTTTTGTCTCCACATTTATTGCTTTAACAACTTCTGGTAATCTCTTTACCCATTCTCTATTGCGTTTTTGCGAATCTGTTTCCTTAGCATACTGATAGCCAAACAATCTTTCAGCTAATGTTCTGTTAAATCTTTCCACTATAGCTTGGTCTCTGTGTATTTCTGTTCTGCCCCGTCTGATATTTACATTATGTTTTGCCATCAACTGCGATACTGCACCCATAAATTCTCTGCCTGGATCCACTTGTAATAATTTTGGATAATTCAAATGCCGACTGTATATATTTTCAAATGCTTTGGCAACTTCTTTGCTATCCTTGGAAGTCAGCGGATCTGCTTCTTTGTATCTACTTGCAATATCAACCACAGTCAATGCATATTTATAAGTCTTGCGGCCACGACCAAAGCCAAAATTATCATGCGGCAGAAATAACAAATCAGCTTGATGCACTCCATTCTTAGCACAAACATCAAACCTGGGTCTAATTATTTTCTTTGGCGCAGGTAAATAAATCTGCCACACAGCTTGTTTTTTTAAAAATTCTAAGGCCTGTTTCTTACTGACACCAGCCTCTTTTGATAATTTTTTAACTGCTGAGTAACCTCTCCAAAATCCTTTTGGGCTGTAATAAATATTTTCCATTTTTTTTCTACTAAAGATTAAAATTTATATAACTATAAAGAAAAAAAATAGAAATCACAACTGCACGATTTGATGAACTGCTTGAAGAGCAAAATCAATATAGCACAAAGAAATGGACAGACTTGGAAATAAATAAAATATACACTATTACAGATACGAAAATAGTAGATACCGAATATGGTCCATCCATGGTATTAACATTATTAGATAACGGTGAAGTATGGGCGCCTGATCATCTCAAAAATAAATTAAAGAGTGCTAAACCACCACCATATTATATGCGACCACTTGGATTGAAACCATGTAAAAACAACAACAAAAATAGGTATCATG
Source organism: Cyrtodaria siliqua (assembly GCA_037043455.1). Classification (NCBI taxonomy): domain Eukaryota; kingdom Metazoa; phylum Mollusca; class Bivalvia; order Adapedonta; family Hiatellidae; genus Cyrtodaria; species Cyrtodaria siliqua. The sequence continues at coordinate 139,569 of JAWPHD010004015.1, forward strand.
CATATGACAGTCTTTCCAAAGGTTATTTCAAAGTAATTATAGTTTTAAACTTTTTTTTATGAAATCAATTTGTACGCCACAAATCCAGTTGCAGCCATGCCCACCAAAATAAACGTAATTTCTCTATTCTGTTGATTCGGAGATGGTGTATAAAAATCACTCAACTTGGGCTCCGGTTCTAAAAGCAAATGTTTGCCAGTTGTATAATAATACTGTTTCATAGCTTGGTCCACATCATCAAAAGTCTGCTCTGCATGATGCTCTTTTTGCAGTTGCTTATTAATAAAATCTAATCTCTCTGTTCTTTTTTTATTCCACGCCGCTTGTGCTGCGTTTAATTGTTCCACTGCTTTGTCATGCCTTTGTCTTTCCTCATCTGAATGACTTCCCATTTTTGAAAGGAAATAATTTGAACCGCTAAACGCCAATGCATTTGTTAATGCGCCACCGATCATCATTGCTACTGCACTTGCCATTTTTTTATATATATATTTTTTAAAATTATTTCATAATATCCGCAGGAATAATACCTTGCTTAATCAGCATATCCTTTGTAGCCATTGCTAACATTATATCCACAGGCAGCATCCCAACATCTACCATATTTCCACTCCAGCGTGATACATCATATTTACAATTTATTTTCCGTCAATACTTGCTGCCATTTTTTTTATATATTATTTTTTATATTATTTTTTTAAATAAATTATTAAAAACAATCAAACGGGTCTTTTGGTGCAACACGAACAGCAGCAGGTTGCACAGGTTGCGTAGCAGATTTCTTGTTATAAGTATACAAACCCAACCCAGCAATGCCTACTAATAAAACCAGACACGGTGGAATATAATTTTTGTATACGTTTATTTTGATTTCTGGTTCCTCTTTATCTATTGTTATTTTAATTATTTCATTTTGCTTTGCAGCATCTTGCTTTGCATCTTGCTCTACCAAACGCTTTGCCTTTCTTGCCGCTGCTCCTTTTTTCCCAGCTTCTATTCTTTTTTTTTGGATTTTTTACTTTTTGTACAGGTATAACTTCACTCTCTTGGTTCTCCATCAGTTATATTATCTATATTTTTATTTTTATTAAAATCAATATGTCTAACAGTTGTCAGTATTGCTGTAAATGGTGCTAAGCACATCCCATACCTGTAATACAACTCACAACAAGCACTTGTCAAAGCATGATTAATAAATGGGTTACATTAAAATATTTTGATACTCCCATCACATACAAGTTAATAAAATAATTGCCTAAAGTCTTGGTCATGCTTGCCCCAAGCCTTGCTTCATATCTGCAGTAAAGTTTGTTAATTTCATCCGGGGGCATGCTATCTATATTCGTGAGTTGTATGTCTTTACCCAAATATTGACGACTACCGCCGCCAGCCACTATGGCTGATAATCTTTCTTTTTTTGTTTCTTGTTGCTTTGATTTATCACGTTCCGTAAAACCTTCCGACATATCTTGTAATAGTTCTTCCGCATTCATTTTTATATTAATAATATTTTTTTTCTTGAAATAAACATAAAAGATAAAACAACCAGCTGCGATATTCATGCAACTAGTAATTGTTAGTATTGTTAATAGCATTGTTATTAATATTGCTATTTTTTTTATTAGCATTGTTAATTTGCTGCAAGCATTGCTATTAACATTGCTACTTTACTATGAGCAATGCTACTTTGCTATGAGCAATGCTATAAGCATTACTATATTTTTTGATATTTTCATTATATTTTCATGTCAGTATTGCTACTTTGCTGTTAGTATTACTATTAGCAACAAAGCAATGCTGTTAGAAAAAAAAGCATTGTTATTAATATTGCTATTTTTTTAGTAGCATTGTTAATTTGCTGCAAGCATTGCTATTAACATTGCTACTTTACTATGAGCAATGCTACTTTGCTATGAGCAATGCTATAAGCATTACTATATTTTTTGATATTTTCATTATATTTTCATGTCAGTATTGCTACTTTGCTGTTAGTATTACTATTAGCAACAAAGCAATGCTGTTAGAAAAAAAGCATTGCTATTAGAAATTATTCAACCCAATAACCAGTTGGTTGGTCAGTCCTCAAAATTAACTTGGAATATTTAGTCTTAGCTAAAGCTTTTCTTAATCTGATTCTCTCTTCCAGCGTCGGAATAACATCATTTTCTCTCAAACAATTTTCATAACTACCTCTGTCTTTAGTGTAAAACATACACAACCATTTTGCTTGCTCCCGCAAATCTTTTAATACAGAATTATATCTCTGTGATATAACCCACACTGATTGTTTGGCGTGGCGGCCAGAGAATGCCAACTCTGATAACATATCCTTTTTCTTTGTTAATTCTTTTGTGGCGGAGCAATCATCAATAATGTATAATGTGGGCTGGCCAGCATATTGTTTGAAAAATAAACGCAACAGTTCTTGCAGCATTTCTTTACCGTTGCTAACGGGATTGCCATTTTTTTTTTTTTACCTCTCGGGTTTCTCACATCTCCTATCCAGGATCTATTTTTTATAAGCCTCGTTCCACTCTATGGTTGGACACAATATAATTATATGTTCAAAAACTCCAACATACTCTTGTTCAAGTATGTCAAGAACAAACTCTGTTTTGCCGCAGCCTGTCTGACCGCAGATAATGGCACTGTGTGAATATTTAGGATATTTAGTATCGTGATTCTTTAAATCTTCCATCTTCGAAATTGATTTGCGCATCTTGTATTATATATAGATAACTATTTAAAGGTTGATCTGCATCTGCTTTTTTATTTATTAGTATCGTTATGCCTTCACTGCCGTTTTCTATTTTTCTTCCACTGCCGTATAATAAATTGTCATCACATGTTCTAAGGTCAAGTCACAAAGCATATGATTTTGTCAGATAGGTCTCAAGAGAAACATTGGTAAAGTTTAAGTCCCTTGCTACTATTTCTGTCTCTTTGTTTCTTTTTGATGTCAAGTCAAAATATTTGTTGATTTCATCCCAATGTTGATATGCCTTCATGCCCTGACTATACAACTGATTTGGTACTCCCTCTATTGTCATTTCAACCTTTTCAATCATTGGGTTGTAATAGGTTTTTGTGCTTGTTCTTTCTGGGTCTTCAAACAGCATTAGAATACCTTTCATGCTCTGTGCTGGTACATTAATGTTGATGTTCCAAAGAGTATCAGATTTTTTTAAAATTATTTTTCTATGTCGCAAGATACGATCATACAAAAATACTATCTTACCATTGATTTGCTGTCTTATTTGTCTGGATAATTCAACATCACTAACCATATCAAATACAAAGCAGATATTTTGTATTACATAAGATGCATCAGCATCAGTGCTTTTGATAACTTTGTCATAATCGTTAAACGTTAATTCATATTCTAACCTATCACCAAGCCCCGCTTGATAAAATGGCATATGACTTTCTAACATTTCAAAGTCCAGTGGAATACAAAATTCAATTTCCATAAGCTGCTGCTATAGCTTCATCTTCGGTGTCTGAGGAAGCATCTCCCGCACCAATTCTATGTTTTAACATGTTTGCTTTACCAACACCTTGGTAAGCTATGTTTAATCTTTCGGTAGGGGCTTTCCATAAATCTACATAACAATGATATATATCACTGTCATCTATTGACATGACTTCGTTGCCACTTATTCTTATTGTCATTTTTTTCACAATTGCTCTACCCAGATTCTGGAATAGAGTAGCGTCGGCGTCTGTTCTGCTTTTAAGTTCTATTTCAAAGGCAAGACGAGCAGAACGAGGAACTATTACATCATTAGTACTTAGATTGGGAAATCTTACAAGCAGTTGCTGGTTTTGGTCTATTGTTGATGGATTATTAATTATTACTACACTTGTGCGGATGCCTTTGGCACCATGAGGCTCTCTTAGTTTTCTATGAGGGTTGAGTTTGTTTCCGTATGCCGACATTGTTTTTATTTTTTAAATATATTTTTTAAAATTAAATAAAATAAACAATGGCTGAAGGAGGATATGACAATCCTGTGTACGATCCAGATGATTATGATGAATATTATGATGATGATTTACCAATGGTGCCTGATGAGCCTGTTCTAAAAAGTCTTCTTAATCAAAGCGATCATCTTGCTGACCTTGGAGGGAGGCTGAAAGAATCCCAACTTGAAGCACACAAAAAAAATCTTGTAAAATCCTTTTATGATGAAATAGGAAAACGATATAAGATGACACCGGACAAAATGGATTATGACGTTTAAAGTATCATCTGATGGTAAAACATTATACTGGCGGTTGTTTGGTGATAAAGAAATAAGAATAACTTCCAAGCAAGGTTATTTTACATTTCTTGCTCTTGGTTCTTTGGTAATTGAATATAACAGGGTTATTGGCTCTGGGGGAACAATTTTTGAATTTGCCGGAGTATGACAGTAAAACAAAATTATCACAAAAAGCTCGGCAAGCGTTGGAGAGCACAAGAAATGATTTACCAGATAATGTGGATGCTATTTCATTGCAAGATTTTTCATATATTATTGATAACACAGCACAGTCAATGGAAAGTGCTCTTTATGACTGGGAGGTGGATGAGCGTCCTGATGTTTCAACACAAACAAATATAGACAAGCGTGAAATGTATGGAATAGTAAAAGCGATGACAACTGTCAAGGAAGAACTCACCAATAACTTAGCAAAACTCACACAACTTGATAAAGACATAACAAGAGAAAAACAAAAGTTAGAACAAGCTAAGACTGACGATGATAAATTCCAGATAAAAAGAATTAGCGACCGCATCAAAGACCTTGAAGTTGAAAGAGGTGCAAGGATGGATGTCATTAATGAGAACAGAGAAGCTTTTCGTAACCAAGTAAGCAGGATAAAAGAGACAATAAACAAAATGTTAAACGAGGATACAACTCTTGGTGAAAGGATTAAAACCTTGTTTAGAGAGCAAGGTATTACTATTGTTAGTATTTTGACTGCGTTTGGTATGATTATTGGGGTATTAGTTGAGACCATTATTCCTACAACGGGAGGAGAGACTGCGCCAACTCCAACTCCAAAACCTGATCCATCAAGTGTAAAAGACTGGATAAAAAACAACTACTTAATCTTGGTAAACTTCTTGCCAACCTAGCTGGTAAAGCTGCTGCAGCACTTCCAGGAGTTATTGGTGCAATAGTATCATGGCTTTTATCTGCAACAGGTAATGTTATTAATTGGCTTGGTAACAATCTATGGGCTTTGCTTGTGTTTGTTTCCGGGTTGTTGTATGTGGCAGCCAAAGAGTGGTTTAGTAAATCTCGTAGATAAGTAATGCAGCAAGACCTATTACTATAGTACCAACAATTACAGTTGTTTTGTTATCTTCATGTTCAATCGCTATTTTTTGTATTTCTGGTGGGTTATGTTCCACAGTTTTATGTATTGATTTATCAAAGTCAGAATGTTCCGGTAAAAATTTCTTTGTTGTGGTGCCTTGGTTTTACATTTACATCATTATTCAATCCTAATGCTTGTGCATCGGTTGCTATTACAATTTCATTATTGTAGTCTTGTATTATTCCGATTCTTAATTCCATGTCACTCGGAGACATGTACAATCCACTTCCATAGACAAAATTTACTTTACTTCTTGCATATTTTAGGGTATTTTCATATCTTGAAATTTGACTGGGCAAGTTGATGGGGCTATTTATTGCGTCCTCTACATTTGCTAAAAATTGTTTCTGTGCATCAAATGCCGTTCCAGTTCCAATTATATCTGTTCTTGTTTGTGATTGTGAGCCAAGGATTGCCCAGCAGTATGTTCTTATGCTGTCATTGATTCTTTCTACTCCAGCTCTTGTGAAACCAGATGAACTATCTAGTATAAAAGTAGACCAGCTATTGTCAGCCTCAGATCCTTGTGCAATGTAATCAATGTGATATGTTTTATCACTCTCATAAACTGTAAAACTCATCGTTTTGTTGTCGTATACAGTATTTATCAAAGGATGATAACCAATATTTGTCCAGTAATTATAAATTGTTCCTAGACCATCATTATAGCTTTGTTTCTGTCTCCAGTCATCTAAAATATCAACATTAAACTCCTTTTATTCTCTCGTATGCGTTTCGGTTATATGTGTTATTAAACGCATTCCAATTTGAGTCTTGCGGCATTGCTACACTCATTTCAAATAATATTCTTCTAACTTGGTAGTAGACATGAAATCGAAATAACGAACCAACCAGTGCATCAGCTTTTAGATGGTTGTTGAATTCAATGCCACATCCAGTTGTCGCACACCAAATAGCAAAATTCAACTGGTTCTGCCAAAATAACATCCAATCTGTTCCCCAGCGTTGGACTATAGCATCTGATTTAACGTATGGGAGTTTGTATTTTTCAAAGACATTTGGAAATGATGCTTTAAAGCATTTACTGTCTGATGTAATGACTATGTTTTGATTTATTATATCTATCACTTTCTTGCTAAAAGTATTTGAATATTGAGCATCTGGGTTATATTTGAATTCTTTAGAAATCATTTTTATTTTGTATTTTTATATATATAAAAAAAAATGTTTCATACAATTTCAAACATATACGGTTCTATTAGCTTACAACAATATATCGATAATAGAAATGGAGATAAGCGCGTTGGATTAAAAAGTTTTACATACACTATTGGCTGGTTTAATATTAATCATGAAACCATAAAGACAAGAAACCCAGATAAAATAAAACATTTACCAGGTGGACTTATAACTTTCAAGACTTGGTAGAAGATTTTAAATTGCTAAATGAAAATATTATCCTGGACAGTATTGAGCAAATTGGCTTCAGCATCATAAATACGCCAATAGAGACACGAATGTCAAGCGGTCTTTCAAATATGCTGGGATTCAAGGACAGAAAATGGTTGACAGGTACTAATATAGGAGATTATCCAATTGATTTAGCTCCTTATAAACAGCTATATGTTCATCTGGAACAAGTTAATACGAGTAGTAATTATTTCAATGGTGCGCCAAGCACTATTATAGGGGTTGTACCTGTAGTAAATAAGCAGTTTGGAGATATAGTATATACAAGTTTTTATCCTGAATATCACTGTCTTACGAATGATGCAATTACTGAATTGAAAATAGAAGTCAGAGATGAGTATGGTAACAAGATAAATAATCACGGTTTGCCTATGAGTTGTGTTTTAGAAATTATTTAAAAAATATATTTTTATAAAAAAACCAATGAGTATATTTGGACCAACAAGACCTAAAAAAACAGAAGACTTAGCTTTGATAAATAATGTTCAAAATTTATATAGGCGAATTGTGCCTTTTGTTGACCAGTTTAATCATTTAAAAAATAAAGTTGATAATCTTAAATATCGGATTATAACAATATTTGCGGAGGCTAAGGGCCCACTTGTGTTGAATAGAATACTCTCATTTGGTAACGGTGGGGCAGAATCAAATGTGGGGCATGTAATGACACGCCGTGGACGGATTATGGGAATAGGTTTAGCATGTGAACGATTAGTTGGTGACGTATCTGTAATAGTTTGTTAATGGTGTTGAACAACCAAATTATGGCATAACGCTTCACATCATCCCACGCAATCATGATAACTTTGATAAACCTTTAGAAATTGGTGCTGGTTCTGTTGTTAACTTTGTATGCAAGACTGCCAACGCTACCGCTGTGAATACGGTGGTATCATTATTAATTGAATTAATTTAATTTTTTATTAATAAATAAAAAAATGCCGAAGCAACCGACAGCACCAAGTTTATATCCTGAGTTGCCAGTGGAAGACGGACAAAATTATAGATTACAAAAGATTTCAGAAATTGAAAAAAAGTTAATTACAGAACGAGATATACGTCAGTCACTTTATAAAAAATATAAACGTGGTATTAATATTACAGATGGAATTGACACTACCTTAATATCTGCAGGTGTTATTATGGCTGGGATTGGATTTGTTGTTCCAGTTTTGTTACCTTTGGAAATAGCAGCAATAGTATGTGGAGCTACAGGTGTTTGTGTTAATTTTATCAGACGCAAGCTTAATGCAAAAGCTCAAAAACATCATGAAATAAAAACTTTGGCGGAGTCTAAGTTAAATAGTATAAAGCAGTTAATATCAAAAGCATTGAGTGATGCACAGATATCTGAGCAAGAGTTTAAGTTGATTTTGGATGAGTTAGATAAATATTATAGTTTAAAACAGGACACCAAACAAAAAAAGGCTGAAATAAGTGAAGTTCAAAAAAAGGAACTAGTAGAGCAGGGAAGAAAGGAAGCAATGGCAACCTTACAAAAAAGTCTAAAAAGTGCGTGATTTATTGTTTTAGTAGCGTGTTTGAGTATGATCCGCCACCTTTGTATTCAAGGTCGGAAAATTGTTGATTTGGGTGTAATTTTGATAACTATAAAAAAAAATTAAACTTGCAATCTTCACTACCCCTATTTTAAAAAAATCAAGTAAATCATGTGATTTATTATCTATGTATTTTGGGGTAGATACTTACTCAAGTTTGATTTTAAAAAATCTGAAAACAAGTATCTACCATTTCATATTTTTATTTCTTGCACATACTTGTTTTCAGATTTTAAAAAATCAAACTTGAGTAAGTAGGTACCATTTCATATTTTATTTCTTGTACATATTTGTTTTCAGATTTTAAAAAATCAAACTTGAGTAAGTAGGTACCATTTCATATCCCGAAGTATGTAAAAAAAAAATTGAGCCAGAACCCCCAAAATACATATATATCGCAGACGACGATAATGTGATGACAATAGCTCTAATTTTTCTTTGAAAAAGTCGAGCTAAAAAGTATAAACAAGAGGTCAATGACCTTGAAGCTCTACTGATAGGTTTTGATAGCTTGATCAGCCATGGGAACTTGTGAAGTTGTATGGAAATAGGACCAGCACTCTATGGAAACAAAGATGGCTGCTGGCGGCCCTGTTTGATATCAAATCAAAAGAATTTTGCTTAGGAACAACTACATGTCATGCCAGTCATTTTAGTAAAGGTTCCACATCAATACCACTTATGGTTTTTGAGAAGAATTGGCCACATTGTTGTATTTTTAAAATCTATTTATAGTTATGGCTGCCATCTTGAATTAGCGGCCGATCAGGTTTTTACTTAGGACCAACTAGACATCAAGAGCAACATTCCTGTAAAGTTTCGTGAAAACCCATCAAATACTTTCAAAGGAGTAATCGCCACAAGTTTTTCGGGTGTAATTCTATGTAAACAAAGATGGCCTCTGGTGGCCATGTTTGATATCGAATCGATATTAATTTTGTTTAGGACCAATTACTTGTCACGGAAGTCATATTAGTAAGGTTCCTAATCAATACCACTTATGGTTTTTGAAAAGTAGTCACCACAAACTTGTATTTTTAAAATCTATCTTTAGCTGTGGCAGCCCATCTTGAATTTCCGGCCAACCTGAATTTTTACTTAGGACCAACTAGACTTCAAGAGGAACATTCCTGTAAAGTTTCATGAAAATCCGTCATGTAGTTCACAGGACTAGTCACCACAAGTTTTTCATATATAACTCCATGTAAACAAAGATGGCCGCTGGCAGTCATATTTAACGTCAAATCAAAATGATTTTTGACAAGAACCAACATCATGCTGATCATTTTAGAAAAGGTCTCATATCAATATCGCTTATTGTTTTTAAGAAGTAGTCGCTGTTTTTTAAAAATCTATTTTTAGTTTTGGCAGCCATCTTGGACTTCACATCAACGTGAAGTTTTCTAGGATCTATTCAACATCAAGAGCAACATTCCTGTGAAGTTTCATGAAAATCCGTCAAGTAGTTTCAGAGGACTTATCAATATCACTTATAGTGTTCATGAAGTAGTCCCTATAAACTTTTTTTTAAAAAATCTATTTTTAGCCATCTTGAATTTTTGGTCGACCTGAAATTTTGCTAGGATCAACTAGACATCAAGAGCAACATTCCTTTGAAGTTTCATTAAATCCGGCAAGTAGTTTCAGAGGAGTATTCACTACAAGTTTTTACTATACAATATTATGTAAACAAAGATGGCCGCTGGCAGCCATGTTTAACGTCGGAATTATAGTGATTTTCGATAAGGATCATCATCACGTCATGCTGATCATTTTAGAAAAGGTATCAATATCACTTATAGTTTTCAAGAAGTAGTCGCTACAAACTTGCTTTTTAAAAATCTATTTTTGGCTTCGGTGGCCATCTTGAATTTCACATCACCGTGAATTTTTGCTAGGATCAACTAGACATCATGGGCAACATTTCTGTAAAGTTTCATGAAAATCCATGCAGTAGTTTTAGAGGAGTAGTCACTACTAAAAAAAAGTTTCCGGACAGACGAATGGAAGACGGACACCACACTAAAAATAGATCAATAATGATGGCCTTGTTTTGGCACATGCGTGCTCTTTAAGATGAGTAATGTCTGCTCCACATCATGGCAGGATATTTAAATTATGTCATATCTGACAAACAAATCCTTCAAATTTGTCAACAGTAGCTGTATGCAATTGAAATGAATTTAGTTCACCATTTAACATTCTTTTAACTGTAAAAATGTTAAAATAATATCAAAACGACCAGGATTTAAAATGTCACGAATTTTATTGTAAACAAGCATCAACTTAAACAGAACAGGACAGAGTATATACAACATGTAAACATAAACATTATTATTCATAAACATAATATATTTATTAACTCTTGATTCAATGCTAAAATATGTATTAGTCACTCCCAGGTAAATTAGATGTATGTGTGCTGTTTGTCATCAGTATAATGTTGTTCTGGACTGATTTCAAAGATTTCAAGATGGGAACAGATGCCCCTGAAGTAAAATAGTATCTTGTAATTGATGTATATAATGCTCAAATCAGCAAATCAATGTAAAGTAGTGCAAAGTACATTTGTTTGTCTTAGTAACCTAGGGGTGGTAATATTAAACATTGCATGATAAAAGCGCACCCAAGTTAGATGACTCACAAAAGTTAGATTATTACATAACAAGAGCTGTCGGAGAACAGCGCAGCTCGACTATTCGATTTTTCGGAGAATAATAAATTTATAGCTAGTATATACCATCAGAAAACAAGGCTACAACAATGTGGGGTGGGGTTGGGAGCACAACATAACTATGTGTAAGAATTGACCAAAACTACACAGAAATATGTAAAAAAATATAAAAATAAAAAAATATCGAGTTTTGAGTGGGGTGCGGGGTGGGGGTGGGAGAGAGGCGGGGGTGGATGGTGGGGGGAGTGGTGGTGGTGAGAGCAACATATATGTCTAAGAAGCTATGTAATAATTCACCAAAACAACACAAAAATATGAAGAATTTTTTGTTTTTAAAAATCGAGTTTGAGTGGGATGGGGTAGAGGTGTGGGGTGGGGAGGGCAACAAGTGTAATAATTGACTAAAACAACAAAGAAATATGTAAAAAAATAATAATAATAATTCAAGCGGGGTGGGGTGAGAGGCAGGGGTGAGGGGAGAGGCGGGAGTGAGTTGGGGGCGGGGGGGAGAGGGTGCAACATATATGTGTAAGAATTGACTAAAACAACAAAGAAATATGTAAAAAAAAAAAAAAAAAAAGTTCTAGTGTGGTGTAGGGGGGGGGGGGGGGGGGGGGGGGGTAGTTGGGGTGAGAGGCGGGAATCAGTTGGGGGTTTGTGGAGGTTTATGTGTGTAAGAATTGACTAAAACAACAAAGAAATATGTAAAAAAAGAAAAAGTTTCAAGTCTGGGGCGGGGTCGGGGTGGGGGTGATGGGGTGAGAGGCGGGAATCATTTGTTTTTTTTTGGAGGTTTATGTGTGTAAGAATTGACTAAAACAACAAAGAAATATGTAAAAAAAAAAAAAAAATCAAGTGTGGGGCATGGTGGGTGGGGTGATGGCATGAGAGGCGGTGGGTGGGGGGGGGGGGGGGGGGGGGGGGGGTTCGTGCAGGGAGGGTTGCAACATATATGTGTAAGAATTGACTAAAACAACACAGAAATATGTAAAAAAATAAAAATCAAGTGTGGGGCGTGGTGGGTGTGGTGATGGGGTGAGAGGCGGGGGTGGGGGGGGGGGGGGAGGGTTGCAACATATATGTGTAAGAATTGACAAAAGCAACACAGAAATATGTAAAAAAAAAAAAATATCAAGTGTGGGGCATGGTGTGTGGTGTGATGGGGTCAGAGGCGTGGGGGGTGGGGGCGGGGCGGGGGGGGGGGGCGGGGGGGTTGCAACATATATGTGTAGGAATTGACAAAAGCAACTCAGAAATATGTAAAAAAAAAAAAAAAAAAAAGGGGGCGGGGTAGAGGGGGTGGGGGGGGGGGGGGGGGGGGAGAGGAGGGAGCCCATGCCCCAATATGGGTGAAGTAATAAGATGCATAATGCTATAACAAATCCCAAACCAAAATTATAGATATATACATGCTTACATGCAAACCTAGATCTGCCTTTATTGCACATTTTATGGGCCATCACAATTTGGGTTCTATGGGAGCCCAGAATTTGCAAAAGACAAAATTACTTATCCAACCCTTTACAACATACTATAAGGAAACCAATTCCAAAATTTAGTTCAGCTAGGACAAGAAATGTAAGAGATATAGACCTGTAAACACAGCTTACACACAAAATTTGATGTGAAACAGACACATTTTAAGGGCTATCAGAATTTGGGTTCCATGGGAGCCCAGGGGTTACAGGAACCAAAATTACTTAAGCAGCCCTTAAGATAATGCTATAAGGAAGCTAATGGCCAAATTTGGTTGAGCTAGGGTAAGAATTGTAAGAGATATAGACTTGTAAACACAGCTTACACGCAAAATTTGATGTGAAATGGGACACATTTTATGGGCTATCATAATTTGGGTTCAATGGGAGCCCATGGGTTACAGGAACCAAAATTGCTTATGCAGTACTTAAGATAATGCTATAAGGAAGCCCGTGGCCAAATTTGGTTGTGCTAGGATAAGAAATGTAAGAGATATAGACTTGTAAACACAGCTTACACGCAAACCTGAATGTGGGACGCCGACGCCGACGCCGACGCCGACCCCGGGGTGATTACATAAGCTCTCTTATTCTTCGAATAGTCGAGCTAAAAACAAATACTAATACAAATTAAAGAACACATTAAGCCTGTGACATTTAAATTGTTTAATCATTAAGTAACAACAAATGTAGGAATGTAACTAGCTATTGCATCTTTTAAAAATAACATATACTGTATACTCACAATATCTTAAAGCATAGAGGTTTAAAATCAGAAGGACTTCTATGTCAAATGCCTGGTAGAATTTGTAAAAATTGAAAAAAGAAAATGTCAAAATGTCGTTTTTACATTTCAAATTATTTCTTTGTTTAATAGGCTTCAGGGATAATCGATTTTACAAAATTAAAATGGGTAACTATTTAATTACTTAATTATTTCAATTAAACTTAACAAAAACCTTAGATTTTTTGGTGAAGCTTTTCTTAAACCCCAGCATTCGGTAGCCCCACCATTATGTATACACTGTAGCAGTTAGTATTTTGTCTGCTCCAAGATAAGGGTTTCAGCATTCTGATCAATCACTGATCTTATTTTTACAGGTACAGCTATTAATAGAAGCACCAACATTCAACATTTGACAGTTAGAAATAAAGTTTTGTTCTAAAAAGTATGGAAAATTAATACCTTACATAATTATTTTGATATATCTGTATAGAGTAATGTTTAGTGTATTTACGTTCCAAATGTTATGGTTTAAAAATGTCATTATTTAGACAATTACTGTGATTAAACCTCTCTGAGAAGCATAATGCATAAAATGATCAGAAAAGTTACTCTGGGTTTTTATACTCAACCCTGGCCTTTAAACTGTTTATCAAGTGTCTATATAAAAGGTGTTTTGGTGGGATAAATCCAATAAAATGACTTTCGCAGTCAAATGTATCAGAACCAATGAAGCGTTTAATCATGTCGGGAGAGGTAACTACGGAGTGGATGAGCACACGGGATGCACGTATGGCTCACGCTGGACAGAAAATATAAGGCAAGTATGGCTCACGCCAGTCAAGTTTTCACAAAACTGTTACATACATTGCAGAACATTCATCCACTGAATTGCCTACGACAGTATTAATAATAAATGAACCGTTTATATTACCCAAACGCCTATTAAAGCTATAAGCAGGTAAATTGCTACATATTTCTGCTCTACATTACTACAACCAAACCATTAACTACACATTTCATTTTATAATGTGACATTAGTATCAGTTATACTGGTGAATCAATATGATATGATAATCAAGTGATTTCAAATTCGCTCAGCTATTCACAGTAGTCCAAGGTCTGTCATATTGGCCTGTAGCCAAAGGTTGATGATCAATATGCACAGGGCTTTCTTACTTATATAACAGATGCCTATAAAGGGCCTCTTCCCAACTGAAAATGTGGCTGGTTTCTACCCAACTGTGGCAGAAATATTTCCCAATCAGAAGGCAGCGGTCTCTCAAAATTTCAGAAAATGCAGGATGTCTTTAATGCGTTTTTTCTGTTAAGTCAGTTCTGACAGAAGTCAGTAATTATAATAAATAATGGAAGAAAATATAAAGCATAGTATTGTCATATTAAATTAATTTGTGAAATATTACATTACTCCCAAAATGAGATTAAGCAATATTTTTTCCAAAATTGGACAGGCCTGGCCCTCTTCCCAATTTTGTGAAAAAAAGCCCAGTTGCATGAAAGAATAATGTCTAAAAACTTACTGGGTCCTATGAAATCACTTGATTTAAATGACTTTCCTTATTAATTGACCATAAAATTAAAACAGTTTCATGAGTTAATGAAATTTATAATAAAAGGTACATTATGAAGACTTCAGTCTGCATCATATGAATTCCTAAATGGGCTAAACAATTTAATCTAAGCCAATACGGAAATTCATACTGCAAATTCTGTTATAAACACTCTTACACATGGAGAAACATTGGTTGTTTTCCTGCAATGCAGGGGTTATAAGATGATGTTTTAATGAGCATGACAAAAAACAAGCTCTTGGGCCTGTGGACGCTCTTCTGGCTAAAACAGCTCATAGATTTAGATAGATATAGCTAGATAAAGCTCTCTTCTCCTATACATTTAACAAAGGAAAATACAATATAGCATTTTTCAACAAATCAAGGGCCATAACTCTGTTATTACTAACAAGATCTAGCGGGAAATTGAGAGAAAAAATTGATTAATAGCATTCTTTACATAACCGAGCATGTCTAACTCGAATGAATGACAACAAATGCAGGATACAACAAACGAATATAGCGGGGAAAACTTGGACGGAATTCTAGGTCTTGACACGAGTGGAAAAAAAAAACGAAAAAATTTTTATTTAAAAAACAAAAAAACTAAAATGTGAAAAGTACAAAAAAAAAATTTTTTTCAAAACGGGAAAATTAGACTCGGCGGATCCGTAAACCAAGTTATTAAAAAGAAAAAGAAAAAAAGAATTGAAACAATTAAAAAAAAAAATGAAATTGAAAAAAAAAATCTTTTTTTTTTTTTTTTTTTTAAAAACTGTCACACCCGGGGCGCGTCCAAATTTGACACCAGGGTCACCATTTGAACAAACTTGGTAGAGGACCATAAGCTGATGGTACATGTAATACATGAGAGCTCTGTGCCATGTGGTTCCAGAGAAGATTTTTTTCAGTTTTTGCCTATACAAGCCTATGAAAAACTGTGACCCCCAGGGTAGGGCCAAATGTGACCAATGGGTCACCATTTGAACAAACTTGGTAGAAGACCATAAGCTTATAGCAAATGCAAAATATTAAACCTCTGGCTCTTGCAGTTTCAGAGAAGAAGATTTTTTAAGTTTTTCCCTATACAAGCATTTATGTAAAACATGTGACTCTTGGGGCGGGGTCAAATGTGACCCGAGGGTCACCATTTGAACAAACTTGGTAAAGGACCATAAGCTTATAGCAAATACAAAATATTAAACCTCTGGCTCTTGCAGTTTCAGAGAAGATTTTTTAAGTTTTTCCCTATACATGTCTATGTAAAACATGTGACCCTTGGGGCGGGGCCAAATGTGACCCCAGGGTCACCATTTGAACAAACTTGTTAAAGGACCATAAGCTTATAATAAATGTTAAATATCAAACCTCTGGCTCTTGTAGTTTCCGTGAAGATTTTTTAAGGTTTCGACCATATGTGGTAATGGCTGCCTTCTTGGATGTAGCGCTGACCTAATTTTAACAAATCTAAAAAGCATTTATCTAAGGATCATCCATGTGAAGTTTGGTCAAAATTAGCCAAGCGGTTTCTGAGGAGAAGTCGTTTGAAGAAAAGTTAACGGACGACGGAAGACGGACAACACACCATCCCATAAGCTCTGAGCTAAAAATGGACACACTTGGAGTAATTCTACACCTCTGCCTGTATCATGGTTGGTAATCCGTGGAGCTACCTCAAATTGGAGGTATATGGAAAAATGCCAAGGCACTTTCTTTCACAGGAACCATACATGCATTTTTAAAGTTATTTTTTAGCAAATGGATCGCTTTTAAAACACTATCCACCACCTACTAATTATCTCATACAGTAGTTACATACTATACAATCATGTAGAATTATATATATATATATACAGTTGAAGCACTTGCATCCATCCAGAGCAACATCAACCTAACTTGGTCTAGTCAAGCACTTTCAGCAGAATTGCATAGATGGTTAAGTTGTGTGAGCGAGACCGTACATTATAGGTAGTATAGTAGTGTGAGATTATACATTTGTGGCACATGAAGACTGGTTTCCCTTATTTTTCAGTATAGGTGGTGTAATAGTGTGAGTGAGATTGTACATTGGTGGCAGATGAAGACTGGTTTCCCTCGTTTTGCATTATAGGTAGTAGTGTGAGATTATACATTGGTGGCAGATGAAGACTGGTTTACCTTAGTTTGCATTATAGGTGGTGTAGTTGTGTGAGTGAGATTATACAGTGGCAGATGAAGACTGGTTTACCTTAGTTTGCATTATAGGTGGTGTAGTTGTGCGAGCGAGATTATACATTGGTGGCAGATGAACACTGGTTTCCATTATTTTGCAGTACATGTGGTGTAGTTGTGTGTGAGATCATACATTGGTGGCAGATGAACACCAGTTTCCCTTATTTGCAGTACAGGTGGTGTAGTAGTGTGAGTGAGATTATACATTGGCAGATGAAGACTGGTTTCCCTTATTTTGCAGTACAGTGGTGTAGTAGTGCGAGTGAGATTATACATTGGTGGCAGATGAAGACTGGTTTCCATTATTTTGCAATACAGGTGATGTAGTTGTATGAGTGAGAATATACATTGGTGGCAGATGAAGACCGGTTTCCTTTATTTTGCATTACCTGTAGTGTAGTAGTGTGAGTGAGATTATACATTGGTGGCAGATGAAGACTGGTTTCCCTCGTTTTGCATTATAGGTAGTAGTGTGAGATTATACATTGGTGGCAGATGAAGACTGGTTTACCTTAGTTTGCATTATAGGTGGTGTAGTTGTGTGAGTGAGATTATACAGTGGCAGATGAAGACTGGTTTACCTTAGTTTGCATTATAGGTGGTGTAGTTGTGCGAGTGAGATTATACATTGGTGGCAGATGAACACTGGTTTCCATTATTTTGCAGTACATGTGGTGTAGTTGTGTGTGAGATCATACATTGGTTGCAGATGAACACCAGTTTCCCTTATTTGCAGTACAGGTGGTGTAGTAGTGTGAGTGAGATTATACAGTGGCAGATGAAGACTGGTTTCCCTTATTTTGCAGTACAGTGGTGTAGTAGTGCGAGTGAGATTATACATTGGTGGCAGATGAAGACTGGTTTCCATTATTTTGCAGAACAGGTGGTATAGTTGTCTGAGCGAGATTATACATAGGTGGCAGATGAAGACTGGTTTCCATTATTTTGCAGAACAGGTGGTATAGTTGTCTGAGCGAGATTATACATAGGTGGCAGATGAAGACTGGTTTCCATTATTTTGCATTATAGGTGGTGTAGTAGTGCGAGTGAGATTATACATTGGTGGCAGATGAAGACTGGTTTCCATTATTTTGCAGAACAGGTGGTATAGTTGTCTGAGCGAGATTATACATAGGTGGCAGATGAAGACTGGTTTCCATTATTTTGCAGTAGAGGTGGTGTAGTAGTGGGAGTGAGATTAACATCGGTGGGAGATGAAGACTGGTTTCCATTATTTTGCATTATAGGTGGTGTAGTAGTGTGAGCAAAATTATACATTGGTGGCAGATCAATAGACTAGTTTTCATTACTTTGCTTTATGAGTGTGTAAGTAGTGTGAGCAAGACATTTACAAAACAGTGGTTTCCCTTCATGCTCGACTTGAGTAGAGCCATATTAATAATGGCAAATGAAACATGTAAGTTTTACTTTAGATGATATCTATAATGCCCTCCAATCCATTGGACAGATCCTATCAAATAATGAGTTTTCACAGTATATTGTTACAATATTTTACTCAAATTTCGACCTTATGACCTTTGTCTAGAAAACAGTACCTTAAACTACATCATAAATGTTGAATGTCAAAACAGCAAATGTTACGGTGACACATTAGTTTTATGTCATGTTATGAATGAGTATAAACTATTTATTTAAACTCAGATCAGCACTTCGAGACATATAAATGATGGCACACGTTAAGATTAATCGATAATTTAATGAACTAATTTGCAATTTTAATTACAACAAACATGTATTAAGCAGCCTTTAGGAATATGGCAAATTGTCACCTACAGTAGATGAATGACCGTAACATACAGGGTTGGTCGCTAGACTCTTGATCTGACTAGATATACCACCATGGACCAACCTGTTTTCATGAGCCCTCTATTGTAACAGGTCAAGTGGATGCTTGAACAAGCTTTTATTTCATAATGAGGGGTGAATGTAAACTATTATAACTATATAAATTATATCAAATAAACAACAAGATAAAGGTTTCGGGTCGATCCTTTGGTGTATAAACCAAACCGTCACCAGTGCATTCCCTGGGCCTCCGCTGTGATTCGCTAATGTCGCAAATGGCGAAAGAACAGCAAAAGTTGCGATCTTTTTTAAGCTTTTGCGAAAATTATTTGCGAAAAAAAATAAAAGCCGATATTTACATATTGTCAATGCTGTAAGCGGATACGAGCGAAATAGTAATTGAAAATGGACTGGTTCACTAAACTACAAGAATAACGTTCGCTGGCTTCATACAAAAACCGATAAAATTATCACAACCAGTCGACTGATCACGCGTGTACTTTGTGAATCACTGATGCTTGAAAATAACATGTTGTAAACAAACTTTCTGACACTCTCCGAGAAGATAATTGATGCAATTAAGTAATAATAGGATTAAGACAACACAGCTTGATATCGGGTTTTAAGCACTTATACAAACATCGGCGGACGATCAAACAACGAAAATGAAACTATGGTTGATGTTTGTTTTTGTGTGTGGCAAACTTCGTCGGGTGTTGAAAATTAAAGAAATCGTAAGTTATTACTTGTTATTTTTAGAAATATATAATATTGTAACAAAAGATGATCAGAACAATGGCCATAATTGATTTAATTACCTCTAACTATGATGATGTAAACTATACTGACAGTTGATTTATATACTCTGTTTACGTGACTTTGTTATATATACTCTGTTTACGTGACTTTGTTATATTCGTATATTGTATATATGTTCTGAATGATGATGTACTTTGTACAAGTCTAAATAAAACTGGTAATTTTATTTTTAATGTTTAAAATAATATCTTAACAATTTTAATAAAAAAAAAATAATTATATTTTAAATATGTCTGTAATTAACGTTAAATTATATTACTTATTCTTAATTCAGACCACATGATGATAAATATAGTCTAAATTGAAATATTTTATTTAATTTTTTTTATATATTTTTAAACTTATATATTTTTCATTCTAAATTCAGACCACATAAAGGTAGCCAGTGCTGCTAAAATGAGTGTCAACATGGATGTGGCCCGCCAAGCAGCCCTTTCCAAAAGCGAAGCAGCCGTGACTGCTGCCATGGTTAATGTGTACTTTGCGGCCCAGCACAATCTTGCCAGTTCGTTGGTTCCAGAACTAAACCACGTCATGCAATTGTAGGTGAAAAGTGACTGTGTTGAACTCAGAGATGAAATGATCTACAACTGTGTCACCTGAACTATATTGCAAGTGTATTGTAAGATTATAAGAATAGTTGTTGTTTCTTTTCTTGCAATTAAAAAAATCATTGTTATAATATTAAATGATATCATAAAACAAAATTGTTGTTTTTACTTTGATACTGAATTTACCATAATCTGTCTAAGGACCTACATGTAGTCGAGAATGTTAAAAGATGATAGTTATATAAACATTAATACAAATAATACTTGTAATAGCTTAATATAAGATAATACTGCTATGATTATAGTTATCATCTTTCATTAAACTATTGATTTATAGTATTATTAAACTATTACTTGTATTAATGTTGGTATAAATAAAGTCTTTTATAAAAACAAGAGATCCTAAATGAATCCATGCATATATGTCGTTTATTCTGAAAATGGCTTTAAGTCTTCGTTATTGTATGAAAAAATGGCTCAAAAAATGGCTCCAACTTTGGCTCTTATTTCTCAAATTTGGCTCCTTTTTTTTCATTTGGCTCCTTTTTTTTTCATTTGGCGAAAGTGGTTGCGAAAGAAAAAAAACACCCAGGGGAGGCCCTGCATTCCGTCATCTCTACGTTCTTATAATTCCGTTTTCCCACAATGTCCAGACTCCCCTGCCATGACATGGACTGCTTTATTTTCAAAGAGTTCCACTTTTTTATCTGTTGGTGTTAAAATATTGTTTATGAAGGCCTGAGCCACAGTTTCCACAGGTATGGTGATGGCAGTGGGGAATATAAACGAGATTGGCTTGAGAAAAAATCTCGCCACTGCCTCGGCTGGTCGACTTTCAACCCTATCCACCATTAACACCCTGGAAAGATAAACAATGATTTATTATTTTTCCGTTTTGAATTGATAATATCCATGTGTAGCAAGAACATGTATAATTTTCGTACTGAGCTAGAACAATTTTTTTTTCTCCATTTATTACTTCAAATAAAAGGGGCACACAGCAATCTTGATTTTTTACAAACACGCGGCGTCCTATTTGTTTTTCTACATACATTGCATTTGTTAAATTATTAATATTAATTATAAGAACAGCATAAAGCAAATTGTTTTTGCATATTACTAACTGTTGATTACATTTCATTAATAATATATTCAAATCTATGGTAAAATAATGTAGAAATGTTGAAAACTCAAAACTGTATTAAAATATATGCAAGCAGATTTAAAATTAAAATGATACTGGATTAATAAATAGAGAGGCTAATAATAATCATACTTGATAAAGACTTCAAGATTGCCATGTGTCCCTTTAACAAGATTCATACTGTGACCAGCATGACACTATAATGTCACCCTTGAATAAACCTCAATTATATCTGGCAATTTAAATCATGTTACATCAAGACTTTTTAACATTTCTGATTGGGATATATTTGGTATAAACTGAAAGTTGTGCGGAAGAAAATCAACCTAAAAAATACCGTCTAAGAACTTTCTTCTCTTCAAATAAAGAATATTATTGAGGATAAAGAAGAAGAAGTACATACCATACTTTCCTCTTATAGTAACGCCCGGGCGCTATATTTTCCCTAATAATAACTCCCAGGCGCTATATTTCTCCTAATAGTAATGCACGGGCACTGTATTTCCCCTAATAGTAACGCCCGGACGCTGTATTTCCCCTAATAGTAATGCCCGGACGCTGTATTTCCCCTAATAGTAATGCCCGGACACTGTATTTCCCCTAATAGTAATGCCCGGACGCTGTATTTCCCCTAATAGTAACGCCCGGACGCTGTATTTCCCCTAATAGTAATGCCCGGACGCTGTATTTCCCCTAATAGTAACGCCCGGACGCTGTATTTCCCCTAATAGTAATGCCCGGGCGCTGTATTTCCCCTAATAGTAACGCCCGGACGCATTATTTCCCCTAATAGTAATGCCCGGGCACTGTATTTCCCCTAATAGTAATGCCCGGGCGCTGTATTTCCCCTTATAGTAATGCCCGGGCGCTGTATTTCCCCTAATAGTAACGCCCAGGCACTATATTTCCGCTAATAGTAACGCCCGGGCGCTATATTTCCCCTAATAGTGACGCACTATACAAAATTACCAGGGGAAGCTCTTATAAAATGTTACTGGGTGTTTGTTGTGTGTTTTTTTGGGGTGGGGGATTGGGAGGTGGAGGGGTGGGGGGGGGATTGTGGGGTGGAGGGAGAAGGGAGGGGGTGCTACTGTTAGGGGGGATGCTCTTATTAGGGGAAATATGGTACCGTCTAAATAAACGGTCTGTATTTGATTCATTCGTGTTTTCTAATAATCATTAAATACAGTCTGTATTTTTAGACTATAACCATCATCCGCATAGCTACTATTAGGCCGGGCCTATTACATCGTTTTGAAAAATGAAAAAAAAAATATTACAAAAATGCAATGAAACCTGAAGCTATAGGGGGTGTTGGGTTAAGGGTCAACATTTGTTTCTTATTTTATTTTACAGTGTGGGTAATTCAACTTATTCAAATGTTAATTCTCAAATGTGTCAAAAATAATTCTACAGATACTACAAGTGTTCTAAAATATAAACCAAAACGCATCATTAGATAGCTAAGTTTAAAAAAAAAAGCCAAGGAAGCATGCCCCCATACCACCTAGTTTGTCGGGCCTATATATGCATTTCAGGACAGCTACGCTCCTGACCATGTACCGTCTTTATGCTGATGGCATTCAAAATACTTGTTTTAATATTTCATTTCTACACAGTCACATACTGACTACTAAACTGAGTCAAAAAAGAAAGTGTGCAATCACATTCGCAAAGTCAACCTCAATACGATTCTTACATTGCTGGAAACTTTTCGTCAAAAATGTGCTCAAATATCCTAAATTTATGTCTGAGAAGAGCTTTCAAATATTTCCAAAACAGTATATAATCCCAAAAGTTAACTGGCAGCTTTAACAAGAGGCTCCAAAATGACTCAGTATTCACTATTTTGTAGACTCTTTTAACCTTGTAATTTTTAAATGCATTTGATCATGTTGATGTATTAAGGTTAGACAGGTTGAAGTGTAACATCGATCGTCAATATACTTAGTAACAATATTATGCCAGTGTCTTGTACTATCAAGTTTATTAGGCGAGGTTTAGAAAAGGAAGAATGGCGAGGCACTGCCGAGCCATGTTGTTTTCTTGTTTTATGACGTTGGATAATGTTACGTGTTGACAGATAACATTATGTACAATGAACATCGAGAAATTCCGCATTGATTTTGCTTTATTAGTCAGTGCCTAATAAAGCAGAATTTATTAGGTCACCCTTTTATTAGGCACAGAAGTGCACATCTGCTCGATAAAATGATATATGCTGCAACATGATGCAAAATAAATGTCACACTGCATATGCTTAAAGTGGCATCATGAATTGAAAAATAAATGTCAAAGTCAAGAACATAATTAAACTGTATGTACTGATAAAATAACAAATAAGACTGAATTGCAAATAAATGTCACAATACATACGCTGGTCTAAAAATAGACAATCTCTCAAAGTGCATCACTTTTAACGCCTCTTCCACTTGACCCTGAAAGAAAGTAGTCAAAATATATGTTATGAAACACATGGAGATTTGGGACGGCATGTCGTCCAATCGGCTTTAATGTTTTCTCCCAATTAGGTATATCATTCCATCAATGTCACCCAATTAGGTATATCATTCCATCAATGTCTCCCAAGTAGGTATATCACTCCACTAATGTCTCCCAATTAGGTATATCATTCCATCAATGTCTCCCAATTAGGTATATCACTCCACTAATGTCTCCCAATTAGATATATCATCCCATCAATGTCTCCCAATTAGGTATATCATTTCATCAATGTCTCCCAATTAGGTATATCATTCCATTAATGTCTCCCAATTAGGTATATCATTCCATCAATGTCTCCCAATTAGGTATATCATTCCATCAATGTCTCCCAATTAGGTATATCATTCCATTAATGTCTCCCAATTAGGTATATCATTCCATCAATGTCTCCCAATTAGGTATATCATTCCATCAATGTCTCCCAATTAGGTATATCATTCCATCAATGTCTCCCAATTAGGTATATCATTCCATCAATGTCTCCCAATTAGGTATATCATTCCATCAATGTCTCCCAATTAGGTATATCATTCCATCAATGTCTCCCAATTAGGTATATCATTCCATCAATGTCTCCCAATTAGGTATATCATTCCATCAATGTCTCCCAATTAGGTATATCATTCCATCAATGTCTCCCAATTAGGTATATCATTCCATCAATGTCTCCCAATTAGGTATATCATTCCATCAATGTCTCCCAATTAGGTATATCATTCCATCAATGTCTCCCAATTAAGTTTATCATCCATCAATGTCTCCCAATTAGATATATCATTCCTTCAATCCAATGTCTCCCAATTAGATATATCATTCCTTCAATCCAATGTCTCCCAATTAGGTATACCGGTATATATCATTCCATCAATGTCTCCCAATTAGGTATATCATTCCATCAATAACTCCCCATTGGTATATCATTCTGTCAATGTCTCAAAATTAGGTATATCATTCCATTAATGGAAACTACAATAAATCAACCAGACAACATGACGTTAAAGGGACATACAACAATCTTGATTTTTTAAAAACTCGCGGCATCACACTACAAGGGTTGGCGCTTTTATTAAGGGAAATATGGTATTCTATCCATGACACAATTTGTCCTATAAAAACTAACAAAATCTGCAACATAGTTTTTCAATAGATGTATACTCAACCCAGAAATGTTTGTAATATAACTGGCAGAAATTATATTCGTAAATAAAACTATTAAAAATACTGGTATCACATACACGTGTATGACGATCGCTAATCCAAGTACTACCTCACCTTTGTTCTTGTGTACAGCTGGCTACTGTTGTGGTCGGCACCGTATGTTGACATAAACTGGAAATGTTTGACTCCCCCTGCCTTGGCAAGTTCTGCACATTTCAGCGTGTAGTCATGGTCAACTTTCACAAATCCATCCTACAATGTATCATTTTGTATGCCAATTGTTGTAGGATAAACTTGAGATACCATTCTGTCAGTAAAACAGACTAAAGATACCTTGAAAACACACACCCTACCTACACAAAGTCGTACTTAAAGGTAAAAAGAAAATAACTTTGCTATATGGATAATATTGTTCTATTTCGAGACATAAATAGTGCTCTCAAATATTAAGGTTGGTCCATAGTAAAGAAACTGAACTATCGATAAAACACCATTTGACCTAAGTGACCTTGAGCTTTGACCTATTGACCGAAAAAAATGTGGTGATGGTTGTGGGGCTGTGAATAGAATGGATGTCATTATGTGATTGTTTAAGACTTCAGTTATTAAACTTTGTACTAGCAATAACAACCTGCTGCCAGTGATCAACATGACGAGAGAATAATATATACTAAACAAAACTTACTGCTCCAGCTTTACCCCGTGTCGTTCCCATACACATGATTCCAACATCATGGTTTTTAAATACATCTGCATAGTTGTCAAGGTTATCAAAATCTACCACTTTTTGTTCCTAAATGAAGAAAAATGAAAAATTATGTAAGTGAAATATTTCAGAAAATAAACAGCCAGCAATCTTACAATGCAAACTCTGTAATGTGTAAATACTCCAATCCATGTTTTAAAATAAGTCACCAGGACATTGTAATAAAAACAACACAGCAAATATAAAATATATCCTAAGGTGCTGAACTTGCAATGGTGCTTGTTATCAGTTAATAATACAGTATAATAATACATGTAGGTCGATCTGTCAACTACCTACATGTAGGTCCATCTGTCAACTATTTAATGTAACAATGACTGGTTATTGAGGAGGTATTAAACTTTCTATCAAGACCTCTCAGGCTCTGACGTCACATCCTTCAACCATTAAGACGTCATTTTAAATGATATTAAACGTCAGAAAACATGCAAAACAATGATTATAAATGTTATTTAAAAGCAACGTTGTGTTCGAACAACAAACATAAATTGTTCAAAACTGAATGAAGCTGCATATTTTCTTTGTTTGGTGTTGAGAGATGGGCATACAAAGTAAGTTGTTAGAACCTGTTTGTATTATATTCAATCTCTCGAAAATGTGTGTATTAAATATATAAAAATCAATGTCAGATAAGAAATTAAATGATTCCATTGGGTTTATATCGTGCGAGATCAAAACCTGGTGTTTGGGACTTTAAAACACATCGATAACCCTCTCACTAACAATGCCGAGATTGGAAATAGAACCTGCATTGGTGAGACTCGTGTGTGTCATTGACTGTACTACCGGACAAGTCAAAAATTATTACACATATACGTATAACAAAAAATATATATTTCTTTTAAATGACAGTAAAGCAGAGATGCTTACAAATTCTGAACCAATTTGAGTTTCATCCAGTTGTACTGTCCTGCGACCAATCAGCGTGACTTTCTTGAAGAGCTTTTCTTTGCCGAGAAGGCTTGTTAACACTTTTCCAGTCTCCCCTGTGTGACCTACAATAAATGCCGTCTTGTCAGCTTGTCTAAATATCTCTCTTTTGGCTTCTGGTGCTTCAGCCATTCTGTAACAATATACGCTTAAATATGAACAATGCATAGACCTAGAAGAAGTGGAGCGGATTATGAACAATGCATATAAGTAGGAGAAGTTGGGGTCAGATTATGAACAATGTATAGGCCTAGATGAAGTGGAGTGGATTATGAACAATGCATATACCTAGGAGAAGTTGGGGTCAGATTATGAACAATGCATAGACCTAGGAGAAGTTGGGGTCAGATTATGAACAATGTATAGGCCTAGGAGAAGTGGAGTGGATTATGAACAATGCATATACCTAGGAGAAGTTGGGGTCAGATTATGAACAATGCATAGACCTAGGAGAATTTGGGGTCAGATTATGAGCAATGTATAGGCCTATGAGAAGTTGGAGTGGATTATGAACAATGCATAGGCCTAGGAGAAGTTGGGGTCAGATTATGAACAATGTATAGGCCTAGGAGAAGTGGAGTGGATTATGAACAATGCATATACCTAGGAGAAGTTGGGGTCAGATTATGAACAATGCATAGACCTAGGAGAAGTTGGGGTCAGATTATGAACAATGTATAGGCCTATGAGAAGTTGGAGTGGATTATGAACAATGCATAGGCCTAGGAGAAGTTGGGGTCAGATTATGAACAATGTATAGGCCTAGGAGAAGTGGAGTGGATTATGAACAATGCATATACCTAGGAGAAGTTGGGGTCAGATTATGAACAATGCATAGACCTAGGAGAAGTTGGGGTCAGATTATGAACAATGTATAGGCCTATGAGAAGTTGGAGTGGATTATGAACAATGCATAGGCCTAGGAGAAGTTGGGGTCAGATTATGAACAATGTATAGGCCTAGGAGAAGTGGAGTGGATTATGAACAATGCATATACCTAGGAGAAGTTGGGGTCAGATTATGAACAATGCATAGACCTAGGAGAAGTTGGGGTCAGATTATGAACAATGTATAGGCCTATGAGAAGTTGGAGTGGATTATGAACAATGCATAGGCCTAGGAGAAGTTGGGGTCAGATTATGAACAATGTATAGGCCTAGGAGAAGTTGGAGTGGATTATGAACAATGCATAGGCCTAGGAGAAGTTGCGGGCGGATTATGAAAAACGCATATACCTAGGAGAAGTTGGGGTCGGATTATGAACAATGCATAGGCCTAGGAGAAGTTGGAGCAGATTACGAACAATGCATATGCCTAGGGAAAGTTGGGGGCAGATTAGGAACAATGCATAGACCTAGGAGAAGTTGGAGGTCGGATTATGAACAATGCATAGGCCTAGGAGAAGTTGGAGTGGATTATGAACAATGCATAGACTTAGGAGAAGTTGGGGATTATGAACAATGCATAGGCCTAGGAGAAGTTGGAGCAGATTACGAACAATGCATATGCCTAGGGAAAGTTGGGGGCGGATTAGGAACAATGCATAGACCTAGGAGAAGTTGGAGGTCGGATTATGAACAATGCATAGGCCTAGGAGAAGGTGGAGTGGATTATGAACAATGCATAGACTTAGAAGTTGGGGATTATGAACAATGCATAGGCCTAGGAGAAGTTGGGGGCGGATTATGAACAATGCATAGACGTAGGAAAAGTTGGGGATTAGGAACAATGCATAGACGTAGGAAAAGTTGGGGATTATGAACAATGCATAGACCTAGGAGAAGTTGGGAGTGGATTATGAACAATGCATAGACCTAGGAGAAGTTGGGGCAGATTATGAACAATGCATAGGCCTAGAAGTTGGGGCTGATTATGAACAATGCATAGACCTAGGAGAAGCTGGGGTTGGATTATGAACAGTGCATAGGCCTAGTAGAAGTTGCAGTGGATTATGAACAATGCATAGGCCTAGGTGAAGTTGGGGATTATGACCAATGCATACGCATAGGAGAAGTTGGGGGCAGATTAGGAACAATGCATAGACCCAGGAGAAGTTGGAACGGATTATGAACAATGCATAGGCCTTGGAGTTTGGAGCAGATTATGAACAATGCATATGTCTAGGAGAAGTTGGGGGCTGATCTGATTTGTATCAAAGAAAGCACAAGAAATCAGGAGTTAGCAACATCCAAGACCCTTATCAACTTTCAACATGGATTCAGAGCAAATCGCTCCTGCGAGACACAGCTTCTCAACACATAGGAAGACCGATCAAGGAGGCCTGACAACAGGAAGATCACTGACATGCTGATCCTTGATTTCAGCAAGGCATTTGACACAGTGCCCCATATTAGATTGGTTCTCAAGCTTGATCACTATGGTATAACTGGCAACACCAACATGTGGATAGAGGCATGGGTTTGTACCAGACAGCAGAAAGTAGAAAGTAGTCCTTGATAGGTCATCATCATCCATGTATACAGTCCGGTCGGGTGTACCTAGGGCACTGTGCTGGGGCCGCTGATGTTTCTACTTTATGTTAACGACATCGGGGCCGAAGTCTCACCACTTACCACCATCAAGCTGTTTGCCGACGACTGCCTACTTTACCGGACCATCAGCAGCATCCATGATGAACACCAACTTCAGCAGGATCTAAATACCCTGGTAGAGTGGTCCAACACCTGGCTAATGAGGGTTAACACAGCCAAATGTCACCTACTCAAAATCACCAGACAACATAACATTCTTAAAATTGGTTATAACATCGATGGCCAATGATTAGAAGAGGTCCAACACCATCCTTACCTCGGAGTCGAGTTTACTTCAGACCTAACCTGGAAGACTCATATCAATAACATCACAGGCAAAGCAAACAGGATTCTAAATCTCCTTAGAAGACATATATATGGATGCAATCAAGAGGTGAAAACAATGGCATTCACATCAATTGTTCGTCCACACCTGCAATATTCATCTTCAGTTTGGGACCCTTATTTTAAACAAAACATCCAGACCCTAGAAAAATTACAACACAAGGGAGCCCGATTCATCACTGGAAATTATTCACATCATGATAGCGTAACATCTATGTTCGATGACCTCGAATGGCCAGAATTAGAGGAAAGAAGAAAGAACAAACGTCTTGTAACTTTATAAAGCCAACAACAACATGATTCCAGTAACCATCCCGGAATATGTTACCCCTTCCACTGGATGCACAAGAACCCACGTCTCTGTCTTTATACAATTACACACTAATTACGGGCAGTACAAGAACAGCTTCCTCCCTCGAACCATAATACGGGCAGTACAAGAACAGCTTCCTCCCTCGAACCATAATACGGGCAGTACAAGAACAGCTTCCTCCCTCGAACCATAATACGGGCAGTACAAGAACAGCTTCCTCCCTCGAACCATAATACGGGCAGTACAAGAACAGCTTCCTCCCTCGAACCATAATACGGGCAGTACAAGAACAGCTTCCTCCCTCGAACCATAATACGGGCAGTACAAGAACAGCTTCCTCCCTCGAACCATAATACGGGCAGGCAGTACAAGAACAGCTTCCTCCCTCAAACCATAAGAGACTGGAACGCACTACCCACTGACCTTGTGCAAGCAATGAACCCTCAAGTCACAAAAACATGATTCTCATGATACACCTAAAAACATAACTTTCTTAATTACTGTTTATCAACTTCAGACACTTAAATAATATCAAAACATTTTAATTTATGTTACAATAAGCTCAACAGAAGCACTTATAACTTGTATTTGTAATGTGTATTGCAGTTATTCTTTTGTTTTTTTCTATACACCCAATAAATCTTCCAATAAATCTTCTGGATGCTGGGAGGTTTTTCAGTTCTGGCTCTTAACATGAAAGAGTGAGTGGTCTGCCGTCATACTCATAGCCACTGCAGAAAAATCAACCATCATACACCACTGAACCAACAAACCAACCCTCTCCTAGTGTAGTACTATGCTGTAAAAAAAAAAAGAGAGACCCAAGAGGGCGTGAGGGTGCTCTATTTGTTAACATGATTCTTAGTAACAAGAATCAGTTACTGTATTTTGTTTGCAAAGAAGAACAAGTGAGGGTAATAATTTCCTTGGTGCGACATACGAAATTCATTATTGATGACACATGTACAAATGAAGCTTTATCCCATTATATCAGTTTAGGAAATATGCATCGGATACGAACAAACTTGTTAAAAGTATTAATTTTATAACTTATGCATAGCCACGTTTTCTGGGAAGGTTTATATCGCTGATTAACACAAAAGTTCAGCATGATCTTTAACATAAACAGGGTCTTGCTGTCCCTGCACAGGGGACAGATGGCTTTACAACCCCCTCTAAGGATGGTATGCTTTCACAATACCAGTAAACATTCCCTAGTAACAGGGAGTGCATTTAAAAAATACGGAACGTGACCCCACTGGGAATCAAACCTGGGACCTCTGGGATGTGAGGAAAGTATGCTAACCACTCGGGCGTCACTACTCGTGTCAAATTAACTGAAATCGCATAAACTTTCAGAAACCTAAGCTGACCAGTAAAGCTAAAATAAACATGTATTTTATGAATTTAATTGAATGTTGTTAACGGCTCATCAACATAGTATAGGTTATTTAGAGACGCCCCAGAGAGAGGGGAAGGATACACAGGCATCCGGGAACCGTGCCCTACTCTTATTATCGAATAGATTCCTATCATATGGTTCTTTAACGTGCTCGGAGGATAGACCAATACACGAGACCGCCCAGTTTACGTCCCCATCCGACGGACAAGGCTAAGGGAAAGTGTCTTGCCCAAGAACACACTGACGAAACTCAGTGGCACCACAGTATGCTGTATATAAATGTATATACCTGGAAGATGGTCCTCGGGTTCATAAGGAAGGAGACTTAACTCCTTTTTAAACCTTAAATGATGTGGTCAACTTCTAGTCACTGCCTGTTATTCTCATTAATGATGGGCAGGTTCCATGTTTGGTGATAAATATGTTTATTTCAGTTAGTATGTTGTCACTTAATTATTGACAACTAACAATGTGAGTCTCAATACTGGTATAAAGCATCTCCTTGCCAATTGATGTCTATCTAACTGTCTTTTGAATGCATTAACTGTTTTGGCATCTATGACGTGTTGTGGTAGCGAGTTCCACTCATTTAAAACCTTCTTTGAGCAAATGATGTTACACTTCTTGGCTTCTCTAGTTTGACGGAGTGACCACGGGTTATGGTACTTGTTGTAAAAGTGAACTAGACGTGTGTCGCCTGTCAGCGCTTTGTCAGTATAACAAGGCTTTTTGGACCCAGATAAATGACCTTGACAAACCGGCCGGAGTAAGTTTTCGTGAAGAAAAAAATGAGTATTTTAACCCATATAATGACCTTCAGTGTGACCTTGACCTTATTTTTGAATGGCCATGTCGATGTTGTCATGAGAAGTATATACTGAAAGTTTGATGAAGAAATATCAAGAAATGAGAAAGTTATAGCCAACGTTAAGTTTTCGTGCAGAAAAAAATGAGTATTTAACCGATATAATGACCTTCAGTGTGACCTTGACCTTTATATTTTAGTATGGTCATGTCGATGTTGTCATGATGAGTATATATTGAAAGTTTGATGAAGAAATATCAAGAAATGAGAAAGTTATAGCCAATGTTAATTTTTCCTGAAGAAAAAATGCGTAACCCATATAATGACCTTCAGTGTGACCTTGACCTTTATATTTTAGTAGCCAATGTTAAAGTTTTCGTGACGGACGGACTGACTGACGACAAAGTGATCCCTATGTATCGCATTTTTCTTCGAAAAGGCGTCACAAAAACTGATCTGCCTGTATGTCTTTAAATACTTATCTTAAAAGTTTTAATTTAATCACCCCTTCTCCTGATGGTAACTTAAAACCTTTCAACCTCTCGATGTAACGGATGTAACCAAGCTCCTTTATGCCATCAACTAATTTATAGCTCAAACCTGAACGTTTTCTATGCTCTCGATGTCTTTCCGGAGGTACGGGTGCCAGATTACATTTCCATACTCCAAGTGGGGTCTCACTAGTGCAGTGTAAGAGTTTAACAAATGAGTGTCAAAGGTTCTTCTTATCAGAGTATGACCACAGGCAGACGGCGCGTACCCTACCCCGCCCACACCCTACCCCCTCTACTACCCCCTCCCCCTCTACTACCCCCTCCCCCTCTCTACTACCCCCTTCCCACCTGTTTCTCTACTACCCCCCTTAAATATGTTTTCAATAAACTGTTCTACTTGGTTTTCAATGAAAAAAAACAAAAATAATAATACATACTCTCTATAGCTATAGCTATAGAGAGTATGTATTATTATTTATTTATTTTTTTCATTGAAAACCAAGTAGAATTCTACTTGGTTTTCAATGGAAAAAAAATAAATAATAATACATACTCTCTATAGCTATACTCGTTGGGGGCCACTTTCCGTCACTTATGTAAACATAACAAATCTATGTATCCTGACAATTTTTACTCTAATTTCTATTAGGTTACCTCTTCCTGGAAATTTGATACCAAAACATTTTGTTTTATATAAATTATCGAAGTGGCACGTGACCTTTTTATAAATAGACTAAAACTGAGAAATAATTTTGTTTACAAGCCCAGTTTCCGTCATGTATTTTATCGAGTGATATATTCAACTAGGTCAAGATACAGTAAACTTTTATGAATTAGAAACTTGTTTGCAAGTCTATTCAACAATTTCATTGTAAAAATGGTATGTTTACATTGTTCCATCAGTCAAATCGATCGTTATAACAATGCGCCTGGTCACGTCAATGTAAAACGTTCAACGACTACAATTTACAGTAACTCTGTGTAAATAAAACAGATACAGGTTGTTCGAGTTGCTTCTCTTTGGTTAAATTATATAATCACGGTATATTTTTAACTGCGTCCACTGAAGAGTGATAAAAATATGACGTCATTACAGTGTTATTTTTTTAATAGTTTATTATGCGGCAGTATGCACGCGCATCCCCAGCGCCATATAAGGAAGTAAACACATTTTTCGGAGAAATCCTTTTCGTTTTTTACCGCTTATTTACTTTTTGGTTGTTTTTCCTGTTTCCAATCTTCAGTTATAAACGTCTGACAATAAGTGACATCGCGAAAGTAATTTGCAGTGTAAAAACGTTTTTTAAATGAGAATGACGGAAACTGGGCTTGGACGGAAACTGGCCTCTAACGAGTAGCTATAGAGAGTATGTATTATTTATTTTTTTTTTCATTGAAAAAATAAAAAAATAATAATACATACTCTCTAGTATGTATTATTATTACTCTAGTATGTATTATTATTTATTTATTTTTTCATTGAAAACCAAGTATAAACTGTTCTACATGGTTTTCAATGAAAAAAAAATAAAATAATAATACATAGCTATAGAGAGTATGTATTATTATTTTTTATAGCTATAGAGAGTATGTATTATTATTTGGCCGAGTCTATTGACACGTATACGTTTATTCGTGTTACCTGTCTAGTGACACGTATACGTTTATTCGTGTTACCTGTCTAGTGACACGTATATGTATAATAGAATGGGAAACGTATCAAGTAATAAGTGTCAATAAGGAGATTAGTTAGTGACACGTATAAAAACGTTTTATACTTTTTTGTTGCAGGTATTTTTCAAATTGTATATTATATTTTGGAAAAACTTGCTAGTTGAAATAAATAATAAATATTATATATTGCTTTTTTTCTTTACTTTTTTCTTTATGTGTTGTTTTAATTGCATTTGTTTCTGGTGTTGTCAGAATTCTATTTGTTGGAATTTCATGTGTTGTTTTAATTTCATTTGTTTCTGGTGTTGTCAGATTTTCATGTGTTGTCAGACTTTCATGTGTTTCTGATTTTGTCAGACTTTCATGATGTGTTGTCTGACTTTCATGGGTTTCTGATGTTGTCAGAATTACATGTGTTGTTGGAATTGTATGTGTTGAAGATGCTGTTTTTATTGGCGAAAATTCTAGTTCCACATCCATTACCTCTTCCTTTCTGGAATCAAATGCTTGTTCAAAACCGACACTTGTTTGTATTTGTGGAATTCTTAAATTGGTTGATTTCCAAGAAATTTTTAAGTCAGTCAAACAGTTAATTTTCTCATTAAATTCTTTTTCACCACAAATTGGGCAAAATCTTTGAAAAAATTTGTTGCTGTGTTATATTTTTCCCGTGGCGTCATTTTCGTGTTTTTGTTTTTTCTTTCTACTAAAATTATGTTGGTAATTGGAATTACAATTCCACTGTTTTTTATTTCTTTAAGCCAACGGGTTGCTACACATTTTTTATCGAATAAATGAAGGCCTAAATGTGTTCTTACACTAAATATGTGGTGACAAGGCAAGGAATATACTGTGTGAAATGCGCACGTGCAAACCTCAGCATTGTTCGTGACAGTGTATGTGTTTTCGTTTACATTTATTGTGTACGTCTTTTCGTCAAGCGTCGTGATAACATATGTGTTGTGTGTATGTTTATCTAGTTGCCGAGACAGGATATCTGCGGCAGCATGCTCACACACACTGGAAATTTTCGCATGAAGCGCTGATACGTTTCTCGTGTTAATTCGAGTTTTTAAGTGTTTTGATCTGTAAGAGACATGTATAAATTTGAAAAGTCGCTTAACAGACTGCTCTAAATGGTTTGTTCTCTTGATATACTGCTTTAGTTTTTGATTATGACTTTCGATTCTGTTGTTAGTGTGGTTGCCCAAAAATTCTAATTTCTCCCTAAAATGCAACGGCTTCAGCGCATCCAAGCTTTCTTTACAAACGCTAATTAGTATACAGTTATTATAACTGTATAAAGGTGTCAGCTAATCACTCAAAGTTAAGTGGATACTGTCATTAAGTGTGCTTGTTTGCGTTTCTTTTGTGGACGTTTAATGTTTTTCATTAAGAACATGTGATATACATAAGAGGAATAGTTATTAAAACGTGATTGGAGTGTGTCTATATAATTCAATAAGTTTTTCATTGATACAAAAGCTGGATAACATATATATGAAGTGGATTTATACTGTTGCAATGTAAATTTACATGTTGAATTTCTACGTTTTGTGTACAGATTCGAAGAATCAAGTGGATTGTGTCTATATAATTCAACACGTATTTCAGTGATTCCGAAGGTGGTTTATACGTCAATATCTATGTAATAAAGTGAATTTATACTGATGCCACGTAAATTTACATTTTAATATCTACGTTTTATGCCTTGAATCGCATACGTGTAAATAATTCAGGAACGATAATTCGTATATTAAGCGTGTCAATTATTCAGTAACGATAATCCAGTAAACTACGACTACGTTGTGTCCTTGAATCTCATACGTGTAAATAATTCAGGAACGATAATTCGTATATTAGGCGTGTCAATAATTCAGGAACGATAATCGTTAGTGACACGTATAAAAGAAGTGACAATGGGAAACGTATCTACTGCTACGTTGTCTGTACTTGAATGCCATACGTGTAAGTAATTCAGGAACGATAATTCGTATATTAGGCGTGTCAATAATTCAGGAACGATAATGGTTAGTGACACGTATAATAGAAGTGAGAATGGGAAACGTATATACTACTACGTTTTCTGTACTTGAATCGCATACGTGTAACTAATTCAGGAACGATAATCATTAAAAAAACACGTAAGATATGATACATTTTCTTTCTTTAATTACTGACACGCACATTAATATATGTTTAATATATCACAATGACAATGTCTAATATAAGAACGTTTACGATACAGTGTCTTGACCATTTGGGAAAGAACACTTACAAACATATATAATATAACCAATACATTACAAAAATTAAAATTTATACGACTTTATATAAAATTGGCAAAAAATATGAACTCATAACAGTATAATGTAACTATTACGGGCGTGATCACCGCCATTGACCTACTCTTACGGTTGTGCTATTATTACATAGGTGTCAATAGACACTCCGTTATTATTTTTGTTTTTTTTCATTGAAAACCAAGTAGAACCGTTTATTGAAAACATATTTAAGGGGAGTAGTAGAGAAACAGGTGGGAAGGGGGTAGTAGAGAGGGGGAGGGGGTAGTAGAGGGGGAGGGGTAGTAGAGGGGGTAGGGTGTGGGCGGGGTAGGGTACGCGCCGTCTGCCTGTGAGTCTGACAGAGATAGAACTAATAAATTATGCACATTTTCATTAACTACTAAAACAGACAGTGAAAATTTACCTGCAATATGCGCCTACATCTAGAAATGGCGAAGCTTCATGGACAAACAAAAAACCTCCCAAGCAGATTGCAATAAAAGCAATTCCTATTAAAACGCCTGGTATTATTCGATCGCACTTGAACCACAACATTTCTTTCAGGTCACTTCCGTGAGTAAAACGTCACTGTTAGCGTACTGTTTCGCTCTTAATCTCGTTCGAACTCTACCGGTACACAAGAAATAACATTTCACTCTTAAGAAATGGTTTAAACTGATTACGATTCGAAAATATATACATATATGATGAAAATGTATACCAGAATTACAGTCAAAAAATGTCCCCAAATTGGTCAAAACCTTCCCAAACCTCTGTGTGTGTGTGTGTGTGTGTGTGTGTGTGATTCTAAGGTTTATAGTCCGTCCGCCAACGAACTCCCTTCCCAAACCTCAGACCTTCCCAAACCTCAGACCCTACTGTATTGTTATAAGCAAGGGTCATAACTCTGGTGTTATTAGTTTTCAAACCTTAACAGGCCTGCCAAAACTTTTAATCTAAAAATCCTGAGATTTTTGAAAATGATTATTTAAAGCGTTCGAATAACATTCTTATACCGAAATTTGGGCGTTCAACTTGGTGTCCACATTTATTTTTTTAAAGGGTAAATATAAATTATTTTCTGCAATTAATATGCATTGTTTGACTGTACGTTTTCTTTATGATAAGAAAACAATAGTATAATACATACATGCAAACATATTATTTGTAGTGTTTGACCTGGGCACAAAAATAACAAATATAATTTATTAATATGTCTGTGACCTGGGATGATAATTATGAAAGGGTAAACTTTTTTTCTCAATTAAACTGTACCACAGTGTTGATGATTGCAAGTAATAATATACATACTGAAATTGTGTTTAGGGTATTTTTTAAATGGGTTGAGCATTTGATTTTAGCAAAAAAAAAAAAAATTATCTTCGCCATTTTGAAAAAATATTTTTCAGTCTCTTGAATCAACATGTATATTTTATGGAAGGGTTAACTTTTTTTCTCAGTTAAACTGTACCTCAGTGTTGATGATTGCAAGTAATAACATACATATCGACATTGTGTTTAGGGTATTTTTTAAATGGGTTAAGATTTTGATTTTAGCAAAAAAAAATATAATTAACTTCGCCATTTTGAAAAAAAAAAAAATTCTCTTGAATCAACATGTATATATGGAAGGGTAAACTTTTTTCTCTCAATTAAACCGTACCTGTTGATGATTGCAGGTAATAACATACATATTGAAATTGTGTTGAGGGTATTTTTTAAATGGGTTAAGATTTTGATTTTAGCAAAAAAATATATAATTAACTTCGCCATTTTGAAAAAAATTAATCTCTTTAATCAATTTTTTTCTCTCTTGAATCAACATATATATTTTATGGAAGGGTAAACATTTTTTCTCAGAATTATTCTCTTGAATCAACATGTATATTTTATGGAAGAGTAAACTTTTTTTCTCAATTAAACTGTACCTGTTTATGATTGCAAGTAATAATATACATACTGAAATTGTGTTTATATAAGGGTATTTTTTAAATGGGTTAAGAAATTATTTTTTTTAACTTCGCCATTTTGAAGAAAACAATTTTTCTCTTTGATCAACATGTATGTTTTATGGATGGGTAAACTTTTTTTCTCACTTACACAGTACCTGTTGATGATTGCAAGTAATAACAGACATATCGAAATTGTGTTAAGGGTAGTTTTTAAGTGGATTATGACTTTGATTTAACAAAAAAATAAATACAATAATTTGGCCATTTTGAAAAAAAAATTCTCTTGGATCAACATGAATATTTTATGGAAGGGTAAACTTTTTTTCTCAAATAAACCGTACCTGTTGATGATTGCAAATACTAAGATACATATTGAAATTGTGTTTAGGGCAGTTTTTAAGCATGAAAGTCGGTTATCCTTTTTCCATCGCAATTTCACACTTCTTGGTTTGAGAAAAAAACAAACAAAAAAAACACAATTAAAAATGTGCTAAAACCACGAACAACCCACGCATATCGTGAAAAGGATACTTACAATTACGTTTAGCAGCAACTAACTGGGAAATGAGAACATTTTTCAATCATTACATTTCGATTGTGTCAACAATTTTAGCTGATTTGCAGACTAAATCAGCCGACTTTAAAATCGAGAAGAAAACAAACAAACACTAATAAAGTGTTGTTCGAATTATTAATAATGTGTTGTTCTAATTATCATTACCACGCTTGCCGGTGTTAGTAATTTTTTTATTGATACACCCGTGTTTGTTAATTAGTCAATCGATTGTTATGCCAATAGAATACATTAATCACACGATTCTTAAATGGTCACACAATGCAGTCGAGGTTTTACCAGTTGTTCTAAAGAAAAGTGAAAAAGATAATTTAATTTTGCTCGTTTAATAAGTAATTTAAATGAACTCTATTGTTATCCTCACAAACATGTAGACTGATTTTTTTTTACCGTTTCCTGATTGCGGCAACGCTTTTATTTAGTTTACTGTCTGGAGATTCTCCTCGTTCATTTAACCTTTGAAGAAATTGTTCGAAATAACATCAGTCAATAGAAGTATATATTTGGCTTTCTAACCATGCATCTTATGTACATGTTCATTAAACAATACGAGTTTGATGACCAAACAAATAAACACATGGTGATGTGCGTAAACGCTTTAAGAAAAGACAAAATGCGATATATTTCCTTTCCAACTCGATTTTTTACCTATTTATTTCCCAGTTATTTGGAATAAAATTACCTCATTTAGAAAGGGCTTTCGCACCATGCATTTATGTAAATATTTATTAAACAATAAACGTTTGACGACCAAAACAATAAACACATGGTCGAAACGCTTTAAGAAAAGGAATAACACGATACATTTCCTTTTCAACTCGAGATTTTGCCTATTTATTTAACCGTTATTTGGAATAAAATTACACCATTAGAAAAGGTATTTATTTGACTTTCTGGCAATGTAAAATGTATAAAAACTCAGTAAAACAAGGATATATAATGTCTGTTTGCAATGTAGATAAGTGTGCCGTACATTGAGCATACCGCCACGATAAGCGTAGTAAAAATCGATAATAATAAACTTACCTGGACGACAATAAACGGTCATATGACCGATAGAAGCACCACATATTCAACTAGATAGTGTATGCATTTTGTATTTTTCATATAAGGGATCAACATAAACATGAGCGAAAAACTGGCTTATTTATGTATTTTATTGTTTTAAATTAGTCTTGGCTATACTGAAGATATTAAGGACTATTAGTCAGCCATTTTTGAAAATAAAGTCCAAAATGGATGAGGTATGGTTAATACAAATGCATATTATAGGCATGAACAACGTCAATGATATAATAGATGACAGTACCTAATTCAACACTTGATGTGAACATAATATCAGAAACAATATTTATTTGGCAGAAATAGTGCCCTCTATATTCGAAAAGTTCAGTACAATTTTAATCGAAGATGTTTTGTTTTTTATGTTAAATAAATTTGTCAATAGAATTGTCCATTTATCTAAAAATGGCACACGAGACATCATTTCTAAATAAAGTATTGAGCCAATGTTATCACATCATCCAAAATTCAAAGTACACCATTGTTAACAAGAGCTGTCGGAGAACAGTGCAGCTCGACTATTCAATTTTTCAGAGAATAATAAATTATATAGCTAGTATATA
This sequence comes from Cyrtodaria siliqua, assembly GCA_037043455.1. Taxonomy (NCBI): domain Eukaryota; kingdom Metazoa; phylum Mollusca; class Bivalvia; order Adapedonta; family Hiatellidae; genus Cyrtodaria; species Cyrtodaria siliqua. The sequence goes on from JAWPHD010004015.1 coordinate 180,263, forward strand.
CCATCAGAAAACAAGGCTACAACAATGTGGGGTGGAGTTGGGGGCACAACATAGCTATGTGTAAGAATTGACCAAAACTAAAGAGAAATATGTAAAAAAGTTTTTTTAAAAAAAGGTTTTGAGTGGGGGTGGGGGGTGGGGGGAGAGGTGGTGGTGTGGGGAGTGGGGTGGTGAGGGCAATATATATGTGTAAGAAGCTATTTAAGAATTCACATAACAACAAAATATGTAAAAACAAGAGGCCCAAAAGGGCCTGTGGACGCTCTACTGGCAAACACGGCTCATATAACATCAATGAAGCGAGTGACTGCCATTTACGTCTTTTTGAAAGTTTTGGGCAAAAAACAGCTTTTTAACTAAATCAAGGGCCATAACTAAAGAATCTGATAAAGTTTGGTAAAGATCAGATGAAAAATGAAGGCCCTACCGTATTAACGAGGCAAAATATAGCATTTTTAACTAAATCAAGAGCCGTAACTCCTCTGTTACTGGTCCGACTGGTCCAACATAGAGCTAAAAAAAAAAATCAATAAATAAACCAAATAAAAAAAAATTGAAACCAAAAAAAAAAAAAAATGAAACAAAAACAAAAAAATAATAATAATTAAACAAACAAATAAAAAATAAAAACAAATAAAAAATCAATAAATCAAAAATTCTAAAAAAAGAAAAGAAAAAAAAATTAAAAAAAAAAAAGAAAAGAAAAATCAAATAAAGAAACAATTAAATAAAAATAATAATCATATAAAAAAGAAAGTCATTAAAACTGCTTAAGTATGCAAAATGAAGGCCCTATCGCATGACGAGGCAAATTATAGCATTTTTAACAAAATCAAGGGCCATAAATCTGCTGTTACTGGTTCAATCTGGCTGGTTGTCGAACTTGACCAAGATTTCATAGACATTAACGATAAAGTTTGGTAAAGATCGTATGAAAAATGAAGGCCCTATCGTCTTAAAAAGGCAAAATATAGCATTTTTAACTAAATCAAGGGCCCTAACTCCGCTGTTACTTATCCAATATGGCTTGTTTTCAAACTTGTCTGAGCTTTCATTGATATTAACAATGTGGTAAAGTGTGGTAAAGATAGGATGAAAAATGAAGGCCCTATCGTCTTAACGAGGCAAAATATAGCGATGTAGCATTTTTTAACTAAATCAAGGGCCATAACTCCGCTGTTACTTGTCCGATCTGGCTGGTTTTCGAACTCATCCGAGCTTTCATTGATATTAACAACCTGTTAAAGCTTAGGAAAGATCGGATAAAAAATGAAGGCCCTATCGTCTTAACGAGACAAAAGTTAACGCCGACGACGGACGGACGACAGACAACTCGGCATCACATTGAGTGGGGATGGGGGAGAGGCAGGGGGTGGGGAGGGCAATATATGCGTAAGAACACAACACAGAAATATGGTAAAACAAAATAAAAACAAAAATATTTCGAGTGGGGGGGTTGGGCAAGATAGCTATGTGTAAGAATTGACAAAAACAACACAGAAATACGTAAAAAAATATATCGAGTTTTGAGTGGAGGAAGTGGGGTGGGGAGCAGGGGGTGGGGGTGGGGTGGAGAGGCAGGGAGTGGGGTGGAGGGGGCAACATATATGTGTAAGAAGCTATGTGTAAGAATTTACCAAAACAACAGATATAAAAAAAAAAAAAAAAAAAAAAAAATCCAATATGTGTGTGTATGGGGGGTGGGGGGGGGGGGGAGAGGTGGGGGGGGAGTGGGGGGGAGGGCAATATGTATGCGTAAGAAGCTATTTAGGAATTCACCTAAACAACAACAAAATATGTAAAAAAAAAATAATTAAAAATCGAGTTTTGAGTGGGGATGTGATAACATGCCTTATTTAATTTAGAAATGATGTCTCGTGGGCCATTTTTAGATAAATGGACAATTTATGGACAAATTTATTTAACATAAAAAACAAAACATCTTAAGAGTAAAACTGCACTAAACTTTTCGAATATAAAGGGCACTATTTCTGCCAAATAAATATTGTTTCTGATATGTTCACATCAAAAGTGTTGCATTAATGTCATCTATTATATCATTGACAATGTTCATGCCTATAATATGCATTTGGATGAGAATTTCGATTAATCATACCCCATCCATTTTGGTGTTTTTTTCAAAGATGGCTGACCAATAGTGCTTAAATTAGAACGACTTGGTTTAGTTTATACCCCATTTTTTTTTTTTTATGAAAGTGCAAATATTACTCTACACAGGGTCGATATACATTACGTTTATATATCTACCCTGTTAATGTATCTCGACCCTGCTCTACATGATTAATCATCATATTCTTAAATGCTAATAAAAGTATTCATAGCTCTTAAACAAATTATATCATCGCATATGGCAGCAGCTATTATAGTGATACCACAAAGAAGGGGTCGCTAGTTCCTGACACTTTTTTTCAATTAGGTTGACCAACTAAAGACGTAAGAGATACGTATTGCTGCTATTGCACATGTTGTTATATTACTGAAGGAACTAATTATGTCCTTAGGCATTAATTGTATATTCAGTCGCTGACTAGGGAGCGTACCATGACCAATGCAGGAAATAGTTGATAACTGTGAAAACATGTTTTGATGGAAAATCCGGAGATTATACACTTAAATCCGGAGAGCAAAAGAAAATCCGGAAAAATCCGGGTTTTATCTAGAGATTTGGCAGGCCTGGCATTAAAGGCACACAGTCCATAAGTAAGCAGATATTGAGCATAACCAAATAAGTAACTGTCTGGTTTTTAGCTCTACTGGCCCTTTTTATGGGATGGTGTGTTGTCCGTCGTCTGTCCGTCCGTCCATTAACTTTTACCTCGTTAAGACGATAGGGCCTTTATGTTTCATCCCATCTTTACCAAACTGTTAAGTTAACATCAGTGAAAGCTCGGACAAATTCGAAAATAATGTCATGGCCCTTGATTTAGTTAAAAATGCTATATTTTGCCTCGTTAAGACAATAGGGCCTTCATTTTTCATCCAATCTTTACCAAATGTTAACAGTTTGTTCTCGGACAAGTTCGAAAACAAGCCAGATCGGACCAGTAACAGCGGAGTTATGGCCCTTGATTTAGTTAAAAATGCTATATTTTGCCTCTTTAAGACGATAGGGCCTTTATTTTTTATCTGATCTTTACCAAACTTTATCAGATCGTAAATATCAATGAAAGCTTGGACAAGTTCGAAAAACAGCTATATCTGACCAGTTACAGCTAAGTAATGGCCCTTGATTTAGTTAAAATGCTATATTTTGCCTCGTTAAGATGAGAGGGCCTTTATTTTTCATCCGATCTTTACCAAACTTTACCAGATTGCTATTGTCGATGAAAGCTCGAACAAGTTCGAAAACCAGCCAGATCGGACCAGTAACAGCAGATTAATAGCACTTGATTTCGTTAAAAATGCTATATTTGCCTTATTAAATAGGGCCTTCATTTTTCATCAGATCTTTACCAAACTTTCTTTTTTTTAAATATTTTTTTAATTTTAATATAGTTTTTTTTATTATTAGCTCTACTGGCCAAGTTCGATAACCAGCCAGATCAGACCAGTAACAGCTGAGTTATAGCCCTTGTTTTAGTTAAAAATACTATATTTTGCCTCGGTAAGACAATAGTTTTCATTTTTCATCTGCTCTTTACCAGACTTTAAGAGATTGTTAATATCAATGGAAGCTCGGACAATTTCGAAAACCAGACAGTTCGGACTAACAGCGGAGTTATGGCCCTAGATTTTGTTAAAAATTGTATATTTTGCCTCGTTAAGACGATAGGGCCTTCATTTTTCATCTGTTCTTTACTAAACTTTACCAGATTTTTTAGTTATGGCCCTTGATTGTTTGTAAACAATGCGGGACCGCAATATTTACTTTTTTTTTTGTCAAGCACATTTATGGTCTCGACTAAGCGATCACTTTATATCGTTTGTGTGTATGCTTGTCTGTTCCTTCATTCCTCTGTTCACTAAACTTCACCAGAATGTTCCTTATATAGATCCAACATCATGTACACAATTTCGGGTCGCTGCGACTATAAGTCACGTCCAGTCTCTGCTACGACATCCATATCTTGCTACTTTCTAGCAGGATTTTCACCAAACTTCCCCAGAATGTTCCTTACATGCATCTAACATATTCGATTCGCTTTGATGAAATATTGGTCATGTCCAGTCTCGGCTACGACATGCTTATCATGCTTCTTTCTTGGGAATATTCACCAAACGTTAACAGAATGTTCATTAAATGCATCTAACATCACATGCACAATTTTGGGTTGCTGTGACCTACTTTCAACGAAATACAGGCCACATTCGGTCTCCACTACGACATGCTTATCTGGCTTCTTTCTTGTAGGATTTTCAAACTTCACTAGAACGTTCCTTATATGCATCTAACATATGTGCACAATATCGGGTCGCTGTGACCTACTTAAATATAAGTCAATGCGGTCTCCACTACAACATGCATCCCCCAGTTAATGACATTATTTAAATTAAACAATAAGTATGTAAGGAACGAATATCTCTTGCGATTCACATTGGTGTTGGTCAGATCAAAAATCTGGACTACTTTATATAGGGCTCGACATGTGGGCCGTTGCCTTCTAGTCTATATATTCAATTGGGGTTTTAAGGAGCACCAACACATGAAAGGTTATATGGCGCCTAACAGGAATGAACATGCCAGGCTCATCCTCCATGTACATCGAGTTAAAATATGGAGAACAGGCCTAGAACCTTCTCACCCTGAACTGCAGAGTTGCTGAAAATTCTATTGTAGACACTCCATTTACGCTGGAGCCACGTTAAAGTTTTTCTGCCACTGCTCTAGTGATATGAGCGAGATGGCACCTGAAACAATGCATATGAACACTGAATAATATACAATTGTTTGAAGATATTAGAAATGCTAGGTACCTAGACAGCAAGTTTCGTTCCAACATCTCATTCCCAACTAAAGTTATTGAGCGGAAACAGTTTTTTTATTTTAGATAACAATGACCTTGATGTTGACCCCAGTGACCTCAAATGAAAATAACAAACTTCCTTTTTAATATAAGCTACATACACAGCAAGTTTCATTCTAATATCTCATTCCTCATTTAAGTTATTGAGCGGAAACCGTTTTTTTCCTATTTTAAGTAACAGTGACCTTGACCCCAAATGGAATCCTAAGCTTCCTTTTCATATAAGGTATTTGCACAGCAAGTTACGTTCCAATATCTCATTACCAACTAATGTTACAGAGCAAAAAACGTAACAATGACCTTGACCCCAAATACAATTCCAAACTTCCTTTTTTATATAAGTTACCTACACAGTAAGTTTCATTCCAATATCTCATTCTTTACTTAATTTATGGAGTGGAAACCTTTTCTTTTTTTTTAGTAACAATGACCATGACCCCAGTGACCCCAAAACACAATCCCAAGCTTCCTTTGCCTATAAGCTATCTACCCTGCAAGTATCATCGCAATACCTCATTCCTAACAAAAGTTATTGAGCGGAAAACATTTTTCTATTTTTAGTAAGAGTGACCTTGACCCCAGTGACCCCAAATGCAATCCCAAGCTTCATTTCCATATAAGCTACCTACCCTGCAAGTTTCATCGCAATACCTCATTCCTAACAAATGTTACTGAGCGGAAACCGTTTTCTATTTTTAGTAACAATGACCTTGACCCCAATGACCCCAAACGTAATCCAACAATCACAACCTTCCTTTCCATATAAGCTACCTACCCTGCAAGTTTCATAGCAATACCTCATTCCTAGCAAAAGTTATTGAGCGGAAACCGTTTTCTATTTTTAGTAACAGTGATCTTGACCCCAGTGACCCCAAATGAATCCCAACCTTCCTTTCCATATAAGCTACCTACCCTGCAAGTTTCATCATAATACCTCATTCCTAACAAAAGTTATTGAGCGGAAACTAAGAGTTTGACTCCACACACCCTTCCGCCTGCATGAAAAATGACAAACCCCAATCTAATAATTTTCTTCGAAAAACCTGGTTAAAAATGTCAAGCAAAGCTGTTGAGTTAATATATATTTTTTGAACATATGAGATAGTATGTGCAACTATAACAGGAAATAATTGCATAACAAATACACAAGTATTAATCATTCACATCTATGATATTCAGAAACATTTCACAATGTTTACATTATGTACAACTCACTGTAACGATTTAATGATGCGTGAATTTTCTTAGCACACACGTACAGTTATTTTAAAAAATACAAAAAACAATGTCTACAATTTGTTGATATGTAAATACACCGTGGACATAATAAAAGACAGGAAAATGGCACAAAATACAACATACCCTTGACCTTTGACCTACTAACCCCAAAATAGCAGTTATTGTTTTATTATCGGTATTATCTGTGTTGTGTTTAAAGATCGTAGGTCTAAAAATTTACAATTTACAGTGCAGAAAGTGTTTTTCATGACTGGGTCAGGTAAATGCGAACTTGATATATGACTTAACGACCTCAAAAGCAATAGGGTTCCTCCTCTCACTAAGGGCAATCAATAGGGTTTCTCCTCTCACTAAGGGCAATCAATAGGGTTCCTCCTCTCACTAAGGGCAATGAAGTTTCATGAACAAGGGTGTTTTACTTTGTAAGTTATCACGTGGAATGTCTACTGACTGTACATATAAGGTCGGTGTTTTGCTTTGAAAGTTTTCACGTGGAATGTCTATTTACTGTCCATATGTCATGGGGACTTTGATCTACTGAACCAAAAGCAACAGGGTTCTTCCTATCACCAAGTAAAATGCGCCAATGAAGTTTCATGACTGTGGTTGTTATACTGCTCGAGTTATCGCATAAATGTGTATGTCCATATGCGGTCATGGTGACCTTGACCCCAAAAGGTTCTACCTCTAACCAAAGGCAATTTAATACGAAGTTTCCTGAGCGTGGTAGCGTGGTTTCGATACTTTCGTAGTCAATATGAGGTCATGGAACCTTTTACCTAATGACCCCAAGGGCATTAGATTTCCTCCTCTCACCAAGAACAATGCAATGAAGTTTTATGAACATTGGAACTTATCGTGCGGAATGTGTACTAAATGATCCTTTGACCTACCCTACCGAGTACAAAAGCACTAGGGTTCCTCCTCTCACCGAGAGCAAGGACAGGTGTTATACTGTCAAAAGTTTTTGAATTGAATTGGGTTTTAAGGCGCACCAACACATGAAATGAGTAATTGTTTATGGACAGAACATACTATATCGTAATAATTCCCAATTTTCAAATTGGCATATCTAATAGAAAAGATGAGGGAGATTTAATATGTAAAGGAGAAGTGCCTTCACAGCATACAGCCGGCCAAACCACGCATGTATGATGTAGAGGTAGGTATTTCACAAACAAAATATATTCATATTCAATTGAAATATAGTGGAGGTACTGGTGACAATTTTCAATCACTGTAAATTAACAACAGATTATTTAACAAACAAAACTACATAAAATTATACTCTGACCCTACTTCAAGTTTCCTTAAGTATACTAAAACAAATTTAAATAGTGTAAAAATTATATACTTTTTATTAATCACATTATGATACTAGTAGAAGCTACTAAAAAACTTTAATCAAACGTGATTTATACTAACACATAATAAAGATGTTTTTCTTCAATGTAAACAGCATGATAGGCCTTTAATATAAAGGCTAGACAAAAACAGCAAGGCTATGAAAACAGGCATATATGATGACGATTCATGAATCATAAAGTTCCTAGACATATTTTGATATTTTTGTACTATAGTTCTATAAGGAGTTTGTGCATGTATTCTGTAAGTACATTCTACATGTGTATTTCGTTTTGAGGACCGTATGTTGGAATGGCTTGTATCCTCTAGAAATAAAGATATTATTATTATTATTTATTATTGTGTATGCAGCCATGCCTGTGTTACTTTACACTCATGTTTATGATACGCATTCATTCGACATAAAGTTAAATAAATATTCAAATTGAATTGGGAATTAAGGCGCACCAACACATGAAAAGGTTATATGGCACCTAACAGGCATGAACATGCCAGGCTCATCTTCCATGTACATCGAGATAAAATATGGAAAATGGGCCTTGAACCTTCTCACCCTGAACTGCAGAGTTGCTGCAAACTCCATTTACGCTGGAGCCTCATTTCTGGTTTTCCTTCCACTGCTCTTTTGATGCGAGCGAGATAGCACCTGAAACAATGCAGGGATCGTGATGAAGACCTTTAATGAACATTAACAAAAATTATAAAATGAACATGAATTTGATGGGGATTCTACACCTCTGCCATCCCCTTCAAAGGGATCTGCAGTGGCCCTATTCTTTCCCCGGGAACCACACGGTTTCAAAGAAACAAGAGGCAATGACCTAGAAGCTCTACTGATAGTTTTTGATAGGTAGATCAGCATTCCTGTGAAGTTTCATGAAAATTAGCCATGTTTCTGATAGATTTTGATAGCGAGATCAGCATTCTTGTGAAGTTTCATGAAAACCAGCCATGTTTCTGATAGATTTTGATAGCTAGATCAGCATTCTTGTGAAGTTTCATGAAAACCAGCCACGTTTCTGATAGATTTTGATAGCTAGATCAGCATTCCTGTGAAGTTTCATGAAAACCAGCCATGTTTCTGATAGATTTTGATAGCGAGGCAGTCATTTTGGTAAAGGTTCCAAATCAATATCACTTACGTTCTTTGAGAATCACCACAAGATCGCATTTGTAAAATCTATTTTTAGCCGTGACGGTCATACTAAATTTCCGGCCAAATTTTGCTATGATGAACTAGACATCAAGAGCAACGTTCCTGTGAAGTTTCATGAAAATCTGTCCAGAAGTTTCAGAGGAATAGTCGCCACAAGTTTTTCCTATATAACTCTATGTAAACAAAGATGGCCACTGGCAGCCATGTTTGACATCGAATCAAAATGAATCTTGGTTAGGTACATGTCGCACCAGTAATTTTGTTAAAGGTTCCAATTCAATATCACTTATGCTAATTGAGAAGTAGTCGCCACAGTCGCATATTTAAAATCTATTTTTAGCAATGGATTTCCTACCAATCTGAAATTTTGCTAGGATCAACTACATCAAGCGCATTATTCCTGTCAAGTTCCATGAAATTCCAAGTAATTTCAAGTAATTTCAGAGTAGTTGCCACAAGTTTTTCCTATATAACTCTACGTAAACAAAGATGGCCACTGGCGGCCATGTTTGACATCCAATCAAAATTAACTTTGGTCAACTACATGTCATGCCAGTCATTTTGGTAAAGGTTCCAAATCAATATCACTTACAGTTTTTGAGAAGTAGTCGCCACAAAATCGCATTTTAAAATCTATTTTTAGCCGTGGTGGCCATCTTGAATTTTCGGCTGACCTGAATGTTTGCCAGGATCAACTAGACATCAAGAGCAACATTCCTGTGAAGTTTCATGAAAATCCATTAAGCAGTTTCAGAGGAATAGTCACCACAAGTTTTTCCTATATAACTCTATGTAAACAAAGATGGCCACTGGTGGCCATGTTTGACATCCAATCAAAATGAACTTTGGTTGGGATCAACTACATGTCGTGCCAGTGAAATTGGTAAAGGTTCCAAATCAATGCCACTTACGTTTTTTGAAAAGTAGTCGTCACAAAATCGAATTTTTAAAATCTATTTTTAATTATGGCGGCCATCTTGAATTTTCGGCAGATCTGAATTTTTGCTAGGATCAACTAGGCATCAAGAGCAACATTCCTGTAAAGTTTCATGAAAATGCATCTAGTAGTTTCAGAGGAGTAGTAGCCACAAGTTTTTCCTATATAACTCTATGTAAACAAAGATGGCCACTGGCGGCATCCAATCAAAATGAACTTTGGTTAGGATCAACTACATGTCGTGCCAGTCATTTTGGTAAAGGTTCCAAATCAATGTCATTTACGGTTTTTGAGAAGTAGTCGCCACAAAATCACATTTTTAAAATCTATTTTTAGCCGTGGTGGCCATCTTAAATTTCCGGCCGACCTGAATTTTTGCTAGGATCAACAAGATATCCAGAGCCACATTCCTGCGAAATTTCATGGAAATCCAAACAGTAGTTTCAGAGAAGTAGTCGCCTCAAAATTTTTTTACAGAAGGACGGTCAGACGCCGCACCACGGCATAAACTCTGCTGATCTTTGATCAGTCGAGCTAAAAACAGTTTCTTGATACATATAAAAATAAAAGATGGAATGGATATATATAAACATGTAAATAATGTGTCTATATAATTATATACAAAGTTGCCCCCACACACCCGTGTTTGTTTAGAATAACATCTATCCACAATTGCACTTTGACACAAAAGTGTTAGCCCGAATGTATTTTTACTATAGAAGTTACTTAAATCCACACCCTGTAAATAGCTAGAGATTGTTCACTAGCCCTGTATATCAACCGACATGTAACGCACCCATCTGCAGCAGAACTCGCAACCATATTTATCTACAAATGTTGGAAATTTCATTGACAAGAGTGTGTAACTTTATTTAAATGTTATAAACTGACCCTATTTCATACAACAAATTTGTTTAAAAAAGTCACATATGGCACAGGAGAGTCGGGGCCCACACAGTTCTTTCATACAACATACATATAGAATATTATGTCAGTGCCTTTTACTATCAAGTTTATTAGGCGAGGCTTAGAAAACGAAGAATGGCGAGGCTCTGCCGAGTCTTTCTTCGTTTTCGTGCCGAGCCTAATAAACTTGACAGTAAAAGGCACTGACATAATATTCTATTTATCATGTAGATTATCCACATTTTCAGAATGAATTACTATTATTATCTTTTTTTCAGAATGTTACGCTTATCGAGGACGCCGCCATGTTGTTGTTTTTTATTTGTTTTCTGACGTCAGGCAACGTTACGTGCATGGCATCAGATAACGTTACGCACTATAAACGCTGAGGGATTCCACATTGATTTGCTTTATTGGTCAACTTGCCTAATAAAGCAAAATGTATCAGGTCACCCCTTTATTAGGCAGAAAAGTGCATATCTGCATGATAAAACAAATTATTTATATTTTTAAAGTCACATATTACTGATGACGGCACAGAAAAGTCGGACACATACAGTTCTGGCCATCTTTCATATAACAAATTTAATTGTTTAAAAGAAGTCACATATCCCTGTTGATGGCACAGAAAAGTCAGGCCAACACAGTTCTGGCCGTCTTTCATACAACAAAGTTTATTTTTTAAAAGAAGAATCGCATATCTCTGTTGACAGCAAATAGATGAGTCAAGCAAATAGATCTACAGCACACAGTCCACCATAACAGGGTTTACTACAGGTCTAACATTCTAATAATTAGTTGCATCAGGATTTTCAGGTAAAAACACTGACTATTTGTTGTCCTCATTCCTCAAAGCACCATTATCAGCGTTGACAATATCCGTATATGCTGGGGGTGCATCTGTTGCATCAGTTTGAGCAGGTGGCATTTGCGGCGAAGTGATCGCATCTATGTAGGCAGGGGGTGGTTGATAGAACCTTGTTGGGAGTGGTTGATCGTATCCACCGTTAGTCACTGACTGCGGTGGTTGTAGTGGTGGTGGGTACAGACGTGGCCTTTCTGCTACAAGCTCTCTACTTGTCGCCGTCTCCACTGTGTGAGAATAAAATATTTCCAATATGAAAAACAGAAGGCAAAGGAAGGCACCTAACTGATTGTAAAGGAAAGCACCTCACTGATTGTAAAGGAAGGCACCTCACTGATTGTAAAGGAAGGCACCTCACTGACTGTTAAGGAAGGCACCTCACTGATTGTTAAGGAAGGCACCTCACTGATTGTTAAGGAAGACACCTCACTGATTGTTAAGGAAGGCACCTCACTGATTGTTAAGGAAGGCACCTCACTGGTTGTTAAGGAAGGCACCTCACTGATTGTTAAGGACTGATTGTTAAGGAAGGCACCTCACTGATTGTTAAGGAAGGCACCTCACTGATTGTTAAGGAAGGCACCTCACTGATTGTTAAGGAAGGCACCTCACTGATTGTTAAGGAAGGCACCTCACTGGTTGTTAAGGAAGGCACCTCACTGATTGTTAAGGACTGATTGTTAAGGCAGGCACCTCACTGATTGTTAAGGAAAGCACCTCACTGATTGTTAAGGAAGGTACCCCACTGATTGTTAAGGAAGACACCTCAACTGATTGTTAAGGAAGACACCTCACTGATTGTTAAGGAAGACACCTCACTGATTGTTAAGGAAGGCACGTCACTGATTGTTAAGGAAGGTACCGCACTTATTGTTAAGGAAGACACCTCACTGATTGTAAAGGAAGACACCTCACTGACTGTTAAGGAAGGCACTCACTGATTGTTAAGGAAGACATCTCACTGACTGTAAAGGAAGGCACCTCACTGATTGTTAAGGAAGGCACCTCACTGATTGTTAAGGAAGACACCTCACTGATTGTAAAGGAAGGCACCTCACTGATTGTTAAGGAAGACACCTCACTGATTGTAAAGGAAGGCACCTCACTGATTGTTAAGGAAGGCACCTCACTGATTGTAAAGGAAGGCATTTCACTGATTGTTAAGGAAGACACCTCACTTATTGTAAAGGAAGGCACTTCACTGATTGTTAAGGAAGACACCTCACTGATTGTTAAAGAAGACACCTCACTGATTGTTAAGGAAGACACCTCACCGACTGTTAAGGAAGGTACCTCACTGATTGTTAAGAAAATATATTTGTTTGTTCGTTTGTTTGTATGGTGTTTTACGTCAATTTGTTTGTGTTGGAGGCAGACCACCCACTTTTCCTGGGTAGGACCAGTAATTTACACCTCCCACCATCCGTAAGAATCGACACTTCCTCACGTACAAGTCGAGCTCACAGTTGGACAGGAAGATATCCCACTGAGACAAAGTGTAAAGAAACCAACAACTAGATACTGTCAAACCTGTATTAAAGGACCACTTTAGGGAAAAGCAAAACTGACCTCTTAACACAGGTCATCTCTTAAAACAACTGGTTCTACATTGAATCCTAATATAAGCCTATGATTTACATTTACTATAATCCTCAGACCAACATGCATGTCAAAATTGGTAATAGATAATATCCTGAACCTGTCTGTATGGGTTTATCCATGTAGGTACAAACATGGAAGGTTATCCTGCCCATTTCTGTTGCCAACATCATCTGACAAGGAAATCTTGCTAAAGCAATCACCCCTCCGCACGATTGTTAACAATTTTATTGTCCAGGAAATACCTGATTATTTTCAGAAAAGGAACAGGAAGTACCGGTATAGGGTTATAACTTTATAAATACCGGATTAATTTCAGGTTTTCTAAATTATTATTGTTAACTTCACCATATTACATAACAAACTGAAAAAAGTATGAATTAGTTAATGCAGACTTTATGTGCGACTCAGAAAAGCTAATACAACAAATAAACTAACGAAAACATTAATTTAATTCTTATAACTCCATAAATCTACTGTTTATTAATGTCTTTAAAGTTTTACAAAATGTTCGAACGTCCATACTGTAATCGCCGAATGATACATCGTCGTCCAATATCCGAGATTTTTGATTATGGGGTTATCATATATAAATTATAATCATGTGATGCCTTTTTATCAATGAACGGTATGGCGTCAATACTATTTAAAGTCTTTGACAATAATGTGTATATTTTCTTTTGTCTTACTTTACCCTATGTGTTTACCGGAAACAGCCTAGGACACTTCAAATCCTGTTAGCGGCAGAGGGGTAGGAACCACTCTTCAGGTTCATGTTGTCATTTTTTGTCATGCGCAGTAACATTCACTCTCATTAGGCAAAAAAAAAAATACCTGTGTTTACGGCGGCCCGACCGACCCTATTTTTAAGGGGCCGACCCTATACTTATGAAAAAATAAAACAAACAAGAGGTCAATGACCTTGAAGCTCTACTGATTGATTTTGATTTCAGGAAGTAGTCGCTACAGACATGTTTTTTGAAAAATTATTTTTAGCCGTGGCGGCCATCTTGAATTTCCGGCCAACCTGAAATTTTGCTAGGATCAATTAGACATCAAGAGCAACATTCCTGTGAAGTTTCATGAAAATCCGTCAAGTAGTTTCACAGGAAAAGTCGCTTTTCATTATATAACTCTATGTAAACAAAGATGGCCGCTGACAGCCATGTTTAACGTCGAATCAAAATAATGTTTGACTCTGATAACCATCATGTAATGCTGATCATTTTACAAAAAGTCCCATATCATTATCACTTATAGTTTTCAAGACGTAGTAGCTACAAACTTCTTTTTTAAAAAATCTAATTTTAGCTATGGCGGCCATCTTGAATTTCTGGCCGATCTGAAATTTTGCTAGGATCAATTAGACATTAAGAGCAACATTCCTGTAAAGTTTCATGAAAATCTGTCAAGTAGTTTCAAAGGAGTAGTCGCTACAAGTTTTTACTATATAACTGTATGTAAACAAAGATGGCCGCTGGCAGCCATGTTTAACGTTGAATCAAAACGATTTTTGACAAGGACCAACATCATGTTATGCTGATCATTTTAGAAGAAGTCCCATATCAATATCACTTATAGTTTTCAAGAAGTAGTCGCTACAAACTTGTATTTTGAAAATTTATTTTTAGCCGTGGCGGCCATCTTGAATTTCCGGCCGACCTGAAATTTTGCTAGCATCAATTAGACATCAAGAGGAACATTCCTGTGAAGTTTCATGAAAATCCGTCAGGTAGTTTCAGAGGAGTAGTCGCTACAAGTTTTCATTATATAACTCTATGTAAACAAAGATGCCCAGCCATGTTTAACGTCGAATCAAAACGATTTTCGACAAGGACCAACATCATGTCATGCTGATCATTTTAGAAAAAGTCCCATATCAATATCACTTATAGTTTTCATGAAGAAGTCGCTACAAACTTGTTTTTTAAAAACCTATTTTTAGATCTGGCGGCCATCTTGGATTTCACATCAACATGAATTTTTGCTAGGATCAACTAGACTTCATGGGCAACATTTCTGTAAAGTTTCATGAAAATCCATTCAGTAGTTTCAGAGGAGAAGTCGCTACAAAAAAAAGTTTACAGACAGACAGACAGACGGACAGACGGACGACGGACGCCGCACCACGGCATAAGCTCTGCTGATCTCTGATCAGTAGAGCTAAAAAAACAAATAAAAAACAAATAAAAAACAAATAAAAAACAAGAGGTCAATGACCTTGAAGCTCTACTGATTGATTTTGATTTCAGTAAGCAGTCGCTACAGACTTTTTTTTTTGAAAATTTATTTTTTAGCATGGCGGCCATCTTGAATTTCCGGCCGACCTGAAATTTTGCTAGGATCAATTAGACATCAAGAGCAACATTCCTGTGAAGTTTCATGAAAATCCGTAAAGTAGTTTCAGAGGAGTAGTCGCTACAAGTTTTCATTATATAACTCTTATGTAAACAAAGATGGCCACTGGCAGCCATGTTTAACGTCGAATCAAAATAATGTTTGACTCTGATAACTATCATGTCATGCTGATCATTTTACAAAAAGTCCCATATCAATATCACTTATAGTTTTCAAGATGTAGCCGCTACAAACTTCTTTTTTAAAAATCTATTTTTAGCTGTGGCGGCCATCTTGAATTTCTGGCCGATCTGAAATTTTACTAGGATCAATTAGACATTAAGAGCAACATTCCTGTAAAGTGTCATGAAAATCTGTCAAGTAGTTTCAAAGGCGTAGTCGCTACAAGTTTTTACTATACAACTCTATGTAAACAAAGATGGCCGCTGGCAGCAATGTTTAACGTTGAATCAAAACAATTTTTGACAAGGACCAACATCATGTCATGCTGATCATTTTAGAAAAAGTCCCATATCAATATCACTTATAGTTTTCAAGAAGAAGTCGCTACAAACTTGTATTTTAAAAAATTATTTTTAGTCGTGGCGGCCATCTTGAATTTCCGGCCGACCTGAAATTTTGCTAGGATCAATTAGACATCAAAAGCAACATTCCTGTGAAGTTTCATGAAAATCCGTCAAGTAGTTTCAGAGGAGTAGTCGCTACAAGTTTTCATTATATAATTCTATGTAAACAAAGATGGCCGCTGGCAGCCATGTTTAACGTCGAATCAAAACGATTTTTGACAAGGACCAACATCATGTCATGCTGATCATTTTAGAAAAAGTCCCATATCAATATCACTTATAGTTTTCAAGAAGTAGTCGCTACAAACTTGTTTTTTAAAAACCTATTTTTAGATTTGGCGGCCATCTTGGATTTCACATCAACATGAATTTTTGCTAGGATCAACTAGACTTCATGGGCAACATTTCTGTAAAGTTTCATGAAAATCCATTCAGTAGTTTCAGAGGAGTTGTCGCTACAAAAAAAAGTTTACGGACAGACGGACGACGGACGCCGCACCACGGCATAAGCTCTGCTGATCTCTGATCAGTAGAGCTAAAAATTGTTCTGAACAGTGATTTATCACAATATATCGAGGTAAACTGACAACACAGAGAAACTTTCAGCTGTATCATCAACTTGTATGGGGTTTATGTGATAAATACATGTAGCATCTCACAATATCTTGCTCCAAAAAAAAAACAAAAACAAAAAAAAAATGCATTACCTACCGACCCTATTTTTTCAGACCATGCAATAGGAAACACACCTTTTTTTTTTTTTTGCCTTAAAAGAGCACACATGAGAAACAAGGAAATGAAAATATACGATTCTGACTTTGGGTACAACTTTTTATTCTTTTTAAGATATCATCCTGTGTAGAATGTATGTTTAAAGCATTTGCACTATCCAGTATCCAGGCAACGGTTTTGATTATATTTCAATTTGAGATACGATATCCTTACTTTCAAATAAACAGATATGTTACACTTATTTATTTTATAAATGTGTTAATGATGCAGTGTAAATACAATTTATATGAATGATGTTGTATTTGATTATGGAAACATGTATAACTGATAATTGTAAACTTGCCTCGGGTATATATTATGTATTTTTGATTATGGAAACATGTATAACTGATAATTGTAAACTTGCCTTGGGTATATATTATGTATTTTTGATTATGGAAACATGTGTAACTGATAATTGTAAACTTGCCTCGGGTATATATTATGTATTTTTGATTATGGAAACATGTATAACTGATAATTGTAAACTTGCCTCGGGTATATATTATGTATTTTTGATTATGGAAACATGTATAACTGATAATTGTAAACTTGCCTCGGGTATATATTATGTATTTTTGATTATGGAAACATGTGTAACTGATAATTGTAAACTTGCCTCGGGTATATATTATGTATTTTGTTTAATCTTACTTGATAAAGAGAAAGGTAAGCAACTGTCTGGTAACAATATAGCTAATCATTTATTTTTGCTTTATTTAGTCAATTGTTATCTACATTATCTGTGGTTTTGATTAAAAATAGAGATTATAATGGTCATTCATTTCAACAAGAAAACAATTCACTGCAGTATATGTACTGTTCAGCTGTATTTTCGCATGACTCATGTGAGTTATATTGGTAATGTATCTGTTGTTTTATATATGAAACAAAGTTGTTTCAATTTAAAACAAAAACTGTTATTACAAATAACAAGACCTCGGTCTGAGGGTGTCTCGCCCACTGCGGAAAACCGCATATGAAATATTTTACTAAATTTGTGCTTAAATGATGTCCACCAAAGACAACGCTTCATATGACCAAGTTTCAAACAAATAAAAGCTAGGTAATCATAAGAAGATGAATTACTGAGGTTAAATGGTCGAACCAGGGTGTAGTTTTGGGAAAATAACGAAAATTATGACATTGACCTTGGTATTTTTTGTCGTTCAGCGATGTCCACCAATGCCAACAATACATATGACCAAGTATCAAAAACATAAAGTGAGGCAATCACAGTTACCTAACCAAATCTAAGTTACCTAACCAATGTTAAGTTTGGGGAAAATAAGCAAAATATGACCTTACCAATGCCAACAATACATAAGACCAAGTAACAAAGACTAGATTGTGTCGCCTGTCAGCGCTTTGTCAGTATAACAAGTTTTTTTGGACCCTGATAAATGACCTTGACAAACTAGCCGGACTGTTTTTGTGAGAAACAAATGAATATTTAACCTATATAATGACCTTCAGTGTGACCTTGACCTGAATATATTTGGAATGGTCATGTCGATGTTGTCATGAGTATATACTGAAAGTTTGATGAAGAAATATCAAGAAATGAGAAAGTTATAGCCAACATTAAGTTTTCGTGACGGACAGACTGATGGACGGACGGACTGACAACAAATTGTTCCCTATGCATCGCATTTTTCTTCGAAAAGGTGACACAAAAATGAGGCAGTCACAAACAGTTAACTGAGGTTAACTTACCTAACCAAGGTTAAGTTTTGGGAAAATAAAGCAAAATATGACCTTGACTTTGGTAATTTTGCCATTAGGTGATGTCCATTGACCCAATAAAGCATCTGACAAAGTTTCAGAAAAATAGAGCAGCGGTTGTTGAGATATAGTTGATTTAAAATGTGGCTATCGCCGCCGGGAAAGTGACTACTATGTCTCACTACCCACTATCGTGGGCGAGACAAAAAGGAATTCAATAAATAAATTCGCACTTTGTATACGTAGAATTCAACTTGAAACAAATAAACCCACAAGGACAACACTTCAGTATCTGTAATAACTGCGTAACGTATCTGTCCTGTTAGTTAACATCACACGTTTGTAACGTATCTGTCCTGTTAGTTACCATCACACGTTTGTATTGTATCTGTCCCTGTTAGTTATCATCACACGTTTGTAACGTATCTGTCCTGTTAGTTACCATCACACGTTTGTAACGTATCTGTCCTGTTAGTTACCATCACACGTGTTGTAACGTATCTGTCCTGTTAGTTACCATCACACGTTTGTAACGTATCTGTCCTGTTAGTTATCAGCACACGTTTGTAACGTATCTGTCCTGTTAGTTATCATCACACGTTTGTAATGCAAGCCGTCATCGGCAATGCTAAAGAATCTACAGGATCTATCATTCTAACACGACCTCCGCAGTCTTTCATTATAGACAAAGAAGAGAGACAGTTGTATGTTATTCTACGATAAAACACAGCTGTTCCATTAATTCCCCGCGTATATTTCATCCGTTGGAAGCGCCACGTTACATGACGTCACTTGGGTAAATATACGTCACGAAGACAAACTCAACAGTAATTTTAATGAAATGTTAATTACAACAAATTTGCCATGCTCCAATACCCCCCCTGTTAGTTACCATCACACGTTTGTAACGTATCTGTCCTGTTAGTATCATCACACGTTTGTAACGTATCTGTCCTGTTAGTTATCATCACACGTTTGTAATGCAAGCCCGTCATCGGCACATGCTAAAGAATCTACAGGATCTATCATTCTAACACGACCTCCGCAGTCTTTCATATAGACAAAGAAGAGAGACAGTTGTATGTTATTCTACGATAAAACACAGCTGTTCCATTAATTCCCCGCGTATATTT
>JAWPHD010004016.1:0-199859 GCA_037043455.1 Cyrtodaria siliqua
AACCATAAAACATCATTACATGGACAACTTAAGCATATAACATGGGCAGCTGAATCATACAACAGTCTTTGAATTAAAATGTTGGTTTTCTAGCCCGAATTCTTATATACTCAATAAAAACTTGAACATTTTCCTTTAGCCCAAGTACATAAATTAAAAAAGAATCACTAGCTGGAATGACAGTTTAATAGTCCCGGGCTTCGGGCTAGTGGGTTAATTCGAAGACAGATACAACATGGACAGCTTTATCATATAACATGGGACAGCTTAATCAAATACCGTGGATAGCTTTATCATACAGCATGGAAAGCTTTACAACATAGACAGCTTAGTCATATACACTGGACATCTTAATCATATAACATGGACAGCTTAGTCATATGACATGGGCAGCTTAGTCATATAACATGGGCAGCTTAGTCATATAACATGGGCATCTTAGTCATATACCATGGACAGCTTTATCACATAACATGGACATCTTTATCATATAACCTTGACAGCTTAATCACAAACATGGACAGCTTAATTATAGGACATGGACAGCTTAATCACATAACATGAACAGCTTAATTATATAACATGGAAAGCTTAATCACATAACATGGACAGCTTATTCATATAACATGGACATAACATGGACAGCTCAATCACATAACGTGGAGCTTAATCATATAACCTGGACAGCTTTATTATAAGCTGTAACATGGACAGCTTAATCATATAACATAGAAAGCTTAAATTCATATAACCTGCACAGCTTAATCAAAAGCTGGAACATGGACAGCTTAATCGAAGCATGTTGTATTCAGTCCAGTTGTTAGGATCCATATTTATTAAACTGCACCATTCAGCATCTAGTGAACACATCAAACAATATAATCAATAAGTCTGCATTTTATGTACTATCGCCTCATTTGATAGTGTCTTTTATTTTGGCATAGGTTATTCAATGAAACACTGGATATACGGCTGCTTAAAACACATACATTTGTTAAAGGGCATGCATGCATGCTTCAGGAATGACATTGACATTTATTATACACTGAAGTATATGGAATTTAAATTGCGTGGGGCATAATATATTGGATCGAAGAAGTGCGTTTATCATACCGGTAGTTTGTGAAACATTGGATACTATTATGGCGTCATGCTAAAGGCATGTTTTTGTGAAAGGAAAATTGACTGATACAAAGTCTTGTCTGTGTTCTGATTTTATGTAAGTTGCTGGTTTGTGTATGGATGAGGTTTGAGAGGTAATTTTCTCATTTTCGTATTTTAAAGGGACACACGGCAATCTTGATTTTTTAAAACTCACGGCGTCCCGTTAGTTTTTCTCGTAACTTGCATTTGTTCAATCATTAATATTAATTGATAGAATAGTTCAAAGCAAATTGTTTTTACATATTATTGACTTTAGATAATATTGCACCAAGAATGTATTTAAAAATGTGTAGAATAATGAAGGAAATAGAATTCCCAATTTTTTATTTAATTATATGCAAGCAGTTTTAAAGTCAAAATGATACAGGATTAATAAATCGCTGTACTAATTGTAATGTCTGATATAAAACTCTAGATTGCCATGTGTCCCTTTAACATTCTGAACAATTCTTGTATTTCATGTTTACTGCTGCATATGTATTCAACATACTTGGTTTGTGCTCAACAGTAACCTTTTTATTAACATCATGATAACTCGGTTAGTTAATGCCTTTCTTTTACTAGTAATGAACAGATGATTCCTTCAAACTCATGTTGAGGTTGAGGTGAAGAAGAATCCTGATTCTAGAAATAGATCCAGGAAATTTCACATGATAATGCATATCTGCTGTGATATTAAAATTCAGATCATGTGGAATGTCAGTAAATATTTACAGTATTTGATTTTATAAAGTATCCAAACATGAATTATCATGTAACTTTTGCCGACATCACTCCCAGGGCATATTTTGTATTTTGTGTATTAAAACCGCTACTGGTATAACTTACTGTCTACGATGTAACGTCGTCATGGACGTTACTTTATGCTGACTTTTTGACATTGTGTGACGTTATTATTTGTGTGGTAAATAGATTGAAGTTGAAATGGGGTTTTACGGCACACCAACACAAGAAAGGTTATATGGTGCCAAACAAGGATGAACATGCCAGGCTCATCCTCCATTTACATCTAGATACAATATGGAGCATGGGCCTAGGACCTTCTAACCTGCAGAACTGCAGAGTTGCTGCATATTCTATTGTAGACACTCCATTTACGATGGAGCCACGTTTCCACGTTTGCATATGCGGTGTCATAGAGAATCTTACATTCGTGACAGTGTATTATTGGTTTTAATAAACGAGCTGGATAAATACATAGGATACGAAGCTCTGCTTTATGTTTATCACATAACACACATACGAAGTGCTAGTTTCACTTTAATTTTGTACAGCAGCAATTTGTAAGAGAAATTAGGACGTTGTGTTGTTGTTTTCATGACGTCAGCTACGTTACGCGGCTGTTAACGCGTTCATAATACAACTAATGCGACACTTTAAACTAAATTTAATGTTACTAACATGCATTTTATAATATTTTATATTATAAGTAATATTTCGAATAAGGATCAATATTTAAGGTGTCTGAACATATCGTATGATATACCATGCAAACAACATTGTGGGATTAAATGTTTTACTGTACTTAAACACAGTGATTCGGTCCTCATTTGCATCTGTAATACACCTAAGACTAGTGTATTACGAGAAATAAGTCATGGCTTTATTACACTCCCAGAAGCCATGTTATGTGATAAATATATATTAAACAAAGCATATTGATTTTCAGTAACATGAACAATCACAGTGGCTGGCCTTGGGGAGCAGACGTCCTTGTTAATTAGACTGGTACATGACAAAGTATAAGCTTACAGTAGACTGGTACACAACAAATTACCACCCTTTACACACCTTCAGTTTTACAATGAATGAATGTGTCACTTGGGATAAATGATAGATGAACGCACACCTGAGTGGGCCGGCATATTTTATACACCTCTCGTGTAGTGTCGATGTAAGCCGATTTATATTTGTCGTTGATATTCACCATTTAAGGATTGCCTGTTTGCTGTCATGCTGTGATAAATGCACACCTTCATTGAGGTCTGTGTAGAACTTGTTCTGATAACAGGCTATAGATGACATTGTGTGCTTTGATATATACTGCAGTAAATTGAGCAAACAAGAACACATTTTGTGCAAATATTAGTTGAATCGTCTGTGTTTGCTTACCTGTTATATTTGTTTTAATTGATTTTAAAACTATTGGAAAGTGGACAGTGATATATACTTTTCAGGTAGGTGGCTTTCCATTACTGCAAGTATAAAAAACAATGGTATACTGTCCGGATGGTATACTGTTGTATACTGTCCGAATGGTATACTGTCTGAATGGTATACTGTCCGAATTATATAAAGGTAGATAATTGAACAATAGTTGTGTTTTATTCTGTATATGTACGGGGTTTAACGTCACTTTTAACAATCTTTCAGTCATGTCATGATGGTGTCTACTTGTAGCAGTGAGCGCTATGCTCGACTTTATCATGCATATATGCACTTTTCTGCCTACTAAAGGGGTGACCTAATACATTTTCCTTTATTGGGCACTGACCAATTCATTGTACTTAATGTTATCTGACGTCATGCACGTAACATTGGCTGACGAATTAAAACAAACAAAAAACAACAAAATGGCGGCGTCCTCGATAAGTGTAATATTCTGAGAAATAGGTAATAATCGTAATTCATACAGAAAATGTGGATAATCTACATGATAAATAGCCTCGCCATTTTTCGTTTTCTAAGCCTCGCCTAATAAACTTGATAGTAAAAGGCACTGAGAATATTCTCTATTTATAGAGTATACACACATATGATACCTCATCTAGTTTTTAGCTCGACTGATCAGAGATCAGCAGAGCTTATGCCGTGGTGCGGCGTCCGTCATCCGTCTGTCTGTCTGTCTGTCCGTCTGTCCGTAAACTTTTATTTGTAGCGACTACTCCTTTGGAACTACTGGATGGATATTCATGAAACTTTACAGAAATGTTGCCCATGAAGTCTAGTTGATCTTAGCAAAAATATATGTTGATGTGAAATCCAAGATGGCCACCAAAGCTAAAAATAGATTTTTAAAATACA
The DNA here is from genome assembly GCA_037043455.1 of Cyrtodaria siliqua. NCBI lineage: Eukaryota > Metazoa > Mollusca > Bivalvia > Adapedonta > Hiatellidae > Cyrtodaria > Cyrtodaria siliqua. Next base: position 4,189 of record JAWPHD010004016.1, read on the forward strand.
AGCTTGTAGCGACTACTTCTTGAAAACTATAAGTGATATTGATATGGGACTTTTTCTAAAATGATCAGTATGACATGATGTTGGTCCTTGTTGAAAATCGTTTTGATTCGGCGTTTAACATGGCTGCCAGCGGCCATCTTTGTTTACATAGAGTTATATAATGAAAACTTGTTGCGACTATTCCTCTGAAACTACTTGACGGATTTTCATGAAACTTCACAGGAATGTTGCTCTTGATGTCTCATTGATCCTAGCAAAATTTCAGGTCGGCCGGAAATTCAAGATGGCCACCATGGCTAAAAATAGATTTTCAAAATACAAGTTTGTAGCGATTACTTCTTAAAAACTATAAGTGATATTGATATGGGTCTTTTTGTAAACTGATCAGCATGACATGATGGTTATCTGAGTCGAACATAATTTTGATTCGACTTTAAACATGGCTGCCAGTGGCCATCTTTGTTTACATAGAGTTATATAATGAAAACTTGTAGCGACTACTCCTCTGAAACTACTTGACGGATTTTCATGAAACTTCACAGGAATGTTGCTCTTGATGTCTAATTGATCCTAGCAAAATTTCAGGATGGCTGGAAATTCAAGATGGCCGCCACGGCTAAAAATAGATTTTCAAAATACAAGTTTGTAGCGACTACTTCTTGAAAACTATAAGTGGTATTGATATGGGACTTTTTCTAAAATGATCAGCATGACATGATGGTGGTCTTTGTCAAAAATCGTTTTGGTTCGATGTTAAGGCCAAATAAAATTATACCTGTGTTTACTGTAACATTGCTGAAAAAAATTGGGTAGGTAGGTAGGCATTTTATTTTATTTTATTTTTTTATTTTATTTTTTGGCGAAGTTACATTTAAGGTGGCGATGAGCTTTGATGAATGGGAAAATGTGGTATTTTAAAAACTACAATAGATAACAATATGAAATTGTGTATGTTTTATTGTTTCTCAAAAGGCCTGGTAACAACTGGCTCTTTTCCCTAACACTTGCAATTATTACAAAGGGGTAAAACAGTTTTAAATGTTTTCCGCAAGTCCGAAAGAGGGTCAGCTTCAACAGCAATGAGTACATGAGTCGGCTGGGATCAGTCCAGCTCCATACAGTGTGATCTCCAGTTATGAGTGACTTGACTTCCATGCTCTTCCTGAATACCGGTATATGACCGTCAGGAAGGATGGGGACCCACAGGTGTAGTCAAATTCTGCGGTTGACATACATGTAACCAAGAGCAGTTCTTGCCTCCCAGACAGCTGAAAAAATATTCAAATTTATAATGTCAAATGTTAATTGACCATTTGCATAGTTTTGTAAAAGTGTTGACTTACATTTATATAACTTCTCTAACATCAGAAAGTAATAAATATTTATAAATTTCTCATGTTAGTTATTATGAGCCTATATTGAAGTTGAGTTCAGAACATTATTATGGAACGGCATACTTCTTCAAGAAGTTATAATGCAGTAGTAGTCGATGCCAATGCTTAGTGCTGAGAAGCAAGTAAACATATGCTCATTAATATTACTGTTTTAGAAACAAACTTACGACAGGTGGCCTGGAACTCGGGGCATTTACCGACCTGTTTGTGGTACTTGTCAAACAATTCAACAATCGATTCTTTATGGAGAGTGAACGCCATAACATTAGCGCTTCCATGTGCTGACATTTTTGAAACTGTACAGCCAAAACAGCACTGGGAGACGCCATTTTGACTGTTTTATACTAGTCCTGTGCACAGTATACCGTGAAATTCACACGCTTTCAAAACCGCACCGTGAAATTGAAAATTGCACCGTGATCTCATGAACATTACTATTTTTTCAACATTTTTTTTTTTTTGTTTAATTTTTTCAACATTTTTTTTTCTCTCAATAAAATAAAAACGAGTCGGGGGTGTTTTCCGAGGGTCGGTCGGGTTACAGTAAACTCAGGTATAATTTTATTTGGCTTAAACATGGCTGTCAGCGGCCATCTTTGTTTACATAGAGTTATATAATGAAAACTTGTAGCGACTATTCCTCTGAAACTACTTGACGGATTTTCATGAAACTTCACAGGAATGTTGCTCTTGATGTCTAATTGATCCTATCAAAATTTCAGGTCGGCCGGAAATTCAAGATGGCCGCCAAGGCTAAAAATAAAATAAAAATAAAATTTTCAAAAAACAAGTTTGTAGCGACTACTTCCTGAAATCAAAATCAATCAGTAGAGCTTCAAGGTCATTGACCTCTTGTTTATTTTAATGGGTAAAAAATTATTATGTCAGTTACACATATTTATTTTGTCCCATTAGTGTTTTCTTAACCCATCAACTGGTTAGAAAATAAAATATCTTGTCTTGCACTTTACCTTTTGAATGGATTATAATCATAATGGATAACCACTGACTATTAATTCATATCCTTAAGGGCTAACCACTGGACTATTAACTCTTGTTGAATATGTTATAATGTTATAACGTATCGATTGTTGGATTAACTCTCATTAAATATATTATTGCATAATATATTATGTATCGGAATTTATAAAACTAAAAATATTGCATTTACAAAATTAGTGTAATCTTGCAATAAAACTGCACAATTACGCTGAAGGAGTCGTAAATTTACAAAATTACTGCTTATTATTCAAATACTTAAGCTGTTATTCACAGTTTTTTCAATAAATAGCACAATCACTTTGGCTGTTACAAACTTGCAGTCGTAAATCATATCAGTAGATTATTCTCTTCATTGGGTTTTATGACATTTTCTGGTGAAATACTCAACTGTTCAACACTTTAATCTGAGTTGTAGAGTTTTTTGTCTCGGCAATGATAGTGTGTGGTGATGGGTGTGTGGGTGGTGGGATTGGTGATGGGTGTGTGGGTGCATGGGGGGAAATACCCGATGAAGGGGTCTCTGAATGGAACCAAGAAGCCTGTTCCAAGGTTTTGTTTCACTGTTTATGTTGCATGATCATGCAATGATCATGCAACAGCTCTACTGTCCAAAGGCCAAGCAAGCTTTTGCAATGCGCGGGTTGGCCATTATTGTCAGTCAGTTGACAGAGGGGTAAAATCCACCCCCACTACCCCACCCTCACCACCAAAAACAGTCTTAGTGTTTACATTGATTTTATAGCATCTCTGCAGTTCCGCAGGTTTGACGGTTCTGGGCCCATTCTGCACATTTTATCTCGATGTAAATGTGGGTAGACCTGGAAATGTTCATTCCTGTTGGCGCCATATAACCTTACTTTTAAGGTCAGGGTTTCTTATGTCATAGATTTGTAGTTTTCATGTTTAACTGCCCCTTGTGGTTCTCGGGGGCCCTGTTCGGTTACGGGGCAAAGAATAGAGCCACTGCAGAACCTGTTGGGAGGGGAAGGCAGAGGGGTAGAACCCCCCGAATTCATGTTCATTTTAAAAAAAATTGTTCATGCTCATTAAAGGTTTTCATCATGACCCCTGCATTGTTTCAGGTGCCATCTCGCTCATATCACTAGAGCAGTGGCAGAAAAACAATAACGTGGCTCCAGCGTAAATGGAGTGTCTACAATAGAACTTGCAGCAACTCTGCAGTTCAGGGTGAGAAGGTTCTAGGCCCGTTCTCCATATTTTATCTCGATGTACATGGAGAATGAGCCTGGCATGTTCATTCCTGTTAGGCGCAATATAATCTTTCATGTGTTGGTGTGCCTTAAAACCCCAATTCAATTCAGTTCATCTTTAACTTCTACAATGCTTAAGATGTTGAAAATAACTTGGCCTGATGTCAAGGATTTCTAGTTTATAGTGCCTTTAGACAATGACAAATAGTCAGTTCTTGTTACTGACAAAAATTAAATGTGTTCAAAGCAATACGTTTATATAATGAAATAATTTGGTTTTAGCTTATGCGGTGGTGCGTCGTCCGTCCGTCTGTCTCTAAACTATTTTTTTGTGGCGACTACTCTTCTGAAACTACTTGACGGATTTTCATGAAACTTCACAGGAATGTTGCTCTTGATGTCTAGTTAATCCTAGCAAAAATTCAGGTCTGCCAGAAATTCAAGATGGCCGCCACGGCTAAAAATAGGTTTTAAAAATGCGAGGTTGTGGCGACTACTTCTCAAATACCATAAATATTTGATTTGGAACCTTTACCAAAATGACTGGCCTGACATGTAGTTGGTTCTAACAAAAGTTCATTTTGATTGGATGTCAAACATGGTCGCCAGTGGCCAACTTTGTTTACATAGAGTTATATAGGAAAAACTTGTGGCAACTACTCCTCTGAAACTACATGAAACTTGACAGGGATGTTGCTCTTTATGTCTAGTTGATCCTAGCAAAAATTCAGGTCAGTAGGAATTTCAAAATGGCCAGCACTGCTAAAAATAGATTTGTGGTGACTACTTCTCAAAAACCGTAAGTGATATTGAATTGGAACCTTAAAATGACTGGCACGACAACTTGCAGGCTGATTAGGGTTTACACTGTCTGGGTGCTCATCAGTCATTTGAACGAAACACCCCTTTGTACTATGAATGGACTGGTCCAAATTCAAAGAAAGGACATTCCATTATACATTCATAGAGGGGTAATGATTAAGTCTCCTTTGTATTTTTGGCTCTCAGAAAAATACTGAAAACAAATAGTAGGATTTTACGATTTTATTTTGATTCTGATTTTCCAAATATAACAACTGAGACTGTAAATAGCAAATCTAATTGTACTGGTGAGATAGTAACCTAATTCTCAGGAGAAATTGCATAACATGACCTGTGACCTGGTCAAACACCTGATATATTTATGAATCTGGATCATTCCATTTATTTTACAAAAGGGTGATTTGGAGAAATTACTGTTGAGCAGCAAATATACTAATATACTAAGGTTGATGTTGTCAGGGATTTAATTGATATAGCTTTATAATAAGAAATTGTGGTAGCATTATGATTTTCATAAGCTAGAAAAATATATATTCTTTAGACTAGGATAAAATTGAATGAGATTATAATTTTGCATAGGTTATGTTGCATAATAAATCGTAATATTTAGGAATATAGGAATGTTGCTCTTGATGTCTAGTTGGTCCTAAGTAAAAATTGGGTTGGCCTAAATTCAAGATGGTTGCCATGGCTAAAAATAGATTTTAAATACAATTTTGTGGCTACTTCTCTAAAACCATAGGTGGTACGGTTTGGTACCTTTACCAAAATTACTTTCATAAAACTTTTCAGGAATGTTTGTCTTGATATCCAGTTAGTCCTAAGTAAAAGTCAGGTTGGCCGGAAATTCAAGATGGCTGCCACAGCTTAAATACAAGTTTTTGCCAACTACTTCTCAAAAATCATAAGTGGTATTGATTTGGAACCTTTACGAAAATGACTGACATGACATGTAGTTGGTCCTAAACAAAGTTCATTTTGATTCCATGTCAAACATGGCTGCCAGCAACCATATTCTTTTACTTTTTACATAGAGTGATATAGGAAAAACTTCTCTGAAAGTGTTGGTCTTATTTCCATAAAACTTCACAGGTCTAGCAAAATCTATCAGTAGAGCTTCAAGGTCATTGACCTCATGTTAATATATGGGAGGTACTTCTGATACTTTGCTTAAAACATATTAAAATAACACATATTTTTTGAAAATCACGTCCTTACCTAGTATTCTAATATCTTCAAAGAATTCAATCAATCATCATATGTTTAATCTATGTCCCTAAAAGGTTGTGCTAATTTTTTTTTGTTCAGTATATTTACAACCCCTGAAGTGCTTGATGTATTGGGATACAACATCAGTTTGACAATGCCTGTATCAGTTTTTGGCTGTGAAATAGAGCAATGGCAGAAAAACAATAAACGTGGCTCCAGCATAAATGGAGTGTCTACAATAGAATTTGCAGCAATTGTGTTCTAGGCCCATTCTCCATATTTTATCTCGATTTACATAGAGGATGAGCCTGGCATGTTCATTCCTATTAGGCGCCATATAACCTTTCATGTGTTGGTGCGCCTTAAAACCCAGTTCAATCATTTATTTCTCAAACAATTTTTAAAACTAAGGTATTTTTATTTGCCACAAAAAATGACTAATCCATGGAGATGTATAATTTATGGAAGTGTTTAAGTAAATGCTGAAAAACCATTGGCTGAAATATTCACCCAAACTATACGTCTCACAACACAGTCAATTTTGCATTGTTCTACATATGTAGCAGGACCCCTCTGGACCACTGTAGAACTTCCTGAATTTTCTTTGTGAAACTTGAAGTCTGTTGCTCGAATTATTCAGCAAAAAACACAGGGTTGACCAATTTGCTTTTTTTATATCAATAGTTTGAAGAGACATTCTTGTCACCTGGAACATAAAAGAGAAACTATGCAAATGTTAAGAAATAAACAAGAACTGAATTACACAGATCTTTTTTTTAAAGGGGTTGATGCACTATTTTTAAACACAATTTATTTTAAAGGGCTCTAAAAAACTCGAAAAAAGCTGAAAGAAATATCAAAATGCCTTGACATATACAGCAGATATGACCGATTGAAATTTGCAAAGAACATAAATGGAGGCGGCCATCTTGGAACGATGACGTCATCGCGCCGTTTTATTATAAATGACATATAGACAAAACATATATGAAAGCAAAAAAAATCACTGCAAATTGATTAAAAACTAAATATACAGATGTAAAATGTATAAATTGTATGCCCATTTTCCATTTGCAGTGATTTTCTTTGTTTTAAAAGACATTTTGTCACTATTCCATATATGGTAAAAAGGCGCGATGACATCGTTCAAAGTTGGCCGTCTCCATTTATGTTTCTTTGCAAATTTTCAATAGGTCATATCTCCTTTAGTTTTCATGTCATTTTGATATTTCTTTCAGCTTTTTCAAGTTTTTTAGAGTCCTTTAAAGTAAACGTTGTTTGAAAATGCATCAACCCCTTTAAGCGCCAGAAACGTGACTGGCAAGGGATATAACTGTTTAGTGAGACCTATAAGACCTAAATATTATAAGACGCAGAGACTTGATGTCAAATACTTGTTTTCAATTCAACAGTGTGTAATACACTTGCTTAGATGTAAATCAGTAATGCATGAACTGACATGGAAAATGTCAAATATGTTTATATTTTATTAGTGCGCACATTAAGCCATCGGGGTTCATAGCTGCTAAAATGCCTTGTGCAACTCAATGAGGGTATTTATCAGCACCAGGGTTCAGTAGTTTTCCCTCAAACCTCAACCTTCTTGTAGTATTTTACAATTTAAGGGTAAGGATGTGGGTACCTTGGAAACAATACTGGGTTTTTCTCAGTGTGTTTAATCCAGTTAAAGACTCTTGTCCGATGCAATATTCAAAGTTTTGAAACTTTCTATTATTCTATACATTTGTGCTATTAATTACTAGGTGATCTCATGTACTGGAGTATTTCCTCAGTGCTTGTAGAAGAACAAGTTAAATCTATTTCACAGAAAAGTGTCACTGATCTCGGATTTCTCATTTTCTCTCCCTCTTTGAGAAGCGGGCTCGGTAGCTTAGGCCATACTTAAAAAAGTGTTTGTTTGCTGTGCTGCGACCGACTGTCTAAAAAGGCAGCGACCGTTGTTTTTTAGCCTTTTCGGATTTTTTTTTTTTTTTTTTTTTAAATGAAATTTTTTTTTTACTAAAAAATTATTCGTAAAGAAATATTAATGAGGTTATCCACAGACTGCATTATCATACATTGAGATAGGAAATTATGATTTGTAAAAACCAGGACTGTGGCAAAAAAAAAGAAAAAAAAGAAAAAGAAAAAAGACCTACCTACCTACCCACTTAAAAAATTCAGGGTCGGAGCACAGCGAACAAATATTTTTTTACGGATGGTCTTAGGGGAAAATACCTTGAGCTTTAGAACTACAGACCTCTGCCTCACTTGGGTTAGCTCCCTGATGGAGGCATTTCTGATGGGAAACTCCATCCTTCATTCTTCATCTTTTCTCTCTCTTTGGTTGCTGCCCCAATATAACCTTATATGATGTTTTAATGGGACTTGAAAGCCATTTTGTTTCATTTCTCAATCTGTGAGCGTCTGTAAGAAACCTAAATAAAGCTGTACATGAGCAAACAACAATTCAGTTTAAGTAGGTTTGTTTGTAATATTCCTTAAATTTTAATCCTTAGCCCGCTATGAATGTATAATGGACTGTCCTTTCTTTAAATTAGACCATTCCATTTATGTTACAAATGGGTGTTTTGGAGAAATGACTGATGAGCAGCTGGACATTGTAAACCCTGATCAGCCTGTGAGTTACTCGCATCTGGGTTTACAATGGACGCAAAGGCTATTGTAGTCGCCCTTAGCTGGCTAAGGGTTAATTAGTATTGGCCTACATTTTAATTTAATATTCGCCTGTATTATTTCAGAAACTACTGACAGTTTAACTGAAGACAATCGCCAATATGGCAACAAGTGGTGATCCGGAACCGATGCAGAATGGGGAAGGTGCGGGAGCTGAAGGGCAGCTGGAGGAAAATGCAGAAATCATCGAAGAGAAACCGCCCATGGAATACATCTATATCTCTGAAACTAAGCTGAAGTATGTCAATAATAAATACGAAAAAGTGAACGCGAGAATGTACGACTTCAAATGTGACGTTAAACTTACTGTTGGTAAATCTAACTTTAAAGGACACAAAAAGGTACTTGCAGACGCCAGTGATTATTTTGCCGCCATGTTCACTCACCAAATGAAAGAAAAAGACGAAACAGTGATTGATCTGAAGGATATCAGTCCCGAAGGATTTAGCGCCATGTTGGATTATTTCTATCACGGTCATGTGACGATCGAGGACAAAACAGTTCCTGATGTTTTAGAAGCAGCAAGATTTTTCCATGTGGAGTGGATTTTAGACGTCTGCTGCGATTACATGATTCGCCTTCTGAGCCTCAAAGATTACCCACTGACCATGCACCTTGCTGATAAGTTTTCCCTTGGCGATCTTCGATGGGAGATATTTAAATATTTTGGAGTAAACTTGCCTACGCTAGTAGAAAAGGAGGACTTTTATAAAGACTTGTCCATGGAGCTGTTGTTGCAGTTTTTGATGGAGTACTTATATGTCGAGGTGTCAGAGTTTTTTTTGCTTCAGGTGAGTGCAGTTTTCACTTTGACAGTTTGACATTTTTTTCACTTATCAGCCATTGTAATCTGTCTGTTTTTAACTGTGTCCAAGGGTCCATCAACCTCGAGCTCATACATGTACATGCTATATTATAAGAATCTTTCATGGGTATTGGGTGAAGATGGGGAATTTCAGCACTAGGTATTATGTTTTATCAGATCCGAGGCTCTGCAGAGGTTCCGATCAAAGGCAAAATAGATGGATTGAATTTTCCTATCAGAACCGGATATGCAAGAATGAATCATTTTCATGCCATTAACCTCTAACCAGCTAAACACGACTATAATAGCCTTTGCATCCATTGTAAACCCAGATCAGCCTGCGAGTAACTCGGTCATTTTCCCCAAAACACCCCTTTGTCACATAAATGGTATGGTCTTATTCAAAGAAAGAACCGTCCATTATATATATGTAGGGGATTAAGGGTTAACATTTTATGCATTGACGTTGTCAACAATCAATGATTTCAGTGTTTATGTACACAATGTCATCATGCAACTGTTGATGTTATCGACATCCTTGTTGATGTATGTGACTTTTATCTGCCCCCAGTGTAAGATCAGATTTACCAGTACTCCTGTTAAATACCGATAGCCTGCAAGACTACTTTGTCCAATATAATGCCATTAAAATGCCAGATAAATTTATTTATCATGCAGATATGTACTTTTCTGCCTAATAAAGGGGTGACCTATTAAATTTTGCTTTATTAGGCAATGACCAATAGAGCAAATCAATGCGGATTCCCTCGGCGTTTATTGTACGTTACGTTATCTGACGTCATGCACGAAACGCTGCCTGACGTCATAAAACAAACAAAACAACAAAATGGCGGCGTCCTCGATAAGCGTAACATTCTGAGAAATAGGTAATAATAGTAATTCATACAATAAATGTGGATAATCTACATGATAAATAGAATATTATGTCAGTGCCTTTTACTATCAAGTTTATTAGGCTCGGCACGAAAACAAAGAATGGCTATTCTTCGTTTTGTAAGCCTCGCCTTATAAAGTTGATAGTAAAAGGCACTGACATAATATTCTCTATGTATGACTTTCTGGCGAAAACCACAGCATCAGTGATGTTCAGTTTTGATATAGGATTTAGCAAACGGTATAAACTGTGTACATCATTTAACATTTCAGATGATATTGAACTGGGTGAATGTGGACGAGAAGTCAAGGAAGGAGCACATGCTGCCATTACTCCTGCAAATAAGGTTCCCGACAATGGATCTGGAGGAGCTGGAAGAACTGCAGCCAGAGGTTCTCCAGTTTCCAGAAATCCGAGATGAAGTAAGAAAACTATAGTTTACATAATGGTGGACTTAGTCACAACAATATCATTAGTGTGTCCGAAATTAAGACACAGTTTCTTAGACTGTGTTATTAATATTGCATATTCAGGGATCAAATTTGATATATCAGTCACTTACTAAAAGAAGCAAGTGCGAAGGTTTTCTACTTGCTATTTTAATCAAGGTACTTGCATTAATAATTTAAAACCTCAATTCATTTTAGAAGGATTGCTATACATGTAAATAATGACATTTTCAAAGCTAGATGTAGGAATGTAATCATTATTCTTACTTTTATTATATACCTATCAATCATTAGTACCTAGTACCTGCATTTTCCTACCCCTGTATCACCTCTAGAGGTTTTCTCAATCGATAACACTATGCTACTAAAAATAGATTTTGGAACTAATGTCAGATTGTAATGTTGGAGATTGCCCAGCTAGTAATACATGAAGAACAATGGATGTTTTAACATGAAATGTGAACTATCAGAATGTTTGTTTGTGCATTTGTGAACATTGTGGGTTAAATTGATTAATTTAAGATTATGTCAGTTGGTAAATTCACCAGAATTTGAATTGTTTACCCATGTGTAATGAACATATGTGTAGTTGTTGAATGTAATATACATGTTTTCATGCATGTGTAATATACATGTTTTCATGCATGTGTAATATACATGTTTTCATGCGCATGTAATGTACATTCATGTCTTTCCTGTTCATGGTTTTCAGTTAATTTGACTTAATACAATTTTGTTTTAATTTGTTTTTTTGATACTTTTACTCTATTTGAATGATATGTAAAGAGGTATATGATAAAAGGATCATTACTAGAGTAGCGTGTTATGGAAGTTTGTATCACCTCGGAGGTAAATGCCAGATCAGGATCGCACTCGGCTATGCTATGATCCTGATCTGGCATTTACCTACGAGAGGTGATACAAACTTCCAGAACAAGTTACTATAGTAATGATCCTATTATATCCACCGTGTCCACCTATTTAACTAAGTTAGTAAATATGTTCAGTGAATAAATGTAGACTGAAACCTAGTGGATTTGTTTTATTACTTGAAAACTTTAGCCAGTGCTAATATTTTCTACTTGCAATCTGCAAAAATCTACTTGCGTTTAAATAGCAAGTAAATAAGTGTTAAATTTGAACCCTGATATTGAATGGGTGACTGTGTATTATTGACTTTCATAAACAAGTTGTATAAAATGATAGGACACGAGGCTCTGCACAGTTCTAGTATCCTACCTTATTATTGAACGAGCTTATTGAATAAAAAGTACACGAAATTAAGATTCTATTCATCACATAACACCGATATTACAAGAAAGTTTCACTTTAATGTTGCAGCAATCATGATATTGTTCGGTTGTTTAAATGACATCATTTTATGTTCGTACCAATAATATACCTTAAACCAAATTTAATGTTACTTACATGCATTTTATTTTAAGTTAGATTTCAAATATGATAAATACGATAAATATTAAGGTCTGCCTGAACATAATTGAACTAAATTATTTATTTTTGTTTAAAACAGTGGTCCGATCCTCATTTGTAAAATTCATATAAATCGGTGAATATATAGTAGCTGTTGTGACCAGCCTTTGTCATACTTAATGACATCCATTAACTTTTACTTAAAACCTTTTTCTCAAATACTACTGCACCGATGTTTACCAGGTATCATATAGATGGTCTTAAAGTGTTTCCCGTTTGTAAAAACACAACACCCAGGATGGCCACCATTTAATAACGAAATAGCCCCAACTTAAACAAATTTTCTATCAACCACTAAACAGATATAGCCTATACCCTAATCAAAAAGATATTTCAAGGAAGTCCCCGTGACAAAAAATGATTTCCCTAAAGAGTTAAAAGTTTGGGGATCTTATTAGTCCCCTACCGGTCGTAGACCCCCTACCGGTCGTAGACCAGGGGGCGAGGGGACTATAGGATTGCACTCCATCAGTCTGTCACACTTCGTTTCCGCTCAATAACTTCAGTTAGGAATTAGATATTGGTATGGAACTTTATGGGTAGGTAGCTTATATGAAAAGGAAGCTTGGGATTGCATTTGGGGTCACTGGGTCAAGTTCAAGGTCGCTGTTACTAATAGTAGAAAAATGGTTTCTGCTCAATAACTTCTGTTAGGTATGAGATATCAGAATGAAACTTTTATGGGTAGGTAGGTTATATGAAAAGGAAGCTTGGGATTGCATTTGGGATCACTGGGATCAAGGTCAAGGTCATGTTGCTAAAAATAGAAAAAATGGTTTCTGCTCAATGACCAGTTAGGATTGAGATATTGGAATGACTTTATGGGTAGGTAGCTTATATAAAAAGGAAGCTTGGGATTGCGTTTGGGGTCACTGGGGTAAAGGTCAAAGTCACTGCTACTAAAAATAGAAATATGGTTTCCGCTCAATAACTTCAGTTAGAAATGAGATATTGGAATGAAGTTTGGGTAGGTAGCTTATATGAAAAGTTATGCTCAGTCTCATATTTTTCAGACAGTTAATTAGACATTTTACGCTTCTAAATTTAACACGCTACCTAATGCAATAAAGCATTACACTGCTGTTACATTATTCATTGACATGTTCATGTGTCACTTTATCCAAGAAGAAAATTAATTATCCTCCAAAAAAATAAAATCATCACACAATCACCGGTAGGGGACTTCATTTTGTATTTTATATAGAAAAGTACAGGTTAGACTTTTAAGTTCTTCTTCTCTATAGTGTTTGCCATTATCCCTTAAACAAGCCCATGTCACTTCATAACTGCTAATACTTAATTATACTATTTACCCCTTAAAGGAAGTACATCAGGATTGATATTTTTTGGAATTGATCAAGTATATTATTTCTGTATTAAATTGATAAAAAATAGCATAAATCACCCATAAACTGGCAGAAGAAATGACACTGAACATATAAAATAAAAGACCCAAAAAATGTATTGCCTAACTATGGTTACGTGCCATCTTGGTTAAACTTGACGGTAAAAAAACACACAATGTCTTGTATCACAGGTATCACTGAGGTGCTTGGAAATTCCTCTATGGCCTGATAAGACTTGTTGTAAGTTATAATTATTAATTATTGGGCCAAATAAAAAAATATTTGTGGTTCAGGTAGCCCGACCGACCCTATTTTAAGGGGCTGACCCTAAAACTTTTTAAGCAAAAATTTAAAAAAAAAAAGAAGAAAAAAGCCTACCTATCTACCCTATTTTTTTGGCCAGTGTTACCTGAACCACACATATTTTTTTGTTTGGCCTTGTGCCATATTATAAGAAACTGTAAATGTTCCATCTATATTTTTTAAATCATTACAATTTAAATTTTAAATTTGTCATTTCGTAGCTTTTTATTTTTAAACAAGTTTAGCCCAATGTTCAGTATACTTCCCTTAACTCACTGTTGTGTTTTTCAGGTTGAGGAAGCCAAGAACTATTGTCTGAACATTGGTGCACAGTGTTTAAAAACATGCGACAAGTATCTTGGTCGTGGGTCTCGGCCAGCGATCGTGCTGACAACCTTCAGCGATGAAACGGGACAAAACATTGTAGCATACAAGGATGGACTTAATGAAGAGGCTGATTTATTTATAGAACAGTTAGGACCCTCAGGTAAGTCTCAAATAAAAATTCAAGATTGACATAATTGAAAATGATTAGGGAAAAAATATTCATATCATAATTAAATGAAAAGTAAATATAAGGTCTAAATTCGATCTTTTGGCTTTTCATTGTAGTATAAAAGCCTTAGTGTTTTTGCTTAAACTTTAGACTACCCTATTGGTTTTTCATTCCCATTTGGGCTTTAGACACTTTAAAAGCTATCCTAATGTTTTTCATACTCTGTTGAAATATCAAAATATCACGTTCAATCCATGAAAAGGAAATTGAAATCAGTGTATCATTGTAACTTTGTTTTTCATACTCTGTTGAAAGATCAAAATATCACGTTCAATCCATGAAAAGGAAATTGAAATCAGTGTATCATTGTAACTGTGTAAAAGTTAATATGAAAGGTAGGGTATATAACTGCAGACACGTGTAAAAGTTAATATGAAAGGTAGGGTATATAACTGCAGACACATGGTAAAGTTAATATGAAAAGTAGGGTATATAAATGCAGACACGTGTAAAAGTTAATATGAAAGGTAGGGTATATAACTGCAGACACGTGTAAAAGTTAATATGAAAGGTAGGGTTTACAACTGCAGACACGTGTAAAAGTTAATATGAAAAGTAGGGTATACAACTGCAGACATGTGTAAAAGTTAATATGAAAGGTAGGGTATATAACTGCAGACACGTGTAAAAGTTAATATGAAAGGTAGTGTATATAACTGCAGACACATGTAAAAGTTAATATGAAAAGTAGGGTATACAACTGCAGACACAGGTAATAGTTAATATGAAAGTTAGGGTATATAACTGAAGACGTGTAAAAGTTAATATGAAAGGTAGGGTATACAACTGCAGACATGTGCAAAAGTTAATATGAAACGTAGGGTATACAACTGCAGACACATGTAAAAGTTAATATGAAAGGTAGGGAATATAACTGCAGACACGTGTAAAAGTTAATATGAAAGGTAGGGTATATAACTGCAGACACGTGTAAAAAATAATATGAAAGGTAGGGTATACAATGGCAGACATGTGTAAAAGTTAATATGAAAGGTAGGGTATATAACTGCAGACACGTGTAAAAGTTAATATGAAAGGTAGGGTATATAACTGCAGACACGTGTAAAAGTTAATATGAAAGGTAGGGTATATAACTACAGACACGTGTACAAGTTAATATGAAAGGTAGGGTATACAACTGCAGACACGTGTAAAAGTTAATATGAAAGATTGGGTATATAACTGCAGACACGTGTAAAAGTTAATATGAAAGATAGGGTATACAACTGCAGACATGTGTAAAAGTTAATATGAACGTCAAATATTCAAAATGGCCACCACGATAACCCAAAGTTTACATAAGAGTTATATATAGGAAACATGTTTCTTGGGTTGGCCTCTATCATGTTTATGTTTTTGAATCACATCATACCAGTAGAGCGTCTACAGGCCCTCTTGGGCCTCTTGTTCCCTCTTTCATTCACCTAAAAATGATGAATCTTGCTAAGTAAAATTTCACAATTGAAGTTACCCAAAACATTGGTGTGAAATATCAAGTTATTTAAGTCATAAATAAGATAGCTGAAATCGGCATTTTACATTTCAGTATTGAGTAAACTAATATTTTATACAGTTTAAGGAAACAGTTCTAAGCTTACTGAGCATATCCTCCAACAAGTTTAACACTGAACAAAACATGACTGAATGAATGAACTGACAGCCAACAACAAGAAGCTCATATACTCCATCCTGAGTCAGTTACCTTCACATTATTTACAAATTATATTCATCTGTTACAGGTTTGAGCTGTGATTATACTACGATGAATCAGACGAGCATCGGCAACTTCCTGTTTGCGGCTGGAGGTTACAACGAGGACTACACCAGCTCCGGTTGCGTTTTTCGGTTTGACCCAAGGTTCCGCGAATGGACAGAGATTGCCACCATGTCTCAACCAAGGGTTTCGTTTGCCATGTGTAGTTCTAAAAATAGGTTGTATGTGATTGGTGGAGTGTTCCACACTGTTGGCGATATCGATGCAGGAGAGACGATCTTGTCCTCGGTAGAGATGTACAACCCTGATGAAAATGCATGGAAAACTCTTGCAAGTCTTCCATTTGGGGTCTTCGACCTGTCTGCAGCATACGTCGGTAACAAGCTGTATGCCAGTGGTGGCATCAGTGACCTGCCCACTCTTACCATACCTATAGGCTCTATGAAATGTCTGAGTGATGGCGCCGACGAGTGGTCAGACCTCCCCGATTTGCTGACGCGCCGTCAGGGGCACAGTATGACGGCTGTGGGCAGTAAATTGTTCGTCTTAGGTGGTTATTGTAGCAATGAATTACAGGCTGGCTTTAAAGACTGCCAAAACAATGAAATTTTCGACCTTGAAACACAGCAATGGACAGCCATTGTTTCAACACCAGAAAAGTTTGGCCATCTTTTCCGCCATGTTGGACTAATAGATACTAGAATCTTCTTCTTATGTAACAAGGACTCAGATGTGTATTTGAGCCATTTCAACACGGACACCGAGAAATTTGATGAAGGAATTGTTGTTGGACCAGGGTTACATAAAGTTAGTGTTCTAAATGTGTCTTACCCTCAATCGTAATGTAGACTAGACGTTAGATTCTTGAAGGTTTTTATCCTAGATTGAGTAGCCTAAGTCATATCTGTATGTGTGATGGTTTGTATTCTATTCAAACATCGTTTTTACTGTCCGATTCAAAAAGCTATATAGAACATACTTCATTATTTCTTGTTATGAAAAGATGTTGTATGAGAATCCTTGAAAAGAGGTCATAGGGGATCCTGATTCTATTTTTAGATAAAAGAAAATAACATCGTGCCATGTATCTCCTATGTTATTTTCACAGAATTTCAATAAAAAAATCATTTGTAAAATATTACCTGGAAATAAATAAAAACGGGTTGTTTATATTTTCGAGAGACAATAGGGTAAAGCTATCTTGACTTTTATAAGCAAATTATTACTGTATGGTTCTCGAAAGTCAAGTAAAAGATCCTGTGTGGCCTCCATTACCCTCTGTTGTCATGTTTCATTCCAGTCCCTTAAGAAGTTCTCAAGTTATGCTCCGGACAATTATAAGTATAAAATTACAAAGTGCAATAACTCTAATTTGAATGAATGTAGAGTTACAGTTCTTCTCTAACCTAGGATATCAACCTTATAAATGGGACCAAACTAAGCTTTTTTGTGTGCTCGTGCAGGAACATTTATTTGTTATCGCTTTTTGTACAAACTGTATAACAGTAATTATAGATCTGCTTTGTTCTTGTGATATTTGCAGCATTTGTTTGTCATCAGTATTGTATATTTTCTTTTTTACCCATACTTTCTTAGTTGAAAGTTTATCTTAAAACAGATGTGGTTCTGGGGGCCGCCTCATTGGTTCCGGGGCAAAGAATAGGGCCACTGCAGATCCCATTGGAGGGCTAGGCAGAGAGGTAGAACCCCACCCCACCCCCAAATTCATGTTAATTTTATCATTTTTTGTTCATGCTCATTAAAGGTCTTCATCATGACCCCTGCCTTGTTTCCGGTTCTTGCTCAAATCACTAGAGCAGTGGCAGAAAAACAATAAACGTGACTCCACCGTAAATGGAGTGTCTGCAATAGAATTTGCAGCAACTCTGCAGTTCTGCAGGTGAAAAGGTTCTAGGCCTATTCTCTATATTTTATCTCGATGTACATGGAGGATGAGCCTGGCATGTTCAGTCCTGTTAGGCGCCATATAACCTTTCATGTGTTGGTGCGCCTTAAAACAACCCCAGTTCAATCAATTATCTTAAAACATGTTTATTTGTCATTAGAATATATTGATATCATTTCAAAGTGATCGATTCCTGGATGGAAAGTCACTTGCTCTAAGTTCTTATTAGGTCTATTCCATTAAAACATACACAGGAAGGCAATACAATAAACATGAATTGGTGAACCCTATTTTCTGAAATTTGGTTCTTTAATTTTGCAATTTTGAATCTATGAGTGGGTGTTCAGTTTCATAAGTGCCTTCCTGGGGTCACATTTATCATTCGAAGTCTTTATCATGACACCGCGTATGCAAACGTGGAAACGTGGCTCCATCCTAAATGGAGTGTCTGCTATAGAATTTGCAGCAGGTAAGAAGGTTCTAGGCCCATTCTCCATATTTTATCTTGATGTAAATGGAGGATGAGCCTGGCATGTTCGTTCCTGTTAGGCACCATATAACCTTTCATGTGTTGGTGCGCCTTAAAACATAATTCAATCTTTCAATCAATCCTGGGGTCACATGTTTATTTTAATGGAATAACCTTTTGACAGATTATGTAATTTTGTCCTTAATATTTAAAACAGAAGAAAGTGATATATTTTTTTGTTAGAAAATATCATGGAAAGCATTTGTTTTAATTTCAAAAATATATATAATTTATTAACCAATACTGGTACTTTACACAAGTGTCAAAAAATGTTTAATGAGATTTCAGTTAATGCAATATGATAACTGAATGCAGACATTGTTTTAGGTAAGATGTGTTGATTTTATTTATTTTTTATCCATGTAAAATAGCCTGTAAGTTTGCTGTGTGCATCTCCTAAATCTTTTGGCGCAATTGTGGGCATATATGTGACATACAAGCACAGCGCCATTGTCACATTTTTGCAACTTGATAATATTTTTCGGATTTTATAAATACATGATGGGTATTGTAATACACTATTAAGCTAAAGCTATAGACAACGCACAGAATATTTACCTGTGAGGAAAATACCTGACTTGTGTTCATTTTCTATAAAGTAAACCCCAAAGCATTGTTTAATACAGAGATTTTCTTGTGTGATAAGTAGTTTAAAAATTGTTTTCAGTTGTCTGTTTTGTTTAAAAAAATGTTAAATGTAAAAATTATGGATGCATTGATTGTGTGACATGTGTTATTAATGAGTGTGTGACATGTGTTATTAATGTTTGTGTGACATGTGTTATTAATACAGATACTTCCTTCTGTGATAGGTAGTTTAAAAATCTGTTTTGTTTAAAATAACTGATGGAAGGGAGGTAATCCAATTGCAAAAAAAAGCACATTATATTTCCTGCTCATCTTGAGTATAATATAGTAATGGTCATCTTGAGGAGGTTGTATTGAAATGGCAAAGTCAGGGGGCTTTCTGCTTACATCTAAATCCTCTCGTACTTCCATCAGGTTTGAATCCCACTGGGAGCTCCACTTGTAAATGAGAATATGTTGACTTTTACAGTTTGCAGGAGGTATACAGTACTGGTTCTGTACCGTATAATTTTTTTTAAAACTAAAATAGACCATCATATATAGCTTAAAATGAGCTGAAAATTATGTAAAACACCGTTCAAGCAAGCAAATAATCCACTCTTTATTAGAGATTATGAGTGGAATATGTTGACGCCTGTTCATATTTAGGTAAATGTGATAATTTACTGTTTTTAAGTTTGATCATTTTTTTTAAGATTGGTTGGTGCTTTAATTATCATAAATATGATTGGGGTGTAACGTAAATTTCATACAAAGCACAGAAGTCTTAATCGTGTGAGGTTTATATTTGCATCTTAGTATGTCTTGCCATTATAAGTAGAAATACCATATACTATCAAATCATGTTGTCACTGCCAGTTGATGACTTGTTGTATTGTTATATGAAATCATGTCACCAACATTTGTGTACTTTCAAAACATTGTTCACAGACACAATGAAGTGTCATAGGACAAAACGCATTTGATAAAATTGATGATTTTAACGAATCTTTGTTTTGTATACTTTTGGGTATTTATATAGTATTTAGATTTTATGTAATCTCAAATTCTCCTTACTGTGTTGTGACATATCATGTCTACTGTAGAGAAATTAATGCTTAATTAATTACAGGTACATGTATAATTTCATAATGATAATATAAACCCCCTACATTCATGTTCATTTTATCATTTTTTGTTCATGCTCATTAAAGGTCTTCATCATGACCCCTGCATTGTTTCAGGTGCCATCTCGCTCAAATCACTAGCGCAGTGGCAGAAAAACAGCGTAAATGGAGTGATTAAAATAGAATATGCAGCAACTCTGCAGTTCAGGGTGAGAATGTTCTAGGCCCGTTCTCCATATTTTATCTCGATGTACATGTAGGATGAGCCTGGCACGTTCATTCCTGTTAGGCGCCATATAACCTTTCATGTGTTGGTGCACCTTACAACCTCTATTCAATTAGACTTTTGAAGATCATTTCTACCCCTGCTGGCTTCATCGTAAATGGAGTGTCTACCTTAGAATTTGCAGCAACTCTGCAGTTCTGCAGGTAAGATGGTTCTAGGCCCATTCTCCATATTTTATCTTGATGTAAATGGAGGATGAGCCTGGCACGTTCATTCCTGTTAGGCGCCATATAACCTTTCATGTGTTGGTGCGCCTTACAACACAATTCAGTTCAATTCATATCATATTTAGATTTATGCACAATTTTAAATTCTCCTTACTGTGTTGTGATGTATCTGTCTACTGTAGAGAAATTAATGCTTAAGTAATTCCCTGTACATGTACAAATTAATGCTTAAGTAATTCCCTGTACATGTACAAATTAATGCTTAAGTAATTCCCTGTATTTAATGCTTAAGTAATTCCCTGTACATGTACAATTTCATAATAATGTACTCTTTAAATAAGTTTAGGACCATGGCAGTGTTCGAACCCGTACAGTGATCGCTGAACCATGACATTGGACCATAACCCTTATTATCTCAGTTGATAATTCACAATAGATCAACAATCAACAATAATTATCGTTTACAAAGAAAGTTTTCAAAAATCTAATAATCTTTTTATTGGTTACTCGTATGTGTCCGTAACTGTTACTTTTTATGGACTTTGCAACATTTTTTACAGACCCTTTGTGTGTTCGCGATATTTTTTTAAAATCAAATCTTGTTTGGAATTTAATGTTTCTGGTACCAAATTAACCGGGTAGGGTAGACCTTGGTTACTAAAAAAAGACACTTACATTTTGTCCACTAGTTTTATTTTTATATGACTTTATATACCCTGGTCCAAAACTTTTTTACCGAGTATATATAAACCCCTACATCACATGGTGTTAAAAGCTAGCTTGCCCAGAAAAGTAGTGTAGTTACCCCTGTACATGTAGCTGCTTATAATAACGCCTGACTGCGAACAGATGATCTGCATTGTAAGCATATTATTTTAGAGTCGTGAAGATCATTAGATACCCCTGCTTCACAAAATGAAGTGGAGGCGAAATAGGAATCCCGCTGCTGTAATGCTTCGTAACGTCGCGTCACTACCACATTTTTCATCGTGTCCTGTCCCATCACGTAACATTTTTATTACTCGCTTTTCTCAAACAGTCTAATGGATTGTTCCCAAACTTCATTTACACATAACAACTGATGACCTTATGTCCCTCTACATCACACATTGTTGATTGCCTAATTTATTACAGAATAATGTATAATGTCACAACCCAAACAAAAAGTTTATTATTCATAGACAAGACATTCCAAGAATATTTAGCTGCACTGTTTATTTCAATGAATGATGATCAAAATTAACTAGGATTTTAGACATTTATTATTCTTGATTATCTCCGTGCGGTTGCTGGGGTAGAATATGCCCATTCATAGTCATTTTTTATCATGCTCGTTTAAGGTGTTTATCATGACACCACATATGGAAACGTGGCTCCATCATAAATGTAGTGTCTACTATAGAATTTGCAGCAACTCTGCAGTTCTGCAGGTAATATAAGAAGGTTCTAGGCCCATTCTCCTTATTTTATCTTGATATAAATGGAGGATGAGCCTGGCACGTTCATATCTGTTAGGTCCATATAACCTTTCCTGTGTTGGTGCACTTTAAAACCCTTTTTTTTTTTTTTTGACCCACATTCTCAAGCCCTTTTATCTGCTCCTTTCTTTCGCTTTCTCTCACTCTTCTGCCAGCTCTGCTTTTGTCCCTCCTACTTGATGGTGATCTGTTTTGACCTACTTTCTGCTGGAGCCTCGCTGTATATTCCGTTTCTACGACGACTCTCGCTGTTCACCCGCAGTTCACCTGGCATGTTCATGCCTGTTAGGCGCCATATAACCTGTAATGTGTTGGTGCGCCTTAAAACCCCAATTCAATTCAATTCAATTCAATTCCTGATGTTTCTCTTTTTTCCTTTGGATTGCACTGTTTCTGGGACATTGCTGATTTGTCATGTTATTGTCTATTGCTATGAAACAGCCTCCCCAAAGTACTCTATGTTACTCCATTCAAGCTACTATGCCACTACTAGGCTACTGGCCATTACATACTTTAGACGCGACATACGAATAACCAACGAATTTCTGTCTACAGCTTCCCTATCCCTATTCGGTGAACGTCGGCCTAACATCGTCACAAGACAGCAGTGAGCTACTAACTACTCATGAAGCAAATTTTGGGGCTGAGAAGGTGGATTTTTGCCGAAATGGTGATGAATGATATGCAATGAATTAATGAATCATGAAATGGAGAGACCCATCATCTGGCGGGGTTTGAACCCAATACCTTCCGCTTGTGGGCCCAGCGCTCTACCACTGGGCTATAGAGGCCTCACGATACAGTTATTCTTGATTATGCCCGTTCTCATCGTCTATATCAAAAAAGCTCAGTAATAGTTGTTGTCGAGAATATATGCTCTGCATTTCAAACATAGAGGATCTTACATGAGTGACTGTGTATTATTGATTTTAATAAACGAGTTGGATAAAATGATACGAGTTTATTAAAGTCAATAACACAGACACGAATGTAAGATTCTGTTTATCACAAAACCCACCTACGACGTGATAGTTCCACTTTAATGTGGTCAATTTTCCTTATAAATGGCAGGTTACGTGGTTGTAAATACATTCGCCTTACAAATAATGCAACACCCTAAACCAAATTTTACGTTACTTACGTTCATTTTATGAAGTAAGATTTCAAATAATGAGAAATACTTAAGGCGTCTGAACGTACCGTATGATATACCATGAACCCAATTGGTATTAACAGTTTTAACGTATACAAACAGTGATTCGGTCCTCATTTGCATCTGTAATACGAGAAATAAGTCGTGGCTTTACTGCACTCCCAGACACCATGTTATGTGATAAATTGTATTTAAGAGTTGTGAGTATCATTTTGTTGCTGAGAATATATGCTTTGCATTTCAGAATTGTGAAGATTATTTGTTGTTGTTTATATTGTTGAGAATAGTTGCTCTGCATTTCAAACACATTATTTCAGAGGTGTCCAGATCATTTGTTGTTGTTTACAGTTATAAGACTATTTATAAGTTATTAATTTATTTTCATGCATTGTGATTGTCTAAAGAAACTAACCCGCCAAGTAAGTGCAAAGTTACACGCTTTAACACATTATAATAAGAGCATTTCTGCAATGAGGCACTTGTGTTATACATGTTTAGTATTTGAAGGGGTTACATCACGCGTGTTCCAGAAGAATGGAAGGGGTTACATCACGCGTGTTCCAGAAGAATGGAAGGGGTTACATCACACGTGTTCCAGAAGAATGGAAGGGGTTACATCACGCATGTTCCAGAAGAATGGAAGGGGTTACATCACGCGTTTCAAAAATGTTCCAGTTCATGATAAAAATGTCATTTCAATCAAAAAAAAATTGTTTGTCAGTGCTAAAGTTGGACCCCTAGACACTCACAAAAAGTCGGATGTACCACCTTTAAATTAATTTTTTGTTCATATGCATGGATCAATATTTCCCTTCTCAGTTGGAAGCTAAATCACAAACTAATATTACCAGTAACCCTGTACGGGATATTTCATTAAAACATAACCGGGACCCCAGGAAGGCAATTTACTGGTAATAAACATTTATGAGTGAACCCTTTTTCCCAAACTTTGGTACTTTAACTCAGTTTTGCATTTATGAATGGTGTTCAATTTTAAAAGTGCCTTCCTGGGGTCACATGTATGTTTTAAGGAAATAGCCCTGATGCTGACGGTGAGCAAACATTCCACAGTGTGGTCAAAAGCATGCTACATTTATTGCTTAATGTTATGTTGAATTATACAAAATATATTTGCTTATTTATCCCAGTGTGTTTGTCTTTAATCTCCAGGACCAGATGTGTTTTTAGCTCTACTGATCAGAGATCAGCAGAGCTTATGCCGTGGTGCGGCGTCCGTCGTCCGTCTGTCCGTCCGTCTGTCTGTAAAATTTTTTTTGTAGCGACTTCTCCTCTGAAACTACTGAATGGATTTTCATGAAACTTTACAGAAATGTTGCCCATGAAGTCTAGTTGATCCTAGCAAAAATTCATGTTGATGTGAAATCCAAGATGGCCGCCAGATCTAAAAATAGGTTTTTAAAAAACAAGTTTGTAGCGACTTCTTCATGAAAACTATAAGTGATATTGATATGGGACTTTTTCTAAAATGATCAGCATGACATGATGTTGGTCCTTGTCGAAAATCGTTTTGATTCGACGTTAAACATGGCTGCCAGCGGCCATCTTTGTTTACATAGAGTTATATAATGAAAACTTGTAGCAACTACTCCTCTGAAACTACTTGACGGATTTTCATGAAACTTCACAGGAATGTTGCTCTTGATGTCTAATTGATCCTAGCAAAATTTCAGGTCGGCCGGAAATTCAAGATGGCCGCCACGGCTAAAAATAATTTTTTTAAAATACAAGTTTGTAGCGACTACTTCTTGAAAACTATAAGTGATATTGATATGGGACTTTTACTAAAATGATCAGCATGACATGATGTTGGTCCTTGTCAAAAATCGTTTTGATTCAACGTTAAACATGGCTGCCAGAGGCCATCTTTGTTTACATACAGTTATATAGTAAAAACTTGTAGCGACTACTCCTTTGAAACTACTTGACAGATTTTCATGAAACTTTACAGGAATATTGCTCTTAATGTCTAATTGATCCTAGCAAAATTTCAGATCGGCCAGAAATTCAAGATGGCCGCCACAGCTAAAAATAGATTTTTAAAAAAGAAGTTTGTAGCGACTACATCTTGAAAACTATAAGTGATATTGATATGGGACTTTTTGTAAAATGATCAGCATGACATGGTGGTTATAAGAGTCAAACATTATTTTGATTCGACGTTAAACATGGCTGCCAGTGGCCATCTTTGTTAACATAGAGTTATATGATGAAAACTTGTAGCGACTACTCCTCTGAAACTACTCGACGGATTTTCATGAAACTTCACAGGAATGTTGCTCTTGATGTCTAATTGATCCTAGCAAAATTTCAGGTCGCCCGGAAATTCAAGATGGCTGCCATGGCTAAAAATAGATTTTCAAAATACAAGTTTGTAGCGACTACTACTTGAAAACTATAAGTGATATTGATATTGGACTTTTTGTAAAATGGTCAGCATGACATGATGTTGGTCCTTGTCAAAAATTGTTTTGATTCAACGTTAAACATGGCTGCCAGCAGCCATCTTTGTTTACATAGAGTTATATAGTAAAAACTTGTAGCGACTAATCCTTTGAAACTACTTGGCAGATTTTCATGAAACTTTACAGGAATGTTGCTCTTAATGTTTAATTGATCCTAGCAAAATTTCAAATCGGCCAGAAATTCAAGATGGCCGCCACAGCTAAAATTAGATTTTTTAAAAAAGAAGTTTGTAGCGACTACGTCTTGAAAACTATAAGTGATATTGATATGGGACTTGTTGTAAAATGATCAGCATGACATGATGGTTATCAGAGTCAAACATTATTTTGATTCGACGTTAAACATGGCTGTCAGCGGCCATCTTTGTTTACATAGAGTTATATAATGAAAACTTGTAGCGACTATTCCTGTGAAACTACTTGACGGATTTTCATGAAACTTCACAGGAATGTTGCTCTTGATGTCTAATTGATCCTAGCAAAATTTGAGGTCGGCCTGAAATTCAAGATGGCCGCCACGAAATGTCTGAAAGCTTAGAAACTTGGCACACATGTGCATTATCATTACACAGTGTTATAAACCATTTTGATTCGACATCAAACATGGCCACGTCTTTGTTTACATAGATATATAGGAAAATGTTGTGCCTCCTACACCGCTGAAACTACTTGATGGAAGTTTATGAAACTTTACAGGAATGTTGCCCATAAGGTCTAGTTGATCATAGAAAAAAATCAGGTAGATGCTAAATCCAAGATGGTCACCAAAGCTAAAAATATGACTTTTAAAAAATAAGTTTGTAGTGGACTACTACTACGAAATTATAATTGATACTGATATGGGACCTTTACTAAAATGATCAGCATGATATAATGTTGGTCCTTGATGAAAATCATTTTAATTTGACGTCCAGCATGGCCACCAATGGCCATCTTTGTTTACATAAAGTTATATAGGAAAATCCTGTGGCAACTACTCATCTGAAACTACTTAATGGTTTTTAGCTTGGCCAGCAGAGCTTATGGGATGCCGAGTTGTCTGTCGTCCGTCCGTCGTCCGTCCGTCATCAGTTGTTAACTTTTGTCTCGTTAAGACGATAGGGCCTTCATTTTTCATCCAAACTTTAACAGGTTGTTAATTCCAATGAAAGCTCTTATGAGTTCGAAAACCAGCCAAGTAACCGGAGTTGTGGCCATTGATTTAGTTAAAAATGCTATATTGCTATATTTTGCCTCGTTAAAAAGATAGGACCTTCATTTTTCATCCTATCTTTACCAAACTTTACCACATTGTTAATATCAATGAAAGCTCGGACAAATTCGAAAACCAGCGTCCACAGGCCCTCTTGGGCCTCTTGTTTGTGAAACTTTACAGGAATGTTGCCCATAATATAAGGTCTAGTTGATCTTAGCAAAAAATTGGGTTGATGTGAAATCCAAGATGGCCGCCAAAGCTGAAAGATACTCGTGGCAAAACTGGTAGTTAAAAGGGGCATACAATCCACCATGTACATTTACGGGTGTTGTCGGTGTATGAGTAATATTTGTATATTGTATCAGTTACGGGTGTTGACTTGTGGCAAAACTGATAGTGGGGCATACAATCCACCATGTACACTTGTGGCAAAACTGATAAAGGGACATACAATCCACCATGTATACTTGCGGCAATCCTGATAGTTAAAGGGGGCATACAATTCCTTGTTTACTCTTGCAGTGAAACTGATAGAGGGGCATACAATCCACCATGTACACTTGTGGTAAAACTGATAGTTAAAGGTGGCATACAATTCCTTGTTTACACTTGAAGTGAAACTGATAGAGGGGCATACAATCCACCATGTACACTTGTGGTAAAACTGATAGTTAAAGGTGGCATACAATTCCTTGTTTACACTTGAAGTGAAACTGATAGAGGGGCATACAATCCACCATGTACACTTGTGGTAAAATTGATAGTTAAAGGGGGAACCCAATTTCTTGTTTACACTTGCAGTGAAACTGATAGATGGGCATACAATCCACCATGTACACTTGCTGCAAATCTGATAGTTAAAAGGGCATACAATTCCTTGTTTACACTTGCAGTGAAACTGACAGAGTGGCATACAATCCACCATCTACACCATGTACAGTGGTAAAACTGATAGTTAAAGGGGACATACAATCCACCATGTACTCTTGTGGTAAAACTGATAGAGTGGCATACAATCCACCATATACACCTGTGGAAAAACTGATAGTTAAAGGGGGCATACATTCCACCAGGTACACTTGTGACAAAACTGATAGTTAAAGGGGACAAACAATCCACCATGTACACTTGTGGCAAAACTGATAGAGGGTTATACCATCCACCAGGTACACTAGTGGCAAAACGGATAGTCAAATCCACCGTGTACACTTGTGGCAAAACTGATAGTTAAAAGGGGACATACAATCCGCCATATACACTTGTGGTAAAACTGATAGTCAAAAGGGGCATACATTCAACCGTGTACACTTGTGGCAAAACTGATAGTTAAAGGTGACATACAATCTGCCTTGTACGCTTGTGGTAAAACTGATAGTTAAAAGGGGCATACAACTCGTAGCAGAACTGATAGCGGGGCATACAATCCACCGTGTGCACGTGTGCCAAAACTGATAGCGGGCATACAACCCATCATGTACACTTGTGGCAAAACTGATAGAGAGGCATACAACCCACCGTGTACACTTGTGGCAAAACTGATAGCGGGCATACAACCCACCGTGTACACTTTTGGCAAAATTGATAGCGGGGCATACAACCCACCTTGTACACTTGTGGCAAAACTGATAGAGGGGCATATAACCCACCATGTACACTTGTGGCAAAACTGATAGCGGGGCATACAACCCACCTTGTACACTTGTGGCAAAACTGATAGCGAGACATACAACCCACCTTGTACACCTGTGGCAAAACTGATAGCGGGGCATACAACCCACCGTGTACACTTGTGGCAAAATTGATAGCTGGGCATACAATCCACCGTGTACACTTGCGGCAAAGCTGATAGCGGGGCATACAACCCACCGTGTACACTTGCGGCAAAACTGATAGCGGCATACAACCCACCGTGTACACTTGTGGCAAAACTGATAGCAGCATACAACCCACCGTGTACATTTAATGGGACGTACAATCCCCAGTGTACACTTGTGGCAAAACTGTTAGTTAAAAGGTATGCCATTTCTTTATCTCGCATGTTAGGTTACAATGGGATAATCGTCTTATAGGGACTTATATATAACGTGATACTCTAATACAGTATTATATGTATTATACTATTACGATCAACTGCTGCAGATAATATACATCATATGACTTAACAATGACATATTCTGTTATAAGAAGTAGTTTCCATGTATGTCCTACCTTTCTATAACAATAACATATTTTGTTATAAGAAATAGTTTCCATGTATGTCCTACATTTCTGTAACAATAATGTAGTATTTTATAAGAACTAGTTTCCATGTGTCTATATTTCTGTATGTTTTCTGTTTTTTATATAATTTCCTAATTTTGGTATTGCTTGAACTCTGCCTCGATGTGCTTTCAGGTTCGGGTATGAATCTTGCAAATCTGGACTATTCTGAAGTGGTGTGTCAAAGGCATTGTAAACAGCCAAGTCGGCTACAGTCAACTGAAAACAACAAATAGAACTTAAAAAATACTTGTTTCTATAATTATTTACTTTTATTTCATGCTTACAGTGAAGTAATAAGATGAAACAGTGGATTTTAGCAGTGAAATAAAAATGGTATTTCATACACGTGAAATAAGTGCGTTTGTTTCTCTACCGGAACTACTTTTTTCAATATAAAAAACAACTCTTTTTTAAAACTGTTTAGTTTATATATGGTCTACTAAGAAAAATGAGTTGTAGTTTTTGAAAATTGGTCAGTAATTTTAAGAGTTGTTGTCAGGTTTACAGTGGAAATGTCAGTTTCCATTTTTCCTCCAGAAAGTTGATATTAAAAGTTATATCACTGGATTGGAAATAACTTAATTACGATAATGAGTCTTAGTTGATCAAATCGGTATTTTCATAGTTGTGCTGCATTTAACATAGCAATTTTACCATACTTAGCCTAGCTGTGAGAATCATAGCTCTTATGATTCTCTTATGATTCTATATCCTGTACCTACCATCTTTGGTAACCATAATACCTATGATTCTATATTATGTACCTACCATCGATCTTTGGTAACCGTAATACCTATGATTCTATAATATGTACCTACATCGATCTTTGGTAACCGTTATACCTATGATTCTATATTCTGTACATACCATCGATCTTTGGTAACCATAATACCTATGATTCTCACAGCTAACTGAGCCGATGACGTCGCCGAAAAAAATCAAATTGATTACGAGGCATAAAATAACAAGAACATTTTTTTTTTTTGGTCGTGGAAAACCGATTTGATTTCATCCCGACTCTTGAAGTGATCAAACTTGAGTATTTTCACTCATGCTTCTTATTCGTTAAAATATAAGGTGTTCTCACTGCTCGATGAAATAAAATCTGTTAAGCCTGTTCGCTCCAAACAACAAATGTTCTCTATATGTTACTAACATGACTTACACGAGATATTTTGTTATAAAAAAAACATTGTACCTACTAACTAGTTTTATGTTAATAAACTGAGTGCGTGTGTGTGTGTGTGTGTGTGTGTGTGTTTTAACTAATTTGACAGTAAACTATTGGTAGCAATGCATCCATCCAGTATTAAAAGTTTGTGATTTGTACATTCAGGGCCAAACATTAGCCGCCTGTATCATCTTGTACGCTAAATAAATGTACTCATTGACGTTTGTCATGCATGCAGTTGATTTGTTCAGTAAGGATATATCCATTAAATTAATGTAATAGTGGACGTTTGTCGTACATACAGTTGCCATGTAGAGTAAGAACGTATCCACTAAATTAATGTACGCGTGGACATTTGTCGTACATACAGTTGCCATGTACAGTAAGAAAGTATCCACTAAATTAATGTATGCGTGGACGTTTGTCATACATACAATTGCCATGTAGAGTAAGAACGTATCCACTAAATTAATGTACGCGTGGACATTTGTCGTACATACAGTTGCCCTGTACAGTAAGAAAGTATCCACTAAATTAATGTACGCGTGGACGTTTGTCATATCTACAGTTGCCTTGTACAGTAAGAACGTATCCACTAAATTAATGCACGCGTGGACGTTTGTCATACATACAGTTGCCTTGTACAGTAAGAACGTATGCACTAAATTAATGTATGCGTGGGCGTTTGTCATACCTACAGTTGCCTTGTACACTAAGAACGTATCCACTAAATTAATGTACGCGTAGACGTTTGTCATACATACAGTTGTTATGTACAGTAAGAATGTATCCATTAAATAAATGTACGCGTGAGCGTTTGTCATGTACATATAGTTGCCTGGTACAGTAAAAACGTATCCACTAAAATAATGCACGCGTGGGTGTTTGTCATACCTACAGTTGCCTTGTACAGTAAGAACGTATCCACTAAATTAATGCACGCGAGGGCGTTTGTCATACCTACAGTTACATTGTACACTAAGAACGTATCCACTAAATTAATGTACGCGTGGAAGTTTGTCATACATACAGTTGCCATGTACAGTAAGAATGTATCCATTAAATTAATGTACGCATGAACGTTTGTCATGTACATACAGTTGCCTTGTACAGTAAGAACGTATCCACTAAACTAATGCACGCGTGGGTGTTTGTCATACCTACAGTTGCCTAGTACAATAAGAAGGTATCCACTAAATTAACGTACGCGTGGGCGTTTGTTATATAGTTGTATACAGTTGCCGTGTACAGTAAGAACGTATCCACTAAATTAATGTACTAGTGGAGCATTCGTCATACATACAGCTGCCTTGTACAGTAAGAACGTATCCACTAAATTAATGCACGCGAGGGCGTTTGTCATACCTACTGTTGCCCTGAAACCTAAGAACGTATCCACTAAATTAATGTACGCGTGGACATTTGTCATACATACAGTTGCCTTGTACAGTAAGAACGTATCCACTAAATTAATGTACACGTGGGCGTTTGTCATACCTACAGTTGCCTTGTACACTAAGAACGTATCCACTAAATTAATGTACGCGTGGGCGTTTGTCATACCTACAGTTGCCTTGTACACTAAGAACGTATCCACTAAATTAATGCACGTGTGGGCGTTTGTCATACCTACAGTTGCCTTGTACACTAAGAACGTATCCACTAAATTAATGTACTATATATAAGTGGGACGTTTGCCATACATACAGTTGCCTTGTACTCCAAGAACGTATCCATTAAATTAATGTACGTGTGAGCGTTTGTCATGTACATACAGCTGCCTTGTACAGTAAGAACGTATCCACTAAATTAATGTACTAGTTGGGCGTTTGTCATGTGCATACAGCTGCCTCATACAGTAAGAACGTATCCACTAAATTAATGTACTATATATAAGTGGAGCGTTTGCCATACATACAGTTGCCTTGTACTCTAAGAACGTATGCGCTAAATTAATGAACGCGTGGGCGTTTGTCATATAGTTGTATACAGTTGCCTTGTACAGTAAGAACGTATCCACTAAATTAATGTACTAGTGGAGCGTTTGTCATACATATAGAACGTATCCACTTAATTAATGTACTATATATACTAAATTAATGTACTAGTGGAGCGTTTGTCATACATACAGCTGCCTTGTACAGTAAGAACGTATCCACTAAATTAATGTACTAGTGGAGCGTTTGTCATACATACAGCTGCCTTGTACAGCAAGAACGTATCCACTAAATCTTGTACTAGTGGAGTGTTTGTCATACATACAGTTGTCTTGTACAGTAAGAACGTATCCACTAAATTAATGTACTAGTGGAGTGTTTGTCATACATACAGTTGCCTTGTACAGTAAGAACGTATCCACTAAATTAATGTACTAGTGCAGTGTTTGTCATACACACAGTTGCCTTGTACAGTAAGAACGTATCCGATAAATTAATGTACTAGTGGAGCGTTTGTCATACATACAGCTGCCTTGTACAGTAAGAACGTATCCACTAAATTAATGTACTAGTGGAGCGTTTGTCATACATACAGCTGCCTTGTACAGCAAGAACGTATCCACTAAATCTTGTACTAGTGGAGTGTTTGTCATACATACAGTTGTCTTGTACAGTAAGAACGTATCCACTAAATTAATGTACTAGTGGAGTGTTTGTCATACATACAGTTGCCTTGTACAGTAAGAACGTATCCACTAAATTAATGTACTAGTGCAGTGTTTGTCATACACACAGTTGCCTTGTACAGTAAGAACGTATCCGATAAATTAATGTACTAGTGGAGCGTTTGTCATACATACAGCTGCCTTGTACAGTAAGAACGTATCCACTAAATTAATGTACTAGTGGAGCGTTTGTCATACATACAGCTGCCTTGTACAGTAAGAACGTATCCACTAAATTAATGTACTATATATACTAAATTAATGTACTAGTGGAGCGTTTGTCATACATACAGCTGCCTTGTACAGTAAGAACGTATCCGATAAATTAATATACTAGTGGAGCGTTTGTCATACATATAGAACGTATCCACTAAATTAATGTACTATATATACTAAATTAATGTTCTAGTGGAGCGTTTGTAATACATACAGCTGCCTTGTACAGTAAGAACGTATCCACTAAATGAATGTTCTAGTGGAGCGTTTGTAATACATACAGCTGCCTTGTACACTAAGAACGTATCCACTAAATTAATGTATGCGTGGACGTTTGTCATACATACAGTTGCCATGTACAGTAAGAATGTATCCATTAAATTAATGTACGCGTGAGCGTTTGTCATGTACATACAGTTGCCATGTACAGTATGAATGTATCCATTAAATTAATGTACGCGTGAGCGTTTGTCATGTACACACATTTGCCTTGTACAGTAAGAATGTATCCGCTAAATGAATGTTCTAGTGGAGCGTTTGTCATACATACAGCTGCCTTGTACAGTAATAACGTATCCACTAAATTAATGTACTAGTTGGGCGTTTGTCATGTGCATACAGCTGCCTTGTACAGTAAGAACGTATCCATTAAATTAATGTACTAGTTGGGCGTTTGTCATGTGCATACAGCTGCCCTGTACAGTAATAACGTATCCACTAAATTAATGTACTAGTTGGGCGTTTGTCATGTGCATACAGCTGCCTTGTACAGTAAGAACGTATCCATTAAATTAATGTACGCGTGAGCGTTTGTCATGTACACACAATTGCTTGTACAGTAAGAATGTATCCACTAAATTAATGCATGCGTGGGCGTTTGTCATACCTACAGTTGCCTTGTACACTAAGAACGTATCCACTAAATTAATGTATGAGTGGACGTTTGTCATACATACAGTTGCCATGTACAGTAAGAATGTATCCATCAGATTAATGTACGCATGAGCGTTTGTCATACATACAGCTGCCTTGTACAGTAAGAACGTATCCACTAAATTAATGTACTAGTAGGGCGTTTGTCATGTGCATACAGTCGCCTTGTACAGTAAGAACGTATCCACTAAATTAATGTACTATATATACTAAATTAATGTACTAGTGGAGCGTTTGTCATACATACAGCAACCTTGTACAGTAAGAACGTATCCACTAAATTAATGTACTAGTGGAGTGTTTGTCATACATACAGTTGCCTTGTACAGTAAGAACGTATCCACTAAATTAATGTACTAGTGGAGTGTTTGTCATACACACAGTTGCCTTGTACAGTAAGAACGTATCCGATAAATTAATGTACTAGTGGAGCGTTTGTCATACATACAGCTGCCTTGTACAGTAAGAACGTATCCACTTAATTAATGTACTATATATACTAAATTAATGTACTAGTGGAGCGTTTGTCATACATACAGCTGCCTTGTACAGTAAGAACGTATTCGATAAATTAATGTACTAGTGGAGCTTTTGTCATACATACAGCTGCCTTGTACAGTAAGAACGTATCCACTAAATGAATGCACGCGTGGGCGTTTGTCATACCTACAGTTGCCTTGTACACTAAGAACGTATCCACTAAATTAATGTATGCGTGGACGTTTGTCATACATACAGTTGCCATGTACAGTAAGAATGTATCCATTAAATTAATGTTCGCGTGAGCGTTTGTCATGTACACACATTTGCCTTGTACAGTAAGAATGTATCCGCTAAATTAATTTTCTAGTGGAGCGTTTGTCATACATACAGCTGCCTTGTACAGTAAGAACGTATCCACTAAATTAATGTACTAGTTGGGCGTTTGTCATGTGCATACAGCTGCCTTGTACAGTAAGAACGTATCCATTAAATAAATGTACGCGTGAGCGTTTGTCATGTACACACAATTGCTTGTACAGTAAGAATGTATCCACTAAATTAATGCATGCGTGGGCGTTTGTCATACCTAGAGTTGCCTTGTACACTAAGAACGTATCAACTAAATTAATGTATGAGTGGACGTTTGTCATACATACAGTTGCCATGTACAGTAAGAATGTATCCATTAGATTAATGTACGCGTGAGCATTTGTCATGTACACACAGCTGCCTTGTACAGTACGAATGTATCCGCTAAATTAATGTACTAGTGGAGCGTTAGTCAGCTACCTTGTACAGTAAAAACATATCCACTAAATTAATGTACTAGTTGGGCGTTTGTCATGTGCATACAGCTGCCTTGTTCAGTAAGAACGTATCCTAGTTGGGCGTTTGTCATGTGCATACAGCTGCCTTGTACAGTAAGAACGTATCCACTAAATTAATGTACTATATATAAGTGGGGCGTTTGCCATACATACAGTTGCCTTGTACTCTAAGAAGGTATGCGCTAAATTAATGTACGCGTGGGCGTTTGTCATATAGTTGTATACAGTTGCCTTGTACAGTAACAACGTATCCACAAAATTATTGTACTAGTGGAGCGTTTGTCATACATACAGCTGCCTTGTACAGTAAGAACGTATCCGATAAATTAATGTACCAGTGGAGCGTTTGTCATACATACAGTTGCCTTGTACAGTAAGAACGTATCCTCTAAATTATTGTACTAGTGGAGCGTTTGTCATACATACAGCTGCCTTGTACAGTAAGAACGTATCCGATAAATTAATGTACCAGTGGAGCGTTTGTCATACATACAGCTGCCTTGTACAGTAAGAACGTATCCACTAAATTAATGTACTAGTGGAGCGTTTGTCATACATACAGTTGCCTTGTACACTAAGAATGTATCCACTAAATTAATGTACTATATATAAGTGGGACGTTAGCCATACATACAGTTGCCTTGTACTCCAAGAACGTATCCATTAAATTAATGTACGTGTGAGCGTTTGTCATGTACATACAGCTGCCTTGTACAGTAAGAACGTATCCACTAAATTAATGTACTAGTTGGGCGTTTGTCATGTGCATACAGCTGCCTCATACAGTAAGAACGTATCCACTAAATTAATGTACTATATATAAGTGGAGCGTTTGCCATACATACAGTTGCCTTGTACTCTAAGAACGTATGCGCTAAATTAATGAACGCGTGGGCGTTTGTCATATAGTTGTATACAGTTGCCTTGTACAGTAAGAACGTATCCACTAACTTAATGTACTAGTGGAGCGTTTGTCATACATATAGAACGTATCCACTTAATTAATGTACTATATATACTAAATTAATGTACTAGTGGAGCGTTTGTCATACATACAGCTGCCTTGTACAGTAAGAACGTATCCACTAAATTAATGTACTAGTGGAGCGTTTGTCATACATACAGCTGCCTTGTACAGTAAGAACGTATCCACTAAATTAATGTACTATATATACTAAATTAATGTACTAGTGGAGCGTTTGTCATACATACAGCTGCCTTGTACAGTAAGAACGTATCCGATAAATTAATATACTAGTGGAGCGTTTGTCATACATATAGAACGTATCCACTAAATTAATGTACTATATATACTAAATTAATGTTCTAGTGGAGCGTTTGTAATACATACAGCTGCCTTGTACAGTAAGAACGTATCCACCAAATGAATGTTCTAGTGGAGCGTTTGTAATACATACAGATGCCTTGTACACTAAGAACGTATCCACTAAATTAATGTATGCGTGGACGTTTGTCATACATACAGTTGCCATGTACAGTAAGAATGTATCCATTAAATTAATGTACGCGTGAGCGTTTGTCATGTACACACATTTGCCTTGTACAGTAAGAATGTATCCGCTAAATTAATGTTCTAGTGGAGCGTTTGTCATACATACAGCTGCCTTGTACAGTAAGAACGTATCCACTAAATTAATGTACTAGTTGGGCGTTTGTCATGTGCATACAGCTGCCTTGTACAGTAAGAACGTATCCATTAAATTAATGTACTAGTTGGGCGTTTGTCATGTGCATACAGCTGCCCTGTACAGTAATAACGTATCCACTAAATTAATGTACTAGTGGAGCGTTTGTCATACATACAGTTGCCTTGTACACTAAGAATGTATCCACTAAATTAATGTACTATATATAAGTGGGACGTTTGCCATACATACAGTTGCCTTGTACTCCAAGAACGTATCCATTAAATTAATGTACGTGTGAGCGTTTGTCATGTACATACAGCTGCCTTGTACAGTAAGAACGTATCCACTAAATTAATGTACTAGTTGGGCGTTTGTCATGTGCATACAGCTGCCTCATACAGTAAGAACGTATCCACTAAATTAATGTACTATATATAAGTGGAGCGTTTGCCATACATACAGTTGCCTTGTACTCTAAGAACGTATGCGCTAAATTAATGAACGCGTGGGCGTTTGTCATATAGTTGTATACAGTTGCCTTGTACAGTAAGAACGTATCCACTAAATTAATGTACTAGTGGAGCGTTTGTCATACATATAGAACGTATCCACTTAATTAATGTACTATATATACTAAATTAATGTACTAGTGGAGCGTTTGTCATACATACAGCTGCCTTGTACAGTAAGAACGTATCCACTAAATTAATGTACTAGTGGAGCGTTTGTCATACATACAGCTGCCTTGTACAGCAAGAACGTATCCACTAAATCTTGTACTAGTGGAGTGTTTGTCATACATACAGTTGTCTTGTACAGTAAGAACGTATCCACTAAATTAATGTACTAGTGGAGTGTTTGTCATACATACAGTTGCCTTGTACAGTAAGAACGTATCCACTAAATTAATGTACTAGTGCAGTGTTTGTCATACACACAGTTGCCTTGTACAGTAAGAACGTATCAGATAAATTAATGTACTAGTGGAGCGTTTGTCATACATACAGCTGCCTTGTACAGTAAGAACGTATCCACTAAATTAATGTACTAGTGGAGCGTTTGTCATACATACAGCTGCCTTGTACAGCAAGAACGTATCCACTAAATCTTGTACTAGTGGAGTGTTTGTCATACATACAGTTGTCTTGTACAGTAAGAACGTATCCACTAAATTAATGTACTAGTGGAGTGTTTGTCATACATACAGTTGCCTTGTACAGTAAGAACGTATCCACTAAATTAATGTACTAGTGCAGTGTTTGTCATACACACAGTTGCCTTGTACAGTAAGAACGTATCCGATAAATTAATGTACTAGTGGAGCGTTTGTCATACATACAGCTGCCTTGTACAGTAAGAACGTATCCACTAAATTAATGTACTAGTGGAGCGTTTGTCATACATACAGCTGCCTTGTACAGTAAGAACGTATCCACTAAATTAATGTACTATATATACTAAATTAATGTACTAGTGGAGCGTTTGTCATACATACAGCTGCCTTGTACAGTAAGAACGTATCCGATAAATTAATATACTAGTGGAGCGTTTGTCATACATATAGAACGTATCCACTAAATTAATGTACTATATATACTAAATTAATGTTCTAGTGGAGCGTTTGTAATACATACAGCTGCCTTGTACAGTAAGAACGTATCCACCAAATGAATGTTCTAGTGGAGCGTTTGTAATACATACAGATGCCTTGTACACTAAGAACGTATCCACTAAATTAATGTATGCGTGGACGTTTGTCATACATACAGTTGCCATGTACAGTAAGAATGTATCCATTAAATTAATGTACGCGTGAGCGTTTGTCATGTACACACATTTGCCTTGTACAGTAAGAATGTATCCGCTAAATTAATGTTCTAGTGGAGCGTTTGTCATACATACAGCTGCCTTGTACAG
The DNA here is from genome assembly GCA_037043455.1 of Cyrtodaria siliqua. Taxonomy (NCBI): domain Eukaryota; kingdom Metazoa; phylum Mollusca; class Bivalvia; order Adapedonta; family Hiatellidae; genus Cyrtodaria; species Cyrtodaria siliqua. The sequence goes on from JAWPHD010004016.1 coordinate 43,094, forward strand.
TAAGAACGTATCCATTAAATTAATGTACTAGTTGGGCGTTTGTCATGTGCATACAGCTGCCCTGTACAGTAATAACGTATCCACTAAATTAATGTACTAGTTGGGCGTTTGTCATGTGCATACAGCTGCCTTGTACAGTAAGAACGTATCCATTAAATTAATGTACGCGTGAGCGTTTGTCATGTACACACAATTGCTTGTACAGTAAGAATGTATCCACTAAGTTAATGCATGCGTGGGCGTTTGTCATACCTACAGTTGCCTTGTACACTAAGAACGTATCCACTTAATTAATGTATGAGTGGACGTTTGTAATACATACAGTTGCCATGTACTAGTAAGAACGTATCCACTAAATTAATGTACTAGTTGGGCGTTTGTCATGTGCATACAGTCGCCTTGTACAGTAAGAACGTATCCACTAAATTAATGTACTAATTATACTAAATTAATGTACTAGTGGAGCGTTTGTCATACATACAGCAACCTTGTACAGTAAGAACGTATCCACTAAAGTAATGTACTAGTGGAGTGTTTGTCATACATACAGTTGCCTTGTACAGTAAGAACGTATCCACTAAATTAATGTACTAGTGGAGTGTTTGTCATACACACAGTTGCCTTGTACAGTAAGAACGTATCCGATAAATTAATGTACTAGTGGAGCGTTTGTCATACATACAGCTGCCTTGTACAGTAAGAACGTATCCACTTAATTAATGTACTATATATACTAAATTAATGTACTAGTGGAGCGTTTGTCATACATACAGCTGCCTTGTACAGTAAGAACGTATTCGATAAATTAATGTACTAGTGGAGCTTTTGTCATACATACAGCTGCCTTGTACAGTAAGAACGTATCCACTAAATGAATGCACGCGTGGGCGTTTGTCATACCTACAGTTGCCTTGTACACTAAGAACGTATCCACTAAATTAATGTATGCGTGGACGTTTGTCATACATACAGTTGCCATGTACAGTAAGAATGTATCCATTAAATTAATGTTCGCGTGAGCGTTTGTCATGTACACACATTTGCCTTGTACAGTAAGAATGTATCCGCTAAATTAATTTTCTAGTGGAGCGTTTGTCATACATACAGCTGCCTTGTACAGTAAGAACGTATCCACTAAATTATTGTACTAGTTGGGCGTTTGTCATGTGCATACAGCTGCCTTGTACAGTAAGAACGTATCCATTAAATTAATGTACGCGTGAGCGTTTGTCATGTACACACAATTGCTTGTACAGTAAGAATGTATCCACTAAATTAATGCATGCGTGGGCGTTTGTCATACCTACAGTTGCCTTGTACACTAAGAACGTATCCACTAAATTAATGTATGAGTGGACGTTTGTCATACATACAGTTGCCATGTACAGTAAGAATGTATCCATTAGATTAATGTACGCGTGAGCATTTGTCATGTACACACAGCTGCCTTGTACAGTACGAATGTATCCGCTAAATTAATGTACTAGTGGAGCGTTAGTCATACATACAGCTGCCTTGTACAGTAAGAACGTATCCACTAAATTTATGTACTAGTTGGGCGTTTGTCATGTGCATACAGCTGCCTTGTACAGTAAGAACGTATCCACTAAATTAATGTACTAGTTGGGCGTTTGTCATGTGCATACAGCTGCCTTGTACAGTAAGAACGTATCCACTAAATTAATGTACTATATATAAGTGGGGCGTTTGCCATACATACAGTTGCCTTGTACTCTAAGAACGTATGCGCTAAATTAATGTACGCGTGGGCGTTTGTCATATAGTTGTATACAGTTGCCTTGTACAGTAAGAACGTATCCACAAAATTATTGTACTAGTAGAGCGTTTGTCATACATACAGCTGCCTTGTACAGTAAGAACGTATCCGATAAATTAATGTACCAGTGGAGCGTTTGTCATACATACAGTTGCCTTGTACAGTAAGAACGTATCCACTAAATTATTGTACTAGTGGAGCGTTTGTCATACATACAGCTGCCTTGTACAGTAAGAACGTATCCGATAAATTAATGTACAAGTGGAGCGTTTGTCATACATACAGCTGCCTTGTACAGTAAGAACGTATCCACTAAATTAATGTACTAGTGGAGCGTTTGTCATACATACAGCTGCCTTGTACAGTAAGAACGTATCCACTAAATTATGTACTAGTGGGGCGTTTGCCATACATACAGTTGCCTTGTACTCTAAGAACGTATGCGCTAAATTAATGTACGCGTGGGCGTTTGTCATATAGTTGTATACAGTTGCCTTGTACAGTAAGAACGTATCCACAAAATTAATGTACTAGTTGGGTGTTTGTCATACATACAGTTGCCTTGTACAGCAAGAACGTATGCACAAAATTAATGTACGAGTGGGCGTTTGTCATACCCACAGTTGCCTTGTACAGCAAGAACGTATGCACTAAATTAATGTACGGGTGGGCGTTTGTCATATAGTTGTATACAGTTGCCTTGTACAGTAAGAACGTATCCACAAAAGTAATGTACTAGTGGGGTGTTTGTCATACATACAGTTGCCTTGTACAGCAAGAACGTATGCACTAAATTAATGTACGAGTGGGCGTTTGTCATACATACAGTTGCCATGTACAGTAAGAATGTATCCATTAAATTAATGTTCGCGTGAGCGTTTGTCATGTACACACATTTGCCTTGTACAGTAAGAATGTATCCGCTAAATTAATTTTCTAGTGGAGCGTTTGTCATACATACAGCTGCCTTGTACAGTAAGAACGTATCCACTAAATTATTGTACTAGTTGGGCGTTTGTCATGTGCATACAGCTGCCTTGTACAGTAAGAACGTATCCATTAAATTAATGTACGCGTGAGCGTTTGTCATGTACACACAATTGCTTGTACAGTAAGAATGCATCCACTAAATTAATGCATGCGTGGGCGTTTGTCATACCTACAGTTGCCTTGTACACTAAGAACGTATCCACTAAATTAATGTATGAGTGGACGTTTGTCATACATACAGTTGCCATGTACAGTAAGAATGTATCCATTAGATTAATGTACGCGTGAGCATTTGTCATGTACACACAGCTGCCTTGTACAGTACGAATGTATCCGCTAAATTAATGTACTAGTGGAGCGTTAGTCATACATACAGCTGCCTTGTACAGTAAGAACGTATCCACTAAATTTATGTACTAGTTGGGCGTTTGTCATGTGCATACAGCTGCCTTGTACAGTAAGAACGTATCCACTAAATTAATGTACTAGTTGGGCGTTTGTCATGTGCATACAGCTGCCTTGTACAGTAAGAACGTATCCACTAAATTAATGTACTATATATAAGTGGGGCGTTTGCCATACATACAGTTGCCTTGTACTCTAAGAACGTATGCGCTAAATTAATGTACGCGTGGGCGTTTGTCATATAGTTGTATACAGTTGCCTTGTACAGTAAGAACGTATCCACAAAATTATTGTACTAGTAGAGCGTTTGTCATACATACAGCTGCCTTGTACAGTAAGAACGTATCCGATAAATTAATGTACCAGTGGAGCGTTTGTCATACATACAGTTGCCTTGTACAGTAAGAACGTATCCACTAAATTATTGTACTAGTGGAGCGTTTGTCATACATACAGCTGCCTTGTACAGTAAGAACGTATCCGATAAATTAATGTACAAGTGGAGCGTTTGTCATACATACAGCTGCCTTGTACAGTAAGAACGTATCCACTAAATTAATGTACTAGTGGAGCGTTTGTCATACATACAGCTGCCTTGTACAGTAAGAACGTATCCACTAAATTATGTACTAGTGGGGCGTTTGCCATACATACAGTTGCCTTGTACTCTAAGAACGTATGCGCTAAATTAATGTACGCGTGGGCGTTTGTCATATAGTTGTATACAGTTGCCTTGTACAGTAAGAACGTATCCACAAAATTAATGTACTAGTTGGGTGTTTGTCATACATACAGTTGCCTTGTACAGCAAGAACGTATGCACAAAATTAATGTACGAGTGGGCGTTTGTCATACCCACAGTTGCCTTGTACAGCAAGAACGTATGCACTAAATTAATGTACGCGTGGGCGTTTGTCATATAGTTGTATACAGTTGCCTTGTACAGTAAGAACGTATCCACAAAAGTAATGTACTAGTGGGGTGTTTGTCATACATACAGTTGCCTTGTACAGCAAGAACGTATGCACTAAATTAATGTACGAGTGGGCGTTTGTCATACCTACAGTTGCCTTGTACAACAAGAACGTAAGCACTAAATTAATGTACGCGTGGGCGTTTGTCATATAGTTGTATACAGTTGCCTTGTACAGTAAGAACGTATCCACAAAATTAATGTACTAGTGGGGTGTTTGTCATACATATAGTTGCCTTGTACAGCAAGAACGTATGCACTAAATTAATGTACGCGTGGGCGTTTGTCATATAGTTGTATACAGTTGCCTTGTACAGTAAGAACGTATCCACAAAATTAATGTACTAGTGGGGTGTTTGTCATACCTACTGTTGCCTTGTACAGTAAGAACGTATGCACTAAATTAATGTACTAGTTGGGCGTTTGTGACACATACAGTTGATTTGTACAGCAAGAACGTATGCACTAAATTAATGTACGAGTGGGCGTTTGTCATACATACAGTTTCCTTGTAGAGTAACGACCTATCCACTAAATTAATGTACTCGTGGTCGTTTTTCATGTACATACAGTTGCCTTGCACTGTAAGAACGTATCCACTGAATTAATGTAGACGTGGGTGATTGTCATACATACAATTGCCTTGTACAATAAGAACCTAACCACAAATTTAATATACTCGTGGTTGTTTGTCATACATGCAGTTGTCTTGTACATTAAGGATCTACACACTAAATTAATGTACTTATCGGCGTTTGCCGTGCTTGCAGTTGCCTTGAACAGTAGTATTGTACAGTAAGGTCTTATACACCAAAATTAATTTATTCGTTGGCGTTTGTCATGCATGCAGTTGCCTTGAACAGTAATCTTGTACTTTAAGGACCTATATACAGTAAATTAATGTACTCGTGGGCGTTTGTCATGCATGCAGTTGCCTTGAACAGAAGTCTTGTACAGTACGGACCTATACACTAAATTAATGTATTCGTGGGCGTTTGCTGGAGGGGTAGGCAGAGGGGTAGAATCCCCCCAAATTAGTGTTCATTTTATCAATTTTTGTTCATGTTCATTAAAGGTCTTCATCATGATCCCTGCATTATTTCAGGTGCCATCTCGCTCACATCAAAAGAGCAGTGGCAGAAAAAGAATAAACGTGGCTCCAGCGTAAATGGAGTTTCTATGATAGTATTTGCAGCAATTTGCATGATAGAATTTGCAGTTCAGGGTGAGAAGGTTCTAGGCCCATTTTCCATATTTTATCTCAATGAGCCTGGCATGTTCATGCCTGTAAGTCGCCATATAACCTTTTCATGTGTTGTTGCACCTTAAAACCCAATTCAATTCAATTGTCATGCATGCAGCTACCTTGAACAGTTGTCTTGTACAGTAAGGACCTATACACTAAATGTAATAGTTGGTTTTGTCATGCAAGCACTTTCCCTGTACATATTGCGTGTTTTGGAGTTTACCGTGTTCTGTGAAAGCTGCATTTCCTGTTCGACTTTTATACTATTTGTAAGGCCCTACACCCTAAATAAATGTATCGTGGGCGTTTGTCATGTATGCAGCTGCCTTGTACAGTATGGACATATCCACTAAATTAATGTACGCGTGGGCGTTTGTCATACATGCAGTTGATTTGTACAGTACGGACCGATCCAATAAATTAATGTACATGAGAGTGTTTGTCAGACATGCAGTTGCTTTTTACAGTAAGGAACTATCCATTAAAATAATGTATTCGTGGACATCTGTCATGCATGCAGTTGGCTTATACAGCAAGGACATATCCACTAAATTAATTTACGCGTTTGCATTTGTCATGCATACAGTTGCCTTGTACAGTAAGAACCTACCCAGTAAAGTAATGTACATGTGGGTGTTTGTCATATATGCTGTTGCCTTGTACACTAAGGACATATCCACTAACTTAATGTACACGAGGGAGTTTTTCATACATGCTCTTGACTTGTGCAGTAAGGACCTATCCACTAAATTAATGTACTCGTGGGCGTTTGTCAGTTGCTTAGTACAGTAAGAACTTATCCACTCAATTAAAGTACTCGTGGACGTTTGTCAGTTGCCTAGTACAGTAAGAACATATCCACTCAATTAATTTATTCGTGGACGTTTGTCAGTTGCCTAGTACAGTGAGAACCTATCCACTAAATTAATGTATTCGTGGACGTTTGTCAGTTGCCTAGTACAGTGAGAACCTATCCACTAAATTAATGTATTCGTGGACGTTTGTCAGTTGCCTAGTACAGTGAGAACCTATCCACTAAATTAATGTATTCGTGGACGTTTGTCAGTTGCCTAGTACAGTGAGAACCTATCCACTAAATTAATGTATTCGTGGACGTTTGTCAGTTGCCTAGTACAGTAAGAACCTATCCACTAAATTAATGTACTCGTGGACGTTTGTCAGTTGCCTAGTACAGTGAGAACCTATCCACTAAATTAATGTAATCGTGGGCGTTTGTCAGTTGCCTTATACAGTAAGAACCTATCCACTATATTAATGTAATCGTGGGCGTTTGTCAGTTGCCTTATACAGTAAGAACCTATCCACTAAATTAATGTACTCGTGGGCGTTTGTCAGTTGCCTTATACAGTAAGAACCTATCCACTAAATTAATGTACTCGTGGGCGTATGTCAGTTGCCTTATACAGTAAGAACCTATCCACTAAATTAATGTACTCGCGGGCGTTTGTCAGTTGCCTTATACAGTAAGAACCTATCCACTAAATTAATGTAATCGTGGGCGTTTGTCAGTTGCCTTATACAGAAGGAACCTATCCACTAAATTAATGTACTCGTGGGCGTTTGTCAGTTGCCTTATACAGTATAAACCTATCCACTAAATTAATGTACTCGTGGGCGTTTGTCAGTTGCCTTATACAGTAAGAACCTATCCACTATATTAATGTACTCGTGGGCGTTTGTCAGTTGTCTTATACAGTAAGAACCTATCCACTAAATTAATGTACTCGTGGGCGTTTGTCAGTTGCCTTATACAGTAAGAACCTATCCACTAAATTAATGTACTCGTGGGCGTTTGTCAGTTGCCTTATACAGTAAGAACCTATCCACTAAATTAATGTAATCGTGGGCGTTTGTCAGTTGCCTAGTTTAGTAAGAACCTATCCACTAAATTAATGTATATGAGGGAGTTCGTCATACATGCTCTTGACTTGTACAGTAAGGACCTATCCACTAAATTAATGCACTCGTGGGCGTTTTTCAGTTGCCTAGTACAGTAAGAACCTATCAACTAAATGAATGTATATGAGGGAGTTCGTCGTACATGCTCTTGACTTGTACAGTAAGGACCTATCCACTAAATTAATGTACTCGTGGGCGTTTGTCAGTTGCCTAGTTTAGTAAGAACCTATCCACTAAATTAATGTATATGAGGGAGTTCGTCGTACATGCTCTTGACTTGTACAGTAAGGACCTATCCACTAAATTAATGTACTCGAGGGCGTTTGTCAGTTGCATTGTACAGTAAGAACATATCCGCTAAATGAATATACTCGTTTGTCGGTTGCCTAGTACAGTAAGAACCTATCCACTAAATTAAAGTACTCGTGGGCGTTTGTCAGTTGCCTTATACAGTAAGAACCTATCCACTATATTAATATAATCGTGGGCGTTTGACATTTACCTTGTACAGTAAGAACCTATCCACTATATTAATGTACTCGTGGGCGTTTGTCATTTGCCAAGTACAGTAATAACCTATTCACTAAATTAATGTACTCGTGGGCGTTTGTCATTTGCCTAGTACAGTAATAACCTATTCACTAAATTAATGTACTCGTGGACGTTTGTCAGTTGCAGTATACAGTAAGAACATATCCGCCAAATTAATGTACTCGTGGGTGTTTGTCAGTTGCAGTATACAGTAAGAACATATCCGCCAAATTAATGTACTCGTGGGTGTTTGTCAGTTGCAGTGTACAGTAAGAATATATCCGCCAAATGAATGTACTCGTGGGCGTTTGTCAGTTGCATTGTACTGTAAAGATATAGATGCTGTTATACTTGTGTTCTCTACCACTCCATTTAAGAGCATATATAGTAATCTGTTACTGATGTAAAGAGGAGTATACTTTGTACTGAACATGTTCCTATATCAAAAGTAGATATCAAAGTCGAACAGCAAATGTAACATTTGCAAAACTCAGTAAATTCTGCACTTGGGCTGACTGATCTTTTTTTTTTTTAAACAAAACAACATAAAAGGTTTTGTAGCATGTTTAGCTATAAGCTATTCCTTTTATGTAAGATATTCCTTAATACTCTGATAAAAAACAAACGGTTGAGAGGTCAACATAAACACATACCGAATTTCCAACGAAGTAATTGCCGCCATTTTCAACAAGGATTTTTTCGAATATATCTAGAAACTTCGGATACACTACCTCAACCAAGTTCTTCTGCAATTCTTTCTAGAAAATAAATCAAACTAAAGAACAACATAGTAGTTAACATACACTATAGATAATAATAATTGAAATATAGTAACTGGTACTTGGATATTGTTTAACCCAATGAAGAAAGTTAAGGAAGTGTATTTAACAATACAGAATTTTGTTTTTTTAAAATACTTATCAGAGCAACTATACATACGAGGGCTATGCTCAAGCATCAGGACCTATAAAACAACATTGCAACGCTACCTATACTGCAAGGCACATGCTCTATTAAGCAAATGCTGCATACGAGGGCTATGCTCAAGCACCAATACCTATGAAACAGCATTGCAATGCTACCTATACGTCAAACACAAGGACCTTTAATACAGCATTGCAACGCTACCTATATACCCCAACCACAATTACCTATAAAACAGCATTGCAACGCCACGTATACCCCATGCACCAGTACCTATAAAACAGCATTGCAACGCCACATATACCCCAAGCACCAGTACCTATAAAACATCATTGCAACGCCACCTATACCCCAAGCACCAATACCTATAAAACAGTATTGCAACGCCACATATACCCCAACCACAATTACATATAAAACAGCATTGCAACGCTACCTATACCACAAGCACAAGTACCTATAAAACAGCATTGCAACGCCACCTATACCCCAAGCACCAATACCTATAAAACAGCATTGCAACACCACCTACACCCCAAGCTCCAGTACATATAAAACAGCATTGCAACGCCACCTGCACGCAAGCACCAGTACCTATAAAACAGCATTGCAACGCCACCTACAACCAAAGCACCAGTACTTATAAAATAGCATTGCAACGCCACCTACACCCAAAGCACCAATACCTATATAACAGCATTGCAACGCCACCTATACCTCAACCACAATTACCTATGAAATAGCATTGCAACGCAACCTATACCCCAAGCACCAGTACCTATAAAACAGCATTGCAACGCCACCTATACCCCAAGCACCAATACCTATAAAACAGCATTGCAACACCACCTACACCCCAAGCTTCAGTACCTATAAAACAGCATTGCAACGCCACCTACACCCAAGCACCAGTATATATAAAACAGTATTGCAACGCCACCTACACACCAAGCACCAGTACCTATAAAACAGCATTGCAACGCCACCTACACCCCAAGCACCAGTACCTATAAAACAGCATTTCAACGCCACCTATACCCCAACCACAATTACCTATGAAACAGCATTGCAACGCCACCTATACCCCAAGCACCAGTACCTATAAAACAGCATTGCAACGCCACCTACACCCAAAGCACCAATACCTATATAACTGCATTGCAACGCCACCTATACCCAAACCACAATTACTTGTAAAACAGCTTTGCAACGCCACCTATACCCGAAACACCAGTACCTATAAAACAGCATTGCAACGCCACCTTTACCCCAAACACCAATACCTATAAAACAGCATTGCAACACCACATACACCCCAAGCTTCAGAACTTATAAAACAACATTGCAATGCCACCTACACCCAAGCACCAGTATCTATAAAACCTCATTGCAACGCCACCTACACCCCAAGCTCCAGTACCTATAAAACAGCATTGCAACGCCACCTACACCCCAAGCACCAGTACCTATAAAACAGCATTGCAACGCCACCTACACTCAAAGCACCAATACCTTTATAACAGCATTGCAACGCCACCTATACCCCAACCACAATTACCTATGAAACAGCATTGCAACGACACCTATACCCCAAGCACCAGTACCTATAAAACAGCATTGCAACGCCACCTATACCCCATGCACCAATAATTATAAAACAGCATTGCAACACCACCTACACCCCAAGCTCCAGTACCTATAAAACAGCATTGCAACGCCACCTACACGCAAGCACCAGTACCTATAAAACAGCATTGCAACGCCACCTACAACCAAAGCACCCGTACCTATAAAACAGCATTACAACGCCACCTACACCCCAAGCACCAGTACCTATAAAACAGCATTGCAACATTACCTGTACTCAGAGTACATGGACATATAACCAGCATTGCAACGCTACAAATACAAATGCCCCGAGGACAAAGATCTCTAAAACAGCATTGTACCGGTATATTCCTAGAAGTAAATTGACATATAAAACAACACTGAAACTCTATAACCTAAGAATAAGGACTTCTAAAAGCATTACAACGCTACATATACCCCGAGCATAAGGACATATAAAACAGCATTAACACGCTATTAATATCCCAAGCACAGGGCCATGCACACAAGCATTACAGCGGTACGTATGCCCCAAGCACCAGAACCTATAAATAGCATTACAATGCTACACATGCCCCAAGCACCAGGACCTCTGAAACAGCATTATCATTACAATGGTACATATGCCCAAAGCACCAGGACCTCTGAAACAGCATTGCAACGGTACATAGGCCCCAAGCACAAGGACCTCTAAAACAGCTTTGCAATGGTATATAGGCACAAGGACCTCTTTATCACCATTGCCACTCTACTTATACTCCAAGCACAACGTCATATACACATTGCAACGCTTCATATGCCCCACGCATAAGGACATCTAAAACAGCAGTGCAACGCTACATATGTCACAAGCATCAGGACCTCTAATACAGCATTGCAACGCTACATATGCCCCAAACACCATGATCAATAAAAAGGCATTGCACCCTACTTAAAGTCCAAGTACCAGGACATATAGAACAGTATTGTCACGCTATATATGCCTCAAGCACCAGGGCCAATACAATAGCATTGTACCCTATTTATAGCCCAAGTACCAGGACTAATAGAACAGTATTGCAACGCTATATATGCTCCAAGCACCAGGACCTATAAACAGCATTGCAACGTTACATACGCGCCAAGCACTTGGGCTGACTGATATAACCGCATTACAACGCTACATATACCCCAAGAATCAGGACCTGTAAAACTGCATTACAACGCTACATATGCTCCAAGCACAAGAACTTCAAAAACAACATTTCAGTGATACCTATACCCCACGCACAAGGACCTAAATAACAGCATTACAACGGTACATGTGTTCCTAAACCACTAAAGCAACATTACAAACCTACGTATGCTCCACGCGCAAAGACCTATAAAACACCATTACAACGCTACATATGCTCCACGCTCAAAGACCTATAAAACACTATTACAACGCTACATATGCCCCACGCTCAAAGACCTATAAAACACCATTACAACGCTACATATGCTCCACGCTCAAATACCTATAAAACACTATTACAACGCTACATATGCCCCACGCTCAAAGACCTATAAAACACCATTAGAAAGGTACATATGCTGCACGCTAAGAAACCACTAAAACAACATTACAACGTTACATATTCTCCAGGCACAAGGACCTATGAAACATCCTTACAAAGGAACATATGCTCCACGCTCAAAGACCTATGAATCACCATTACAAAGGTACATATGCTCCACGCTCACAGACCTATAAAACAACATTACAACGCTACCGATACCCCTTGCACCTCACCAAGACCTATAAACAGAATTACAACGCTACATATTTACCAAGCACCTATACCTATAAAACAGCATTACAACGTTACATATTCGTAAAACAGGACCTATAAAACAGCATTGCATCACTACATATACCCCAAGCAACAGGACATATACGACAGCATTTCAACGCTACATCTGTCCCAAGCAACAGGACTCTATAACAGCATTGCAACGCTACATATTCACCAAGCACCAGGACCTATACAACAGCATTGTCACCTACATATTCTACAAGCACCAAGACCTATAATACAGCATTACAACGCTATGTATGCTCCAAGCAACAGGACCTATAAAACAGCATTACAACGCTACATATGCCCCAAGAACCAGGACCTATACAACAGCATTGCAACGCTACATACCCCAAGAACCAGGACCTATACAACAGCATTGCAACGCTACATATGCCCCAAGCAACTGGACTCTAAAACAGCATTATAATGCTGCATACCCCAATAACCAGGACCTATAAAAAAGCATTGCAACGCTACATGTGCCCCAAGCAACAGGACCTATAAAAAGCATTGCAACGCTACATATGTTCCAAGCAACATTACTCTAAAACAGCATTACAACGCTACATATGCCCCAAGAACCAGGACCTATACAGCAGCATTGCAACGCTACCTATATTACAAAAGAATGAATGAATGGTGTTTTACGGCAAGTCGACATATAACTGGGTCATATTGTGCGCAAAAACTGATGAAAGATGAATAAATATAATAGTTATTAAAAATTAAGTCAAATATATAAAGATAAAACTATTTGCAAACAAGGGATGATATATTAGTAATATACCCTTATATGTATATATGTAAATCAACAAATGCCAGTCAACGGGTGAGTAAACAAGTAAAATATATATAAGAACATATTGGAATGATTTATAAAGTCTGATTTCTCTTTCATAGTATTAACTGTGTAGTACCCAAGCGGCTTGCCAAGAGTTACGAATATATGTGTTAATACAACTTTTAAAATCGGTATAAGGTAATTTGGCCTATACTATACACATCAGAACCTATACAACAGCATTGCAACGCTACGTATACTACAAGCACCAGAACCTATACAACAGCATTGTAACGTTACCTATACTGCAAGCACCAGAACCTATACAACAACATTGCAACGCTACCTACTCTACAAGCACCAGAACCTATACAACAGCATTGCAACACTACCTATACTACAAGCACCAGAACCTATACAACAGCATTGCAACGCTACCTATACTACAAGCACCATAACCTATACAACAACATTGCAACGCTACCTATACTACAAGCACCAGAACCTATACAATAGCATTGCAACGCTACCTATACTACAAGCATCAGAACCTATACAACAGCATTGCAACGCTACCTATACTACAAGCACCAGAACCTATACAACAGCATTGCAACGCTACCTATACTTCAAGCACCAGAACCTATACAACAGCATTGCAACGCTACCTATACTACAAGCACCAGAACCTATACAACAGCATTGCAACGCTACATAAACCCCTAGTACCAGGACCTATAAAACAGCATTGCAACGCTACTTATACCCCAGGCACCGGGATCTATAAATCAGCACTGCAACGCTACTTATACCCCAAGCACCAATATATATAAACCAACATTACAACGATACATATGCCCCAAGCACAAGGATTTATAAAAAAGCATTGCAACCTGCATCCTACATATTCTACAAGCACCAGGACCTATATAAAAGCATTGCAACGCTACATGTGCCCCAAGCAACAGGACCTATAAAAAGCATTGCAACGCTACATATGTTCCAAGCAACATTACTCTAAAACAGCATTACAACGCTACATATGCCCCAAGAACCAGGACCTATACAGCAGCATTGCAACGCTACCTATATTACAAAAGAATGAATGAATGGTGTTTTACGGCAAGTCGACATATAACTGGGTCATATTGTGCGCAAAAACTGATGAAAGATGAATAAATATAATAGTTATTAAAAATTAAGTCAAATATATAAAGATAAAACTATTTGCAAACAAGGGATGATATATTAGTAATATACCCTTATATGTATATATGTAAATCAACAAATGCCAGTCAACGGGTGAGTAAACAAGTAAAATATATATAAGAACATATTGGAATGATTTATAAAGTCTGATTTCTCTTTCATAGTATTAACTGTGTAGTACCCAAGCGGCTTGCCAAGAGTTACGAATATATGTGTTAATACAACTTTTAAAATCGGTATAAGGTAATTTGGCCTATACTATACACATCAGAACCTATACAACAGCATTGCAACGCTACGTATACTACAAGCACCAGAACCTATACAACAGCATTGTAACGTTACCTATACTGCAAGCACCAGAACCTATACAACAACATTGCAACGCTACCTACTCTACAAGCACCAGAACCTATACAACAGCATTGCAACACTACCTATACTACAAGCACCAGAACCTATACAACAGCATTGCAACGCTACCTATACTACAAGCACCATAACCTATACAACAACATTGCAACGCTACCTATACTACAAGCACCAGAACCTATACAACAGCATTGCAACGCTACCTATACTACAAGCATCAGAACCTATACAACAGCATTGCAACGCTACCTATACTACAAGCACCAGAACCTATACAACAGCATTGCAACGCTACCTATACTTCAAGCACCAGAACCTATACAACAGCATTGCAACGCTACCTATACTACAAGCACCAGAACCTATACAACAGCATTGCAACGCTACATAAACCCCAAGTACCAGGACCTATAAAACAGCATTGCAACGCTACTTATACCCCAGGCACCGGGATCTATAAATCAGCACTGCAACGCTACTTATACCCCAAGCACCAATATATATAAACCAACATTACAACGATACATATGCCCCAAGCACAAGGACTTATAAAAAA
The DNA here is from genome assembly GCA_037043455.1 of Cyrtodaria siliqua. Classification (NCBI taxonomy): domain Eukaryota; kingdom Metazoa; phylum Mollusca; class Bivalvia; order Adapedonta; family Hiatellidae; genus Cyrtodaria; species Cyrtodaria siliqua. The sequence goes on from JAWPHD010004016.1 coordinate 58,209, forward strand.
GCATTGCAACCTGCATCCTACATATTCTACAAGCACCAGGACCTATAAAACAGCAATGCAACGCTACTTACACCCGAAGCACAAGGACCTATAAAACAGCATTGCAACGCTACTTATACCCCAAGCACCAGGACTTTTAAAACAACATTGCAACGCTACTTACACCCCAAGCACCAGGACATATAAAACAACATTGCATCCTACATATTCTACAAGCACCAGGACCTATAAAACAACATTGCAACACTACTTATACCCCAAGCACCAGGACGTATAAAACAACATTGCAACGTTACTTACACCCCAAGCACCAGGACCTATAAACAACATTGCAACGCTACTTAAACCCCAAGAACCAGGACCTATAAAACAACATTACAACGCTACTTACACCCCAAGCACCAGGACCTATAAAACAACATTGCAACGCTACTTACACCCCAAGCACCAGGACCTATAAAACAACATTGCAACGCTACTTACACCCCAAGCACCAGGATCTATAAAACAACATTGCAACGCTACTTACACCCCAAGCACCAGGACCTATAAAACAACACTGCAACGCTACTTACACCCCAAGCACCAGGACCTATAAAACAGCATTACAACGCTACTTACACACCAAACACCAGGACCTATAAAACAACACTGCAACGCTACTTACACCCCAAGGACGAGGACCTATAAACAACATTGCAACGCTACTTATACCCCAAGCACCAGGACCTATAAAACAACACTGCAACGCTACTTACACCCTAAGCACCAGGACCTATAAAACAACATTACAACGCTACTTACACCCCAAGCACCAGGACCTATAAAACAACATTGCAACGCTACTTACACCCCAAGCACCAGGACCTATAAAACAACATTGCAACGGTTCATATGCCCCAAGCACCAGGACTTATAAAGCAGCATTACAACGCTGCATATACCGAACACAAAAGTTTAGCACGACATTTTAGGGATGTTTTTATGAACATTAATATAATTGTTAGAAGATATTAGAAGTATAAGAGTTACTTACTTCCCATATATTCCAAACAAATTATTTCATTATACAAACGTATGGCTTTGAACAAATTTACTGTTTAGCATTGACACGAATTGCCCATTATATCATTTTTGTTTAAAACACGCTGAAATGTGTCCACAGACGATTGCTATTCTCAAACTAATACATTCCAAATTTCATAATTTTAAAATTACCTTCCTTTTCATTGAAATGAGAACGATTTCCGATAGCTTATACAAGTATGTTTCCATCATATTTGCTTTCTTTTTAACACCTATTTTGTTTAGGGATGACTTTATTTTGGTCATATCTATGTCATGTTATCCTTGACACCGAATATACACGGCTCTATATCTCGTCTATGGAACTGAAATTTATTTTGCTCGGCATATAATCGAAGACTTGTATTGAAATGCACATGCTGTTTAAAGCCAGTTCTATGCAATCACATATACCTTTTTCTCTTCGTCCTTTTCAAAACGGACTTTAACACGTTCTTTGTCCATATCTTCGGTCAATTCCATATATTGATCAACTAAAGCTTGTTCCCAGTTAGTCTTTCCTGCCAGATCTGTATGTGTACCAATATCAAAATAGATTGCATTCAATGACAAATATAACGAATAATATGTTATGCACCTACATGCTTATTTCGAATGAATAAAATGTTTATATATCAAATGTTCAATTTTCGACTATCTGACCTATAATTTGCACACGCCCATTACGATAGCTAGTTCAAATGCCGGTTAGCTCAATATCTGTTTGAACATGTTATATATTTCAATTTACACTTGACTTTTGATGTCACGTTACACATAGACATGGAAAATGTTTATAAAAATGTTTATATAGTAGATTAAATCTGTTTGCATTGGAGGAGCACATATATATATGTAGCAGTATCCGCGGTAATGCACAATGTCAGGACCGAACGTACTACGTCTAAATCGGGATTCATACATATACTGACTAAATTCTCATTTGTGATAAAATAAAGTAAATATTTCGTACCAAACTCCCTCGCCAAGTATCTGGCCATGGCATTACTTTGTGCCAACTTCTTGCCGTCAACCTCCAGCACTGGTATCTGACCAAACGGTGTGGCTAAACGTTTCAGAAATAAAGAAAATAAGATTCTGAAATAATCTTTAGCTTTTAAATTATAATATCTCTTTTTGTTACAGCATACGGAACATCTACGTGCCACGCGGCTACAACTTAGGGACGGTACATATATTTTTATTTTTAAAACGTCGGAGCCACAACAGTTTTTCAGCACAATTTGATTATTTGAAAATATAGTTAAAATCTGTTATTATAGTATGTTAGTATGTTATTAATTGCCCCGTTTGAATTTGGTTTCACGGTACAAAAACACAAAACTATTACACTGCGACAACAGGAGGGGCCATTCCAGAACCAACCTCCATTTACATGGAAATAAAAATATCCAGAATGGACCGAACATTTTCTCAACTGCAGAACTGCAAGTTGCTTCAATTTCTGGTGTCCATTTTTCGATGGAGTTACAATCATTTTTTTCTGCCTCCACTCAAGTAGAACTAAAAACAATACAGTGATGATGCCCTTTAATGAAAATAGAAAAATGAATGTACATGCATTCGAGGCGTCCCCTCCATCCTAACCAACGTCATGCCTGGATAAGCAGTGACTCGTGAACCATATGGGATTCTAGTTGTTGAGTATTAGGCATAATTGAATTGAATTGAATCTTGTTTAACGGCTCGTCAACACATTATAGGTTATTTGGAGCCGCCCCCAGAGAGAGGGGAAGGGTACATAGGAATTCGGGAACCGTGCGCTACTCTTATTATCGAACATATTTCTGTGGTTCTTTAACTTGCTCGCAGGATAGACCGATACACGGGACCGCCCGGTTTACGTCCCTATCCGACGGACGAGCCTAAGGGAAAGTGTCTTGCCCAAGAACACACCGACGAAGTTATAGGCATTAAATTGTCGTACACAAACAATATACAAAATACATACTTGGTTTCAGTTCAGGCCAGTTTTCCCTTGGAATTCGGACATCTTCGAAGTCTCTTCCTGCAGCCACAAATACATAACGACATAATTCGGCTCTTCCCCGAAGGTCAAAATATGAGAGTTTGTACGACGCCATTTCAATAAACTGTCCGTGGGTAGCGGTTATTTGAAAATGCAGTGTGTTTTAATAATCAACCTGGCTTGTTTCGCTTATCACAAACGTTACATTTAAGTAAGGTCACGTAATGTAATGATAAAGACTGTGCATATATAAGGATGGGAAAAAACATGTCGAACCCTTGTGGAACAGGTACCTTTTTTGTCGTGACAAACAATGGGACGATAACTTTTTCGTTTGCTTGCAATGGGACGTACACTTTTTTGTATATAACGTTTTTATTTGCACCGGTCCCAGCCCCCGATAAATATTGCTTGGTCCCTTATATCACGAGTTAGTATGATAGTAGGTGGAATTTAATTGCAATTAAATGTAACGATATTTCATATACAAAAAAAAATCCTATAAGATATCAAACTTACAATTTAATGATATTATTAATTCAAATTAAATGTAAAGACACATCACATCGCACATATAATTACTTAATAGTGTGGTATGTATAGACATAATTGTGGACTGGAAGAAAGCATGAAACTTTGCATGTTTGAACCTTAAGGTATTACCTTTAATTAAAAAAAAACAGGAGACACGCCAGGGGACCAATGTCTCATGCTGAAATGAGGCCCTAAAAGTGGTACCCCAATTGTTAATATAAAACTATTATTAATCTTAATACTATGTTTGTTTGTGTCGTAACAAAGTTTTGAAAGGTAAATATAAAAGAAATATAAAAAACGTAACAATATAATATTGAAAGTCTTTTTACTTATTTATCGTCTTTGTTAAGCATAATTATTATGAGGCACACAAAAGGGCATTTTTTTGGGCAATTCTCGCCGGGCGCAGCCCGGCGTCGAAGTTGTCCACTAGTCATCGCTTTTTCGGTCATGGCAGCGATTACCGAAAAAAGTAAAATAAAACCGCAAAGTAAATTTTTAAAGTAAAAGTTGAGAGTATGTCGCCGCGTTAAAAAGTAACGTTATTCGTGAAACTATTTAAAAACGAGCGAAGCTCGTTTGCTTTTGAGCTTCGCGCTAAGCAAAGCCCTAAACAATATACAACAACTCAACAACCTAAGCTTCGCGAAGCGAAGCCCAAAACCTCTTACAGATTGTGCATGTGGACCACATCCTTCGCAACATTTCGAATAAGCCTGTAGCGGTAAATGACCGAGTTTGTACGAATGCATTCACCTTAGCTGACCTGTTTTAGAATTGGAAAAAAGGAACGAGCTCGTTTTAAGCTTCGTATGAAGCCAAGACCCATAAAACATCCTTGAAATTAATTTATTTTACAACTAAAAAGGTTTGTATCATAGCCTTTGTGCACGATGTCACACCGTTACTTAATAATATAGTAAATGCATGGTTTTGAAATATAGCACGAGCGGTCACAATATGTAACGTCCAATACATACTCTGCTTGGCACTGTCTTTCGAGCAGACGACCACCTGTCAAAACTGTCACTGAGAATTCTTTTCAGACAGTCCAGGCCCTTTTAAGAGTTTATACCTGAACTTATTTGGTTGTAAAACAATAGTATTAATTTATGTCGTATATTTTCTGTAATAATTGTTAATATTACAGTTTTCACTGACAAATGCCCTTTGCATTTGACACCCATCTTTGCATATTTGTTGCAACGTATACTCCAGTTAATTCTACTGAGGATGATGTTATTTCCGCACATATCACTCGGTGCACTACTTTCAAGGCTGGCGTAAACGATAAGCAAAATAAACTGCCTACCATGTACTGGATTCCTAAATTACATAAAAATCCGTATAAGGCTCGCTTTATTTCTAATTCTAGTGCCTGCACCACAACAAACATCTTCAAACTTTTAACTTCTTAATTTATTTTGGTCGATACAAATTTCAGGAGACGTTCTTGATAACATTTTCAATAAAGGTCAAGTTTCATCAATAAGTACTTATGACTTCTCTACACTATATACAACCTTACCATATCATCTTATTAAAGACAAGCTCATTTCTCTTATTCAAAAAAAAAATCGCTAGAGAAAATACTACATTTTTGACATGTAATACTATTGAATTAAAGCGTTTTTTACTAATGGCAGTTTAGACAATTATACTATGTGAACTTGTTATGAAGTTTGTGAAGCACTCATTTTCCTATTAGATACTATTTTCGTTAGGTATGGTACCACCGTTCATAGACAAATTGTTGGTATCCCTATAGGTACGAACTGTGCACCACTTGTCGCAGATTTGTTTTTATTTTGCTATGAAAGGGATTTCATGTTGAGTCTTTCACCAGATACCCAGGCAGATGTTATTGAAGCTTTTAATGACACTTCTCGGTAAGACATACTGAACATTGACAACCCTTTCTTTCCAACTATGGTTGATAATATTTATCCTAAAGAACTTCAGTTTAATAAAGCTCATATATCTGATAATAACGGTTCTTTTCTTGATTTAGATCTTTCGATTGAAAATGGTGAAATAATTAGCAAAATCTATGACAAGAGAGATGATTTTAATTTATTTTGACATTGTTAATTACACCCACTTGGATGGGGATGTTCCCCGAGCAACTTCTTATGGGGTGTATGTGTCAAGGACTATCACAACCTGACTTCTATGGTGATGTGATTTATAAACTTCGTAAGATTCTTGGTCATGATCACTTTCATACTTTCTTTGTTAAACTTGTTAAAAAGTTTATCAAAAGAGGTTATGACCCTATCATTTTGCAACGTACTGCATGCATGGTGGTGGACCCTTTAACAGTTCGCCCCTATGCTTTCCTCTTTAATTGTACGATGACCGGACAGGCTGTGGACCCTATGATGACGCCTACCTAAATCCCATTGGGACGGTGGCGTTTGATGTTTGTCTATGATCTTTCCTGTCGTGCCCTTAATGGTTTATTCTCTTGTTGCTCTGGCTTCTGCCAAGTCAATGAGTACCTTCATTGTGGTTATCTAGGCTATTATTTTTTTTGTATTATATTTACACGAGCATATTTGTGTTTTACTTATATTTCCTATTGATGCTGCCTTTTTGTTTGTGATGTCGTTTGCATTTTTTATTACTTTTGCCTTCTCATTTGTCTGTTTGCGTGTTTGTTTTTTGCGTTTTGTGGTTGACTGTCGTCGTTGAATGCTGCTTTCCCTGTCCGATATTTTTTATCTTTCTTGTAAAAGAAATGTAAAAAGATCGGACAGGGAAAGTAGCATTCAAGGAGGACAGTTTGAAAGTGTTAAAGTTTGAAAGTGTCGATTCTTATGGATGGCGGGAGTATACCATACTGGGTTACCCAGGGAAAATGGGATGGTCTGCCTCTACCACACACAAATCAAACGTCATGTATGGTCTAAAATATGCTGTGACGTAAAACATCATTCAAATCAACAAACAGAGAAATTATTAACCGATTGTCATTACTAAATGCCAACTTTAGGGTATGTTGTAATTCATGGTTTATTTAGATGTTATCTTCAACTGTTGGCCGTGAATATAAAGATATGTAAATTAGTTGAAAACTAAAGAAAACATATTTCTCGTGATGAAGAGTTACATTACTTTTAGCATATATTATTATATAAATGAACGTCTAGGATAACAAATCCATTAATTAATTCAGATCACGCAACTTAAATGTAATGACTAGTGATTACAGACATAATCTAGAACTTGAAAAGTATGAACTGTATTTATTATAAACACAATAAATTATTGTGATTAAAGTATAAATACTTTACTAACATTACTAAGGTCATGCAATTTCAATGTTGCTTATTATTGTTCGAAACTAGTTTTTACATCATTAATAATTACTAATGAATAATGTATACAACATATTGACTATTGTTTTCCATTATCCAATTGTATATCCTACATAGCATAGTATTGCTAACTAACAGAATAATATGAAAGTAATTTACACATACTGTTAGTTATAACTAAGATTGCATATCAAATGTTAAAGTCTTCACTAACATATGATTAAAACATATGAAATAAGAAATATGGTTTAATAAATATAGAAATAACAGAGAAAAAGTATATTTTGTCGATACATATGCAGGATATATAACATGGTTAATTAATTACTAATTGATGCCTTTGTTGAAGAGTTCTTTGACTAATAAAGCAATATGGTGTTGCGGCATATCTGTGAAAGAAATGTTCACACCTTCGCTAAGCTCTAGGAGAGGCAATTATAAGCACAGTAGGTGGTACATCCATGGGCTATTTGAAGCTAATTACATAAACATCTTGTCTCAGTCTTATATAGTTATACGATATTTCCATACACGTTTCATGGGTTCAGCACACAAACACTGTCTGACTGAGCAAATAGTTTGTGCGCTACGGAATAAACCAGAAAGGGGATCCTCAAAAGATTGCCCTTGGAATCTACTACATAGTTTAATATCTACATATCATGTTATACATGATTTAAATGGAACAAACATGCATATGTGCAGTATTATATAAGTGTATAATTGAAAATAAAACAGTGTAGGGTCTATGCTTAGATGAATCTGACTTTGTGCGTGACCTGAGCTTCAGTATTATAATATATATAAATTTAATATAAAATTGGAGTTTAAGTGGAATTTAGGCGCACAGTCCAGGGTTTCCTACACCGATTTCACCTCAGCCAAAATGCTATTAAATGTCTTACAGACTTGGAGTTTAAGTGAAATTCAAGCCTACAAAAGTGCTTCCTACATCACATTTATCCGCATTAAATTTTCATTAAATTTCATGTAAAAGTGGAGTTTAAATGAAATTTAAGCACATTTAACCTCGACAAAAATTTCATTAATTTCATGTAAAAGTGGAGTTTAAGTGAAATTTAAGCAGACACCAGTGTTTCCTACACTACTGTACACAATTATGATATATGCATTTGCCTAACTGATAGACAATTTGTGTACATATCCATGTGCTATATTCCTTTTTGAATATTATTTCATCTATCCTTATAATTTATTCTTCTTTGAATTATGTTTCTTGTTGCTTCAATTTATCTCTGCAAAGAGGAAATAAAGAGAATAATAATAATAATAATAATAATAATGTAAATCTCCCTTTTACTTATGCTAGTATTGCTATTATAATCATAATTTTTATTGTTTATTTAATTTATTTATTATTATTATTATTATTATTATTATTATATATATATATATTTTTTTTGATGTCATATTTATTATATTTATTATTATTAATTACACATTTTTCCGTGTTATTATTATTTCTATTTTTAGTGTTATTTATTCATTTTTCTTTTTATTGATGTATTATATAATTATAAAAAAAAAATTTTTTTTTTTTAATTTTTTTAATTTTTGTATTTTTTATATTTTTTATTATTATATATTTCTTATAGGTAATAATATCAACCATATCTCAAAATATGTATTTATTAGACTATATACAGCTTTATGTAGATAACCTTTATTTGCATATATTTTCCTTCTTCTTCTTCTTCTTCTTCTTAGGGCTGGCGTGGCGCAGTCGCTAGCGCGGCGGATTTGTAACCGGAGGCCCCGTGGTGCCACTGAGTTCCGGCGGTGTGTTCTTGGGCAAGACACTTTACCTTAGCCTCGTCCGTCGGATGGGGACGTAAACCGGGCGGTCCCGTGTATCGGTCTATCCTCCGAGCACGTTAAAGAACCATAGGAATCTATTCGATAATAAGAGTAGGGCAGGTTCCCGGCTTCCTATGTATCCTTCCCCTCTCTCTGGGGCGGCTCTAAATAACCTATACTGTATTGATGAGCCGTTAAACAACATTCAATTCAATTCTTCTTCTTCTTCTTCTTCTTCTTCTTCTTCTTCTTCTTCTATTTTTTTAATATTTTTTTTTTTTAGTATATATGTCTATAGATACTTATATTATGCCTATTCTAACAAAAAACAAAAACAACAAGTATGTATGTATGTATGTATGTATGTATGTATGTATGTATGTATGTTACAGTGTATTTCAAATATTTAAACGAACGGTCTAAATCATGTATACCCACTCTTTGGTTCATTTATTCATCGTTTTAAATCATTTGAAGAGCCATCAGTCTAAATCATTTGAAGAGCCATCAGTCTAAATCATTTGAAGAGCTAGCAGTATAATTCATTTGAAGAGAGGTATAACACAGCTACTTTGAACCTCTCTTCAAAAAAATCAAACACCAAATCATTTAAAGAGAGATGTATCTCTTAAAGACATCTCTTTAAATCTCATATAGAGAATGCTTTAAGGAACGATATAGTATTTCAACTATTTGCGGCCACCAGGCTTTTATTAGCATCTAAAATGTCTTAGTCCAAAAAGGGCTATAACTGTCGAATCAAAATGACGAATGCATATGACTGAAAAACGAGTTTACCTAATATGAATTAAATCCCTTGTAAAACTTAACGTCTAGTTGGGGTCACTAGAAATTGTGACGGACGATCACTATTTCTATGTTCCTCCGCTTTTCTTCGAAAGGGCAGTGTATAATAATTACTACAGATACCGATCAGTTTGATCAGTATAATTGTTTCTTTATTCTCCGTCATCAGCCGTTTTTGGTTAGATTTTTTTCCCTCTAATTTCTCAAAAACGACTATTACACATAAATGTTATATGACACGAACCAATGACTATGTCATGTAATACGAGTATACCTGAATTATTCCCGCTTTTTACTTAGATTTTTCAGTTAAAATATTGAATTTGCAATCCGGCGCTCGCCCCACTGTTGGTACTTCCCTTGTACTATATGCATTAAGTCCCTATATCTGACTAGCATTTTGTTAGATACTGGGACCATACGCCGCTGGACATGGAATTATGGCAGTAAAATTAGCATGTCAACCGCCATATGCATGCCATCTTCGGGATGGTTAAAATTCTGTACTATTGATTTTATGAATATTGAGTTTTGCTCAACCCGGGGCTAGGGGGCGTGAACGATAGCAAACATATTTCACTACCGTTCATGAACAGTCTCAAACCGAGACTGCAATATTTCGTATTTATCGTGTTCAGCCGTTTCCAAAGGTCCACTCTCATACTCTTTTAAACATACGCGGCAACGCCCCCACCCCTCCCTCGTTGAGAGTTGAATTATCCAATTAAAATATATGTGTTGGTCTAGCTATATTCCGAAATAAAAAGGCAAACATAATATGACGAATATGACTCAGATTTTGTTACTTAAATATATAGATACAATAAAACTTTTGATTTTTATCCTTTTAACATTGATTATTAAACAATTCCTTTCACGATACACGTGATCGTTTGGTCAAAAGACAACGCAAAACAATAGCAAAGAACATAACAAAAAGTTTTTGAAACACCTTGCTCTATCAGCATCTTATGAATATATCGTCCTTCATTTTGATCTAAATATACTTTTATATTGGGTTTGGTAGAAATACATGTTTTCAAGATCGCTTTAACCCTTGTAAGCTTTGATTCATCACATTGCATTATATATGTCCACTTTACTACAGCTTTAAGGATGATTACCTGTTCAGTTATCCAATTTCGCTTTGCATTTAATTCATGGTATATGACTGTTTGGGATATTTCTTATTGCCCATGATAAAGTTGAAAATAGTGTAATTTCAGCGTGAGTAAAATCGATGCTTGTTTTATAGAGTTGTTGCCCTTCATCATAAAAATTAAACAAATTTCTGCCTGTCTACGCGATAACTATAGTAACCAGTTTTTGTTTCTCACCAAATGTATTTGAATGTTTGTTTCAATAAGACCTCAGACAAGTTCGATAATAAGAAATTGCAACGCATGCGTCACGGAGTTATTGCCCGTGGTTATGTTGAAAGAAGGCAAATTTAAATTTGAATAGTAAAACGGAAGTCAACTGGTTCGAGTTTTCAACTCTATTGATATCAAATTGTGTTTCAATTAAATGTTTTTCCGTACCATATTCAGCGTTCATTTTAAAGATAAGGGTGGTACAGTTACAAGTACTGTGTCTTGCCCATAACTCCTGAACAGCTTGAGGTATTTGGGAGGAAAGCTTATGTGTGTATAGGTGGTGTGTCAAACACCAAATTATTAGTCATGATATATTATGTCCAGTCCAGCCATAAGGTGGAGGATAACAGTTTGGAAGGGAAACAAATAAATACTGAAAAAGGTGTTCCTTTTAGAGTAACAAACACAATTAAGAGAATAAAGCAGCAGACTCGGTTTTATTGAGTCTGTTCATGAGAAGTAATGAAAGAAGCAACACCTATCACGCCCCCTAGCACCGGCTTAAGAGGTATTCTACTTCAAAGCCACCTATATTGAGCTCGTTGGTCCCAAAGGACCAGTAAAAATAACACTACTGATTCGTAGCATGGGGAGATATTTTACAGCCGCCACACTGCACTAAACGAAGGATAGTGTGAATGTAGCACCGTCTTAAGCGGTATTCTACTTCAAAGCCACCTATATTGAGCTCGTTGGTCCCAAAGTCCAGAAATCGGCACCCGATTGTCAGCATGCATTTGTCAGTTCATCCATTGTTAAAAGAGCCACTCAGGCTTTCTTGGTCTCTTGTTTTGTTCTGTTAGAATAGTTATATTATCTACGTTGTATCTTATCTAGTCAGCATCTAAACTTCTGATGCCGGACTAGTATTGTTTTGCTTCCGGAATAGTATCCCTCGAAACTATGGCTTTTACAAATCCCACCATGGCAAATAGAAACCATGGCAAATAGAATAAAAAGGAAATTCATGAAACATGGTAACATTCATTTTTCTGGATCACTTTTCTTGTGAAAGTGATTCTTTCCCCAAATGTCATGCAGTTTTTTCTGACTGGATTGTATTTCGACGAATATAATAACAGAACAACAATTGGGTTTGTTGTAAATTATTTTTTAAATCGTTCGAGTGTTAAATGGTTAATATGAACAAGGTTAATTTTCTAGTAAGTAAAACGCATCTAATTAACTAGCTAGATAGTTAACAAACAAACAATAACAACTAATAACAAGAGTTATCGTCAAATGCTAACGAATACCCACCACATGGAATTTTAATCCAATGAAGTATCGATCCAATATGTCCTGAAGGTGATATATATCGGGGAACTGAGGATTTGACCACACAAGGCAGGTGAACATCATTTGAATCTGAGAATATCTAAGTCAAATAAAGGCGATAGCTGATCTAAAAATAATAACTAAATAATTATTTGTTATTTATGGGCAATCTCATATCATGTCAAATAAACATGCCAAATTTAAATACAATGCACTGAAAGATGAAGAGATTAAACGCACAATGTACGCATCTTAATAACAAATTACTCAGTATGACTAAAAAGAAATATAAAAAGATCAGACAGGGAAAGTAGCATTCAAGGAAGACATTCAACCACAAAACACAGAAACAAACACGGAAACAGACAAACAAGAAGGCAAAAGCAATAAAAATACAAACGACATCACAAACACAAAAGGGTTGACAATAGGGCTACCGCCTTGGAACGGTCAGTGGCAAAGTAGGCCACTGGGGGGTTTAAACCGGTTCTAGGGTGCACCAAACCTCTTACACAAGTGAATATGGTTTTCCTTATTTTCATCATGATACATTAAAAATCACTATGGCAAGTTTGAAAACAATCCACCTAAAGACAAGTAAGGAGTTAGGCATATAAGGTATATATCAATACCAAGTAAATCTGAGAATAAATAAGTAAAAAAGGGTCATTCACCTTACAAAAATAACCTAATCAAACTTATTTTTCTATTTGGGCATCCTCATTTCTTGCCGAGTCAACGTGACAAATTTAAAAACAACCCACTAAAAGATAAATGAGGGGTAAAACAAACAATGTACGCACCTCAATATCAAATGAATATGAGAATGACTAAATCGAAAAAGGATCATAACTCTTGCAAAAATAATCTAATACAAATTATTTTTCTATATTGTCATCCTCATATCATGCTTAGTCAATACGGCAGATTCGAAAACATAAATGAAGAGCCAGACCCAAAAGATTGCGTAGACAGACGAGCGAACGGACAGACGGTGGGAAAGGCGGATAACCTATTACCAGTATACCCACCTTACATTTCGGTTTTGTGGGAATAATAATAAAAACTTCATCTACGTCTTGCATATTTCAACAAAGTAAAACGTAACATTTCCAGGGTTTCTATAATAATTCTGTATTTTTCTTTCTCTGTCCATACGGGTGAATGTCTTTTGATTGAGAGATCGACCGAATTACAAATGGCATTGATTATTATGAATATATATAAGTATGGACGCAAACAAAAACAGAACTTTGTAAACAATTTAATACAGTATCAATATCAGTGCATAAACATATAAATAAGAGTAATCGACATACACAACAGCAAACTATCTGTATGTCCGAATGTTTTCTATTTTTGACATATTCACCAAGCTTTGGTATAGCTTCTACCATTGGTCTTTGAGCTTTAAGTTTGGAATATGTGTCCAGTAAGGTTGGGATCTTCTGCAGAGGAGTATCAAAAGCATTGTACATAGCCAAGTCAGCGACAGTTGACTGAAAAGAAAACGAAATAAATGTGAAAGGCAATACACTAAAACAGTCCTAAAAGTAAAATCAGACTGGTTTCATTCTATGTTTATAAGCTACGTCGCATGTGCAATTTAAAACTGACAGTAGTAGTAAAATAAAATAACACCATTAACTAAAGTTATATAAAACGTGTTTCGATTCGAATAGAAATTGTAAGTATTAGTTAGAGGCTATGAAGTGAAATTTTAACAATTAAGAAACCCTAAGGGAAGGAGCGCCAGTTCTCTCGTTGCACACGATCGTCCTCGAAGTCCCTGCCGGAAGCCAAGAACACGTACCGGGACAGTTCGGCACGTCCACGGATGTCGAAGTAGGTCAGTTTGTATGACGCCATCTTGATAGTTTACTTTCTAAAAATGAAAACAAAAGGTGATTTCAATAGAAGAAAATTACTGTACATGTATGCTTTGAATTAAATTGAAGGTATATACATATGTATAACCGTACCACGACGTCTTGATAAATAATGAATTCAAATTAATTTAATTCATAAATAATACATCAAGCTGAAAAGGTATACATACAAAAACACTTTCCAATAACATTTAAACTATTAAATAACGTAGCATGATAAATTTGTTAAATTTTAACTTGTTTTCAGCAATATAAAAGTATGCAAATATGTTCCTATATTTCGTATTTATCGTGTTCGGCCGTTTCCAAAGGTCCACTATCATACTCTTTTAACAAAATATCAAGATTTTTTTAAACGAACAAAATGTTTTTCCATGAGATGAGATGTTTAGAATTAATGATATTCCACTATATACAAGTATGTTCTCACCAAAATGAATAAAGTCACAATACGTATACACGTAAATCACTGAAGAGAATGTGTGTAAGTTGCACTGCCTATATATACCAGTCAGAATTAAATATACCAGTCAGAATTAAACAGGGACTGTCCCGTGTGGGAATGTTCGAGATTATCCGAAATGATAACTAACGGACGCTGTAAAGTGATATCATTATTACACGTAGGATAGTATGAGCAAATATTATGAATTGAATAATCTGCATCAAAGTACAGAAAATACTGAGAGGCATATTGCCGAATAGGTTTCCGTTTAGATTTAGAGGTATGGAAAAATGGTTGATCGGAAAAACGTATGACAACATAAGGCAGTCTGGTTTATACACATATAAGGATATAGAATGTTCAATAACTCTGACTTTAAATTTGCAGAGTTATGCCCCTTTTCATAAATCTTTAACCTACAAACTAACCTATCTCATAATTTGGCAAAATATTGATTTATGGCCAAGAAACTTAATACAGTTCTACCTTGCAAATGTATGCCCAGTTTCATAAACGTTAACATTTAAAAAACACTTAAAACACTGCTCCATTATTTGTGAAGAACTGCACCCCCTGTCTTTAAACTATATAGTTATATAGTACTTACTTGCTGAAATAAGCACACGACAGGCGATAGAAGACGGTGTTCCGTGGAACAAGACTGTGGCAATAGGAAACAAGTGAGGTTTTATGCACCCTAGAACCTAGTTTAAAATCCCCAGCGACCTTTCTTGCCACTGAATGTTCCATGGCGTTACCCTGATGTCAACCCTTTTGTGTTTGTGGTTTCATATCTTGCCTTTTATGCATCTTTGTAATTATTGTATGTTTCTGTACGTGTTTATGTTTGACTGTGGTTTTTGAATGATACATTTCCTGTTCGACTTTTATATTTGCTTATTATCCCCCGCAGCCACAGGTGAAAGTGGGATATAGTAATGCCCTCCGTCCGTCTGTCCGTCAAATTTCTTGTCCGCTCTATAACTCAAAAACTAATAGATGGACTGCAATGAAATTTCACATAATGGTATAAGGCAATAAGAGGGAGTGCAGAGCACAAGAACCATAAATATGTCTTCATTCAAATTAGAGTTATTGCCCTTTGTAATTTGATACTTATAACTCGTGGCAGCTCTATAACTCAAAAAGTACTAGAGGGATTGCTATACAATTTCCCACAATGAGAGGCCAATGAGAGGACGTGCAGAGCGCAACACTGTCTTCGTTTGAATTAGGGATATTACCCTTTGTAATTGTATACTTCGTGTCCGCTCTAAAACTCAAAAACTACTATGTGGACTGCAATGAAATTTCACACAATAATACAGGGCAATTAAAGGAAGTGTAGATGGCAATAACCATAACTATATCTCCATTCAAATTATAGTTATTCCCCTTTGTTATACTACCTGTCCGCTCTATAGTCAATCAAAGTGCTGAAAGCACTGATGGACTAGGGCTTTGGAAATTGAACAGTTCTGTTGAGTGTACATGGTGTAAGTGCATTTATGAACATAAGTTCTGTGTTCTGTGTCGAATTGGTTTTGTGTTGACAAAACTGGCGGAAAGCGTCTGCTTGAGTTCGAAGGGATCAGATTGTAATTATTAAATTCCGACGCTTGCACCGGATAGAAATATGGGTCGTATGAGGTATCCTTTTAGGAAAAATACATCTAATTTTATTATTGTTTACATATTTAATCCATCATTTATTAATTCGGAGCAACATTGCTCGTATCTGTATATAGTCGGATTCGAAAAAAATCTTCTGCACTTGATTAATAGTGATCGCGGGTCATGAAATCCACGCGTGATCAGTCTGAAATGCCGTTTCTACAGCGTAGTAATACAATTTGTAAATTCTGCAATTATAACGTTTTGACGAAGACTTTCTTTAAGATTGTCTCCATTAGGTGACGGATGTTCCATTTCCACGCTAATATCGCAAATATTTACCTCTATTCTTTTTTGCTGAAAAATAACTACTTTTGCTCGGAAGCATTGGTCCTTTCGACATTAATATGCAACTGAGCTACTTTATCCCAGGTTTGCAAAGGTGGATGTACGGGATCCAAACGGGGTTTATAATATTTCGAGATAAAATATATCATCTTGTTTCTTGTTTTAGTAGAAAAAAAGTATAGGCCCAAACATCACATTCTTCAATTTTCTTTCCATTTCCCACAGCTTATTTACGATTTAGATGGTATTTGTCTGATCCCGAGAACTATTTCTTCTCTACACAAGGCCAGGGCCCCTATGAATATGCATACAGTGAGTGGGATGTATTTACCGCTTTTATGCGAATGAACATCCAATCAAAATGACAGCTGACTGTTAGCGTAGTGATACATTACGTCAGTGAGGATCTGTTGCGGCTTTTGGCGTGCTCGAATTTTGTCGCCTGCTAAGGAATAGGGCTTGAAAAGCCCCTAGTCCAAAAACTATTATAGGGACTGCAGTGGAATTTCACACAATGATACAGGGCAATGAGAGGAAGTGCGAAGCGCAAGAACCATAACTCAATCTTCGATAATTAATGACATCTTGTGCAAACCACCACCTCAAACCATGTATATAGTTATGCATATATATGTATATAATTATATATAATAAGAATGAATCTGTTCATTGATGTGAATGTGTGTGTGTGTGTGTGTGTGTGTGTGTGTGTGTGCGTGTATATTTGTATGTGTGCACAGTAGTTTAAAGGAAATATCACTGTTTTTATTTTATTATATATGTTTTTCATTGTATATGTATGACTTTAAAGAGGGCCCCAAATGGAGATTAATGTTGACTAATTGGGTCACCCTCTATACATTCATTCATACATTCATTCATTCATTCATTTAAATTAGAGTTATTTACTCTATTTAATTTATACTTATAATTCCGTGTCCATTCTATATCTCCAAAACTTCTAAAGGGATTGCAATGCATTTATACATAATGATAGCTGGCAATGAGTGAAAGTGGAGAATGTAAGAAGCTTGCATTTAAATTGAAGTTATTGACCTTTGTAATTTTATACTTATAATTCGTGTCCGCTATACAACTCAAAAAGTACTGAAGGTACTGCAATGAAAGTTCAAACAAGAGGAAGTGCAACGTGCAAAACCCATGACCCTGTCTTCATTTAAATTAAAGTTATTGACCTCTGCAAAGTCATTGAGTACCTTCATTGTGGCTTTCTAGGTTATTGTTTTTTTGTATTATATGTACACGAGCATATTTGTGTTTTACTTATATTTCCTATTGATGCTGCCTTGTTGGTTAGAGATTAGATCATAGCGGGGATTTCTTTATTTACACTGTCCTGTTTCAATGGGATGACAGTAGGGTATTGTAAACCCTTTTGTGTTTGTGATGTCGTTTGCATTTATTATTGCTTTTGCCTTCTTGTTTGTCTGTTTGCGTGTTTGTTTCTGTGTTTTGTGGTTGACTGTCCTCCTTGAATGCTACTTTCCCTGTCCGATCTTTTTATATTTCTTTGTAATGTTATACTTATAATTCGTGTCCGCTCCACAACCCAAAATGTACTAGGGAGACTGCTGTGACATTTCACACAATGATGGAGGCCGGTGAGAGCAGTGCAGAGCCTCATATACTCTCATTTTACATTTTAGTTTCATATAGTAGGTAGCTAGCTGGTATATGAGAATCATATGGAATTCATATTATTCTTATATGTGGCAAAGCTGGTAGTGTACATAAATCTTACATGCACACACCGCACCAACACCCTTGTCTAAAATATCAAAGGCAAGGCCATACATATTGAAAAATACTGCGCCGTAGATATGGCTGTCTCTAAGACTTGCATTAAGTTAGCATCTTGCTGAAGAGCTCAAACCGAAATAAAAAGTTCATCTATAATTATGAAGAGATATAAACATGAACGCAAAAACAAATACAACTTTGTCAACATTCTGTTTAATAGACTGTCTGTATCAATGCATATATTAAATCATCGTAATAAACATAACAATAGTATCTAATTAGAGTCTTTATATATATTTATGTAAATTATATGTCCGTTTGTTTCCTATTTTTAACATATTCACTAATCTTTGGTAACGCTTCCACGCGTGCTCTAAGAGCTTTAAGTTTGGGATATTCATCCAGTAAGGCTGGGGTCCCCTTCAGAGGACTTTCAAGAGAAGTATGCATTGCCAGGTCAGCGACAGTTAACTGAAAAGAAAACAAAAAAGATGAAAGGTGACATAATCTTTGCAACATAATCTACAAGGTTGAACACAAAATGAACAAGTCTCAAAGGTAATGTTGCCAACTCGAAATCCTTTAAAAGCTCTACCAATATTACACATACTCGATTTCTATATAAAATATTAACTGTTCAGTTTTACTAAAAAAATATAAACATCTCGATTTTATAGGAGTATTCTGTGAAGAATCATGTGTTACATTCTGTTTCCGTAATTTATTAGAAAATCTTAAATTAACGGCTGCCTTGCCTTCATTCAATTCAAATTTACCGACGATTTATGAATACAAAATGTTTATAATAATGTCAGATTACAAATATAGAATGTATAAACAAATTAAGTAGAAACTTTACGTTTTGTCTATATCTAATAGCTAATATCTAATATCTACTTAACATTCTTCATGTAAACTCTATATTTATATAATTCAAGAAATTGTTATCGATAATCAGTTTACGTTTTTCGTTTGATCTGTATATAAATTTTGCAATGGATAAGATATCTTTATTATTTTTACATGACATAAGTTGATACAACATATTCAACGATCTGTCAACCAGCCAATGTGCTCTGAAAAATAGAATTCGATATTCCTCGTATTCCCTACACTCCATTTTAAAGTGAAATTCATCTTCAATTACTGATATATTTCTAGCATAACATAAAGGACACAACCTCATATTTCTTTCTAAATTTAAGTGTCTACCCTTTTCAATAGCTAAATACTAGTAGTTGATAGTCAACGTGATGCATTACATGCGTTTACAATATGTCCGATTCCTGTGCTTTATTCATCATGAACGTGTGTTCTTAAAGAGATGGGCGGGAAGCTAATTCAGATATTAGTAAGGTGTTCCAAAAAAAAAAAAAAAAAATAGGAATGGTATAGTATAGATTGTCTGCTCTAACTGAAATATTAAGGATTAACACTGCTTAATGGAAAACATTTATACATAATAATATAAGAATACCAAGTTATACGCTATATTTGTACGGTTTGTTACATGTTTATTGGTGAACGATCAGGATTTCTCAGCGAGAGAAAATGGCGTATGTCTAGAAAAAATGATTTTATTTATCCGTGTAATTGTTGTCTGTTTCGGTGCGTGTTTTTGATTGACCTTTGTCCTTCATGTTCGCCTTTTATATCTACTTTTACTAAACAGGCGTGACATATCAAGAGACGATGACATGATTTATTACGTTACAGCTACGCAGATACATATAAAAGTCGAACAGAAAATGTAGATACACAGAATGGGTCGACAATAGGGGTACCACCTTGGAACGGTAAGTGACAAAAAAGCCGCTGGGATTTAAACCAGGTTTGTCATGACGTTAATAAACCTGTTGCAGACATCAATTTCAATTGTTGTTTATGGACAACATGTTTGCTTAAATTTAAAAAAAAGAAAAGTGTTTTCCCCCGTTAATAAAGGAACAATTATCGATAGTGTTTTCTTCTATTATCTGACGCGCAGTCGTGAAACAAACATGAAGATGTCCGATCTCCTTATCGTGAGGATGGGGTAGAGGTCGCGGTAGCCCATTTGATAGCACGCTCGACTCCCAAGATTTCCCTTATCCTCATCCGTCAGATAGGAACGGAAACCAGGTGGTCTGGGTATCGGAGTTTATCCTCGATCCGAGCACGTTAAAGACCAATTGGATTATATTCGATAGTAAAAGTAGAGCATGACTTTCTATGTATCTTCTCATTTCTCGGGGGCGGTTGGAAATAACATAAACAATGTGTTGATGAGTCGTTAAACAGCACTCCTTGTGGAGTTCTTTTGTCATTGAAGAGACCAACGTTTGAATCAATCTATGTAATGTGTTATTGTTTAAATGTTTTAGTAGTGTATCTTTTTTTCCCCATATAAAATTAATTTGGTCGTACCAATTTGTAACGAACAAACCGAAAATAAAAACAAACTGTTCAAAGTTTAAATCAGTGAGGTGAGTAAAACATAATCTAAATTATATGAAATTGTTTCATCATTCATTTTCATTAATGCAATTATCGTCCACACTTACCGAATCTCCGACTAAGTATTTCCCACCATTTGCATCAAGCGCCTTTTCAAATATGCCCAGGAATTTTGGGTAAACTACCTCACTCAAGTTCTTCTGAATCTCTTTCTATTGGTATTAAAATAAATGACAAAAGTAAGTTGATGCAATATAAGACATATTTGAATTAAATGTTTCGTGATGATTTGTAAACTATGAATTACCCGCCATGAAATTAAGATAGGTAGTAGGATTTTTTTTAAGTACCTGTATGTCAATGAAAATGATTGTTTTAATATTCCCCAAGTATATCTAGTTACACTGTCGTAATATGGGTTATATTTATTGAACATTTGACACATATTCATTGGTTTAGATAATTTTAACCTGACAGGTAGTTTAAACTAGACTTGGTGAACATAAATGATATAGTGCCAAACTAATGCTCAAACCTTTGACGTACCGCAAACTGGTCGTCAAAGGTATAGCATATGGTGTAACGCAAACTGGTCGTCAAACTTATAACATACGGTGTACCGCAAACTGGTCGTCAAACTTATAACTTATGTTTACCGCAAACTGGTCGTCAAACTTATAACATATGTAGCGCCAAACTGTGTCTCAAACTTATGACATGATGCCCCAAATACTGGTTCTCCTTATGTATGTTGTATAATGAACCGCCTTAACGGGTTGGCAAATTTATAAATATCGCTTGTCTGCATGCTTATTATGCATGATGTACAGCAAAAAAACACATATGTGTTGTCTGGTGCAGCGTCACAACTGGTTCTCATACGTCTGATGCCAAAGTTGTACATCTTTAAGAGCTCTGTTATTGTTACCTACCTTTTTGTCTTCATCCTTTTCGAAGAATAGCTTTACAACTTCTTTGAACATGTCTTCTAATAATTCGAGATATTGATCAGCCACACCTTGTTCCCAGTTGTTCTTTCCAGCAAGATCTGCAAGTAATATATGACGTTAAATAACAAAATGTAAAAACTAATAAGCTATTAAAAACGGTTCAACCTGCTTGGAAATCTTCGTATTACAATTATCTGTTTTAAGTTCATATATACTTTAAACACGAGCATCTAAAATTTAATTTAAGTACTATTTATAGCATACTTTTTTGAGTATATGCAGGCCCGAGTGTGCACTATAAATCGCACACGAGAAAAATATGCTATACATATTTTGTACCATAGCCATTTATCCAACTACGCGCGTGTAAAATTGGGTAGATCATGGTATAACTGCCGAAACTGTCATTTATAGCACGGCTGAAATATACCGGCAGTTACAGCACGTTTTAGGCTCAGACCTTCAGGTTTATGAACATTTTATCATGCAAGAACAAAGAAAAATTAGAGCTATGGTACAAACTTGGAGTATTCATCTAATTTTTCAAACATAACCTTCAAATTTGTTATTTGATATTTAACAACAAATATATTGAAATTAATCAATAAGTTCAAAACAGCCAACATATTAGCGCCGTACCGAACTCCCTGGCGAGGAATCTAGCAATGGCATTGCTCTGTGCCAACTTCTTGCCGTCGACCTCTAACACGGGCAGCTGACCAAACGGAGTGCCTATAACAAATGCATAAAAAACGGTTTAGACATGACAGGTGATAAAATACATATAATGTACACACCAAGTAATGTGTCTTAATTTTGCACAAAATGTCTCCCCTCTACCTCTCCCCCACTCCTCACCCCACCCTATCAAATTGTTGTGCAAGAGCTGAGACGGATTTGTCATATCGCTACATTTTCGCTTAACGTGTGTCGGACTAGAGTTGTCATATTGCTATATGCTTGCTTAAAGTGTGTCGAACTAGAGTTGTCATATCGCTAGATATTTGCTTCCTAGTGTTGGACTATAGTTGCCATATCGCTAGATGTTGTCTATTTGTGTCGGACTACAGTTGTCCTATCACTTGATGTTTGTTTAATACTATGTGTTCGGACTACAGTTGTCCTATCACTGGATGTTTGTTTAATAATATGTGTTTCGAGCTACAGTTGTCGTATCACTGGATATTTGTTTAATATTATGTGTGTCGGACTACAGTTTTCATATCACTGGATGTTTGTTTATAATAATAATATGTGTGTCGGACTACAGTTGACCTATCACTGTATGCTTGTTTAATAATATGTGTTTAATAATATGTGTCGAGCTACAGTTGTCCTATCACTGGATGTTTATTTAATAATATGTGTCGGACTACAGTTGTCCTATCACTGGATGTTTATTTAATAATATGTGTCGAACTACAGTTGTCCTATCACTGGATGTTTATTTAATAATATGTGTCGGACAACATTTGTCCTATCACTGGATGTTTGTTTAATAATATGTGTCGGACTACAGTTGTCCTATCACTGGATGTTTGTTTAATAATATGTGTCGGACTACAGTTGTCCTATCACTGGATGTTTGTTCAATAATTTGTGTCGGACTACAGTTGTCCTATCACTGGCTGTTTGTTTAATAATATGTGTCGGAATACAGTTGTCCTATCACTGGATGTTTGTTTAATAATATGTGTCGGAATACAGTTATCCTTTCACTGGATGTTTGTTTAATAGTATGTGTCGGACTACAGTTGTCCTATCACTGGATGTTTGTTTAATACTATGTGTTCGGACTACAGTTGTCCTATCACTGGATGTTTGTTTAATAATATGTGTTTCGAGCTACAGTTGTCGTATCACTGGATATTTGTTTAATATTATGTGTGTCGGACTACAGTTTTCATATCACTGGATGTTTGTTTATAATAATAATATGTGTGTCGGACTACAGTTGACCTATCACTGTATGCTTGTTTAATAATATGTGTTTAATAATATGTGTCGAGCTACAGTTGTCCTATCACTGGATGTTTATTTAATAATATGTGTCGGACTACAGTTGTCCTATCACTGGATGTTTATTTAATAATATGTGTCGAACTACAGTTGTCCTATCACTGGATGTTTATTTAATAATATGTGTCGGACAACATTTGTCCTATCACTGGATGTTTGTTTAATAATATGTGTCGGACTACAGTTGTCCTATCACTGGATGTTTGTTTAATAATATGTGTCGGACTACAGTTGTCCTATCACTGGATGTTTGTTCAATAATTTGTGTCGGACTACAGTTGTCCTATCACTGGCTGTTTGTTTAATAATATGTGTCGGAATACAGTTGTCCTATCACTGGATGTTTGTTTAATAATATGTGTCGGAATACAGTTATCCTATCACTGGATGTTTGTTTAATAGTATGTGTCGGACTACAGTTGTCCTATCACTGGCTGTTTGTTTAATAATATGTGTCGGAATACAGTTGTCCTATCACTGGATGTTTGTTTAATAATATGTGTCGGAATACAGTTATCCTATCACTGGATGTTTGTTTAATAGTATGTGTCGGACTACAGTTGTCCTATCACTGGATGTTTGTTTAATAATATGTGTCGGACTACAGTTGTCCTATCGCTGGATGTTTATTTAATAATATGTGTTTCGGCCTACAGTTTTCATATCGCTATATGTGATAAAACCTCGTCACGTATGTGTGTCGAACATCAGGTATTGTTATATTGTACGTATTCCAGAATTGCACGGAATCAGGTTTGCTAAAGAAATCTACTGTTATAGAACAATGTCTTAACTGACTTATGAATACGACAGTCAAACGTTATATTTTTTATACATGTTTATAACATAAACATCGATACAAATATATAAGATTTAGAATATCAACACACAGCTAGAAACCGAAACATATTGTCACAATATTAAATGAGAAGCTTATATGTTTATAAAGAAAAGTTCTACATCCCCAGTCAAAGTGCATTTTAATGGAAACAAGCCTATTGAGTTATAGAAAATATTTAAAATAAAACGGTGGAGCTATGGAAAATCATGCTGATAAAATAAATGGCGTATTTATTCAAAGTCATGCCTTGTAATTAGCCTCTTGATTTGTTTCAGCAGCACATTATTTTCAATATGTTTACAACAAATATATTTTGGAACAGTACACGGTCCATAAGAGTGTTTTGTTTGTATGGTGTTTACGTCATTTTCAACACATGCAAGGTTATATATGACGATCGATTTGTTTGTGGTGGAGGCAGACCATCCACATTTCCTGGGTAGAACCAGTACTGTACAACTCCCGACATCCGTAAGAATTGACACTTTTTCACTTACAAGTCGAGCTCCCAGTGGGATTCGAACCCACAGCGGTGAGAGGCGAAGGTTTACAACGCAACGTCGTTAACCATTCGGCCACGGAGACGCGAAATGAAAGATCTTATAGAGTTCATCTCTTTGGTATTTGACAAATAATGCAACTGTTGTTGGCCAAACACTAAATTATCACAGAGTAATATTTTCTTCAAATTAATATACATAATAAATACTGAAAAGTGGATCCCATGAAAGCAACAAACACAAAAAAGAGATAAAAATAGAAGACTCGGTTTTATTGAGTCTGTTCATGAGAGGTAAAGTAGTGTGCAACACCTCTCACGCCTCCTAGCACCGGCTTAAGCGTTATTCTGCTTTAAATCCACAATTATTGGGCTTGATGATCCCAAAGGACCAGTAAGTAATAACACTACTGATTTACTTTAGCAGTGCAAGATGTTAGTCGACTTGTATGTATTCTTCTGCTTCAATGCAAATATACGAAGATTTGAAATTATTCATGCCATTTGCATTTCTTTATATAATGACGAATATGTAGAGGATATTTGTTCGTTTTGGAGTGAATAACATATTTTATGCGAAGCATGAGTTAAAGGGGTTGATGCACTATTTTCAAACACAGTTTGTTTTAAATGGCTCTGAAAAACTTGGAAAAAGCTGCAAGAATTATCAAAATGCCATGAAAAATAAAGGAGTTATGACCTATTGAAAATGTGCAAAGAACATAAATGGAGGCAGCCATCTTTGAACGATGACGTCATCGCGCCGTTTTAACATATATGGCATATTGATAAAATGTCTTTTAAAGCAAAGAAAATCATTGTAAATGAAAAATAATACTAAAATGAGTACAGTTTACATCTGTATATTTATTTTTTATCAATTTACAGTGGTTTTCTATGCTTTAAAAATACATTTTGTCAATATACCATATATGGTAAAACGGCGCGATGACGTCATCGTTCAGAGATGGCCGCCTCCATTTATGTTCTTTGCACATTTTCATTAGGTCATATCTCCTTCATTTTTCATGGCATTTTGATATTTCTTTCAGCTTTTTTCAAGTTTTTCAGAGCCCTTTAAAATAAATTGTGTTTGAAAATAGTGCATCAACCCCTTTAAAATATAAAAGTTTTCTCACTACGACATAAAATAAAATATGTTATTCACGACAGAGCAGCAAACTTTCTTTTTATTTTATGATTTTACTAACAATATTTTATGGAAACTACGGTAGAACAACAAGGGAGGCAGTTTAAATAACTAAGCCGCTTTAGATAGTCCAATGACATTTTACTTATTCCCAAATAGAACACTTTTTTAAAAATATATTTATACTGGTAGTCATTTCCTTTAGCTTTTAAAATCCATTTCTTATCATTGTTTCCACTCGAATGAGTGGTATAAGCTTTTCGAATGGATGATATCATTTGCTTTCGACATTGAAAAAAATACTCTATTGTTCGGTGTGCTTGTTTCAGCAAAAGGTCTTTTGAACTTTTTTGAAAAAAATTAATTAGTACCTAAATAACTTTTATGTCAGTGAAACATAGACTTTTAGTGGTAAATAAAAAATACCTTACTTTTGAAAGTCGGTTAAAAAATAAAAAATTCAAGTGAGAACGTTGTTTTTGATAGGGCATTTTCAATGCAAAATTATGCTGCATCAACAATTTAAAAAAAAAAGAAAATATATATATATATAAATATTTTGAATTTTCATCCATAAATGAGTTTAATGTGTTTTGAGTAAATCGAGATTTCTAATTTTCTGCTGTCCCAGCAACAAGGCATTTACACTAAAAAGAAAGCCTCACCAAAAAAGCATTTTTACTGTAAACTATTTATTTCTCAACTTGTAATCAAACTTAAGGTATTTTTATTCATCACCAAAACTCCAGTTCTAATAATATCAAATTTATGTACGTATTATAAAAAAATTTCAGGTTAATGCTAAAAAATAATTGGCTGAAAAAAGCTCCTAGAACAATAGGATATAATATCAAACGTATAAAATATATTTAATTTCCAAAATCCACTATTTCATTGCTAAGCTGAAAATAAATACTGTTATTGACTAGCTAGTACAGCTAATTAAATACATTCCAAATTTTACAACATCGTCTGGATCTTGGCAACTTCACCAACGCCCCTCTATCGAATATCAAATAGTTCTCAATAGCTACGTCGTCTCAGATTATCTCTCGAGTATGTATTCGATATTATATTTGTACAGTGTACATACAGTCACTATCAGTAAATATGCAGAGCAGTATCTAGAGCATTGGTGACACGTATAACCATATGAATGGTTTTGAGAGAGAGAGAGAGATAGAGAGAGACAGAGAGCACAAATATGCATACGTACTTGGTTTTACTGGCGGCCAGTTCTCAAAAGACAGGCGCACATCCTCGAAGTCTCTGCCAGCAGCCAACAATACAAATCGGGACAGCTCGGCACGTGCACGGACGTCGAAGTAGGTCAGTTTGTATGAAGGCATCTTGACGTGTTTTCTTTCTAAACAACAACAACAACAACAATAATAATAATAATAATCAAACGGTTTTAAGTAGTCGTAATACATGTACTGTATACATTTTTCGTTTTATTAAAATGAAGATATGTATATACCTTAACAATAGCATCACGTCTTAATGTTATACAAACGCGGTACAATTATGTTCCTGAAGATATTAACGTTACATTATTAAATAAGGTAAATATATAGCATCTTAAATTTCCAGCACATATGTAACAGGCGTATATCCTTGTCTGGTTTGCCATAAAATCACATTAAACTTCACTCAATAAAAATATTATTAATCGACTTATGGAACGTCATTTTTGAATTTAACAATATATTAAACTTGTTTTAATCCAACAATTGGTGCCCATTAATTGTTTAAATTATTTATATCACAATATACACGTATGTGCTCACCTGTAACTCGTTTGATGAGAAGGTGCGTGATATTTCAATGCTCTTATATAGTTTGAAAGGTCAGTGATACGTAGGTCAAATGGACACACTGCAATATTAAAGGGACACACGGCAATCTGACTGTTTTTATAAAACTCGCGTCGTCGTCTCGCGTCGTTAGTTTTTTTTTTTTACATATCTTGCAATTTTGCGATCATTCATATTAATTATTAGAATATTTCAAAGCAAATTGATTTTGCATATTACTAATTGTTAATAATATTGCACCAATAATATATCTAAACTTGCGGCAGAATAACAGAGAAAAAATGAAAACTTAAACGTGTATTTACTTATATGCAAACATGTTTAAAGTCAAAATGATACCGGAATAATAAATCGAAGTGCTTTATACTGTTTATGCTTGATACAAATCCCAAAGTTGTCATATGCAATAAAGCATTTAAAGGGAGTACATCAGGATTTTTCTAGAAATATCTTAAATTATAAAAATGTTCCAATTCGTGATAAAACACTTATATCCATCAAAATATGATGTTCGAACCATATTGTTAAGGTTTAAACTTCGAATACACCATATAGCTAGGACGGAATCGGGCATACAATGCTGAAATTAACCCAGGTGCGTAACCTAGGATAGCAAGTATTACTGTACAGAATGAATTTCCTTGTAACTAAGGGGTCATTTTTAGGATCATTCATTATGTTTAGGCGCTTTAAAATAGAAAATATCATTATTTGTCAATTTTAAGTCGGACCCCTAGACCCCTTTGAAAAGCCTGATGTACTCCCTTTAAGCCTGTTTCACGCATCAAACAAACCAAACGTAATTCAAAAGTATCCTCCTTTTTCAATAAGCTGAATTGTTATATATAATTGTTAAAAAATATTTTGTTGCTTATCTAAAGCTAATAAAATTCATCTACTTTTGAAAAAGAATGAAACACATAGTTTGATATTGCTTAATATTGTTTCCTCCTAAAGTAAATGATTTTAGTCCTTAAAATTGATAAATTCCTATATATGCAATTATCAAGTGAAATAATTGGTTTTTGGCCAGAGTTATATCCCTTTACTAAACAAACGCTTGTAGAAACGCTGAGTTTAGTGTTACATTTTATAATAATCCTGCCTGCAACATATTTTCGGGTGAAAAGTATGAATGCTATGTGTCCCTTTAATAACAGATACGACCTGTACGGAGAGATAACCTTGACACGTAAACGTTTGTACTAACAAATGCTCCCAACACATGACTTAAGTGGTTAAGTATAAATCCACATGCGGACAAGTTAAGTACACAGCAAGCGATTACAACGGTATACAGTATACGATTCTGATTTGATAACGTTTCTATCTTTTTTTTAAAAATTTGACCCGAACCATAATCTAATCCTATGACTATCTTCCGGTCAACGACATGTGAAGAGAGACCCGATTCCGTTTTGCGGTGATGCTCTACCATAGTTTTTAGGCTTTGCTCTCACTTAAATTATTATTTTTGTTATTATTAAATTAATGTTATTTGAATAACAACCCGTCCCCTCCCCACCACCTCCCCTCCCTAAAAGGGGCTTCCTTTTTACTCTAGCACATCGATTTTTGTAAAACATGTGCAATACTTTGTTCATGTAGACCTTGTGTGCAAGTGACTCCTCCCTTGATAAATAAAACAAGTTGGCTGTTTTTTAAAAGCATCCAATAGTTAGGTCTTATATAGTGGCAATGTTATTTATAAGGTGTACAAGAAGAATTAAAAAAAAAATCAAAATGTTGTCGCCTGCGTAGCATAGTAGACACGTAGGGATCACTTTGCCCGTCATCTGCCGTCCGTCGTCCATCACACTTTAACTTGCAACCATATATTGGCCATACTTTGAAATGTATTTGACGGTTGTTCATGAAACCATCCCGAACATATTCAGCGTACCCAAAGAACTGTCGTTAAACATGTCGAATAACTCTGACTTCCATTTCGGCCCCTTTTCATTATACTGTAGCCTGCAATCTAACCTAGCTCATAACTTGAACAATTATTGAACTATGGTCATGAAACTCTTTACAGTTCATCCTTATATCGATTATTCAATGCAGAGTTATGCCCCTTTTTATAATACAGAAAATATGCATGAGGAATTGCACGCCCTTTCTTCAAACTGTCCTTGTTAAAATAAGCACATGACAGGCGACACAAGTGTTCCATGGAACACTCTTCTGGTATTATAGTTATAGGTTATTAGATTTGTATTGGGATATATGCACGAGTTATTTTGCGTATTTATATTGCGTATTAATATTGCGTATTTATATTGCGTAATAATATTGCGCGACTTTAGGACTTGTGGAGAATAAGCGTTGTATTGCATACGCATTTTTAATATAACAAGAAAAGTATACATGACAGGAAGGTAAAGTGAAGAATTAAAAGATACTGTATGAATACAGATACGGTTTTTTTTGTCTTGGGTATACATTATTATACATGTTAAAGGGAACATATTCAAGTATTTTCAATTAAACGATTTACACCTGAGCTATTACAAAGGGAATTTCAGTGACCATGCTACAACATAATATAAGTCATATTTGCTTAAATGTTACAAGTGATTATCATATTGGCCCTATTTATGTTCATGTTTTAGTTGTATTCATGCTCAAAACCGCTTCGGAGTTGCCGTTAAGACAATCAACTTTGCATTTTAAATGAATTACAAGCGATCTTATAGAAAATATTTAATATATTTACTTCTTTACTTCATTATAATACTCACATATAAATGGGTGCCGAAACGTCCAGGGTAAAAATTAAAATAGATGCCGAAATGGTTTGAGGTGTCGAAATCGTTTGGTGCCGAAACGTCCTGAATCGATCTTGATCACACAGACGCAAAAACTTAAGAATTGTCTGCATTTATAATAAGCATTTTTCATTGGGTAACTGCTTTAAATAGACTAATATACTATATACACAAACAATAGTTTTCGTCTAGAAAACGAAGAATTACAACAAAACAATAAGTTTTAACGTTAAATTTTCATCAAAAATATGCATTTGAAATAAAAATATTGTTGTTAAATCGTGGGAATTTTCACAATGAAATCGACATTGTTTACGTTACGTGACATATCTTCTTTTGACATTAGCCTGGTTCCCTGGCCCCCAGAATGCTTTGCACAGTACTGTGCAAAGCATTGTGGGAGGCCCGGGAACCAGGCTACTTTGACATGAACAGAAAATTGCACCAATCCCGAACGAGTATACACACACCCAATATGACTTTACTACATGTCATTATGGGCGAATATTGACGTTTCCTGGTACATTGAAAGTAAAGTACATTGTAAATGCGTATGCAATAAATAATATATATATATATATATATATATATATATATATATATATATACTGAGCAACTCTTCTAACTAAACTATTTATTTTTTTGCAATATTTTTTTTATTTTAAGTCGTACACAGTTAACATGTATTACTCATACAGTTGACTATTCACTCTATATATGTGTAAAGAAAAACCGGGTCGATAGCTGTCACATTACCTCACACGAAATGCACGTGCGTTTTGTAAAAAATTGCTTTCTTGAATTGCCTCGTGCTAATTTTTTTTTTTTTTATAATCGAATTGTTATAGCCAAACGATATCCACACAAGAAAAACACAATATTGTAAAAATGCGAAGACGAAATATGGAAGAACGAGCGCGAGCAATAGGCATGGTCCAGGCTGGGATGTCTCACTATCAGGTATTGTAGTTATTTGACTTACTTTTACGTACTGTTTGTGACTTTCGAATTGCCCGCTCGATTTGGAAAAAATGAAATTGTGATTTTAAATTTCAATAGATTTTGTTGAAATTACGGAATAAAATGTGAAACATGTTAATGTTGTTGTCTGCACAATTTCAGATAATTGCACTCACTAATAAAGATTATAGAGCCGATTATATACGTAGTCCAGTTAGAAGAGTTGCTCAGTATATATATATATATATATGCATTTTCAGATATGTTTTTGTCGCTTTTGACCCATTCACATAATAATGTTTTACACGTCATTTTCTTTAACTCTTTGTATTTGTTTTAGTTTGAAAACGAGGACCAGCCGCAACAGCTGTCGGATTCAGATGGTCAGTGTTTTTGCCTTTTATGCTTAATAACACCATGCAGCATGTTATCATTACAGCTAATGTATTTTTAACAATTTCCTTTTTATATTGATCTAAAGATTAAAAAATGTACAATGTCATCTTGTGTAATACATAGCGTGTCTTACATAAGTGCCTGTTTAATATTAAATTTATCAAACGAGTTGGCTACAATTATATGATGCAAGGCTGTGCCGAGCATCACATCAATTTTATCCAACGAGTTTAATAAATTCAACATTAAATAGGCACGAATGACATGACTCTACGAAAGCTTCATAAGGGATTTTATACTGTAGCTGTCTATATATACCGCTGTTGTATGATGACGTCGTATGTTGACCCGGTCATCTCCGTACGACACCGAACTGTAGCTGTCTATATATACCGTTGTTGTATGATGACGTCGTATGTTGACCCGGTCTTCTCCGTACGACACCGAACAACGGAACTACCTTGCCGATTTCCATAATCCGATATTTCAAATCGATGAGGCAATTTCGTTGCACACCGAGCTGAATGGAAAAGACCGAAGGATGCTTCGGCCTTCATTTGCATATTATTATAATAGTTTAATATGATACATTTGTCATGACTTTATTACACGCCCGCACCGCAAGTTATTTGATAAATTAAGGATATATGTTACGTCTGCAGTTAAGTATTAAACAATATTTGATTTTTCCTAATCTCGGATGGATGGCGAACTATTGAGGGCTATAAAATCTCTAGCATAGCTTAACGCTTGTACAACAAATGCGCCGTAAGTGGTTAATTACATCTCTTGCAGATTTGGAAATGTATGAAGCCTCGATAAATTGCAATCCCTCAGTTGTAAGAAGTTGTAAGAAGTATTTTAATATTAGAATATATAGATTCTCACTGATTTGTCATGATTTAATATTACTCTTAAATTATATAATATATTTATGGCAACATTTCACATTATGTTTAACAGTTAGCATGGAGTCAGTTCACAGCGGAAATAATGACAACAGTGACAACATACAGGTTCGGGAAATTCTAGAAGAGAAGGGTTTCTGTGAAGACAGGATTCTGTTTGTTGTTAATAGGTGTGGCATTGGTAAGGTTATGATAAACAAGCATTTATGCAAATTTAACTGACTGGAAAATAAAGTTTAGTATCTCATATGTCTTAGGCATTTCTCTCATTACAACGCTGTGCATGCTCGGGAGGTTGAACATCCACATTTAAACCTCGGATACTTGTACACGTTGTATGCGGAGAATCATTATTTTATGGTATTACTATTGTTAATAATAGCAGTCGCAGAGAGCTTAAACTCAAGAGTCTTACTATTTCTGATACTGTCGATTCTTTCCTCGATTTACATCTCTCGATTGAAAATAGAGAAGTAATAAACAACATATATGACAAGAGAAATACTTTCAGTTTAGATTTTTCTTTTAATTAGCCCCACTAAGACGTTGGGCATTTGGTGGTGGGGTGGGGGTCGGTGGGGGGAGGGGGAGGAGCGTGGGAGGGGGTCCCCGAACAATTTTTTGAGTGGTATATGGGTCTCAAATAATTCGTGTTTCTAGAGCTTCTCTAGTCGATTTAAGGACTGAACATTCTTAAGGTTTGTATGATTAAAAAGCTTCCCAATCAGAACTTCAAAACGCCTTTCCAAAGTTGTTTCATCATAACCTAGATGTGTTTTCAATCATGTCTTGTCGTGACATTAACAGTTTATCTCTTAAAGCCCTTGCTTCTGCCAGGTCAATAAGTACATGCTTTGCAGCTTTCTATACTTTATTTATATTCATATACACATGATCATCTTTGTGTTTTACTTATACTGCCAATACATAATGCTGCATAGTTTGTTAAAGGATATAGCCGGACGCCGGAGAGGGAGGAGCGGGGGTATTTCATTATTTGCACTGTCCCGTTTAATTTGGGATGGAATAGGGTAAGGGTGAGGTTTGGTGACTCTATAACCTTTTAATTGCTTGTGCTACATTTTTGGTTTCTTATTTATGACGTCATTTTTTTAGAAATGTAAGATGCAAATGAAAAGATGATGAAAAAAATCTTTGAAGTTGTTCTAAGCTAAATATTGCGTTCCATTAGTCAAAAGTAGATGGTTTTGAAATTAAGCAACCTCTTAGAGGGGTAATCTGTCGGTTATGAGATTTAAATGGTATTTTCTTCAATTCTATCAATCTGCAACGTCAAATACGAAATAAAATATTTTTCATTGGAAATCCCATTATGGATAACATATTTTAGGACAATGCCAGTATGGCAACAGGAATATACCTTCTTACATTAATGCAATTTTCTGTATTAACGGTGACAGTTTCATTTAAAGTATCAATACAAAAATGAGAAAAATTGTCCTATAGGAATCACAGCACCCAAACGCAATGGCACCGTAGATCCGCACTGTACCACAAACAACGAGCAAATTAACTATACAATGAAAAAGACAATACACAACAGAACAAGTGGTGAAGACAGGTGTTACCGACTTGGAACGGTCAGTGGGCAATATGGCCCACCGATTAGCTTAAATCAATTTTAAGTGTACACAACCTCTCTATTATCCTGTATTCATGAACTGTTATTGGGTTAAGATAGGGATTATATGGAAAAAAAAGCATCGATATTAAAATGGACATTGCATTTCCGTCGAATTATGATTGTGCAAGATGCCAAACATTAGAAAAAAGTATGTGGATTGAAAGGTTCCATCGCTATATGTTTATAAAATATCACATGTATTATTTTGAACTAAATACGTTTGTTTTTGTTCCAGGAAATGCATGCCTTGCGGATGTTGCGACATTTCTTGACTACGAAAAGCAATTAACCAAAGCTAATGAACATCAGCTGTCTTCCAGCAGCTGTATCACAGCTTCAGATCAGTCGGTGTTTCCATTAGAGTCTCTAACATCAGAAAAATTTCCAGAAGGGTATCGTTCGACCAACACTGAAAATACCCGCTTTTCTCCCATATTACAGCCGGATGATTCTAGTTTAGAGGCATCCATGACGCAATTGATCGTCGCGCAATTTCAGGTCAAAGAACCCCCTACACTTGTTCAGAGTAATCAAAAATCTTCGAGAAGAAATGAAGGTAGTGAACTGACTAGAATTAAACATGTAACATTCATCCTTTATTAATAGCAGAGCCAAGCGCTGGAAGAGTTATACATAGTCCATCTCCAGCGATCAGAGATACCACTGAGCAGCCTGCAAACATTTCAGTAATGCAGTTTCATAGTAAACATTGTTTTTGTGGTCAGCGTATATGATACATTTAAGCTCATAAACACATCTATTCATGACGGTGTATTAGACCACTGTGAGGTTATAATTATTTGTGTGTTTTAAGACTTTAAAATGTTGCTAATCTGTTTATTGTTTAATATGATTTTGCACTTACACTTTTATTTTTATATTCTAGGTACTCAAAGTTATGCTTCTGTGTCCCCAGTATATTTGTGCCGATATTGCGAAAAAGAAAAAGTTAATGTAACGACGATGCCATGTGGACATAGCATATGTGGATCATGCTTACACGAACAGCTGCCCCGATGGCGAGAAGACCTTCCTACTTGATGCAGATGTTGTCAAGAGCTCGTAACAGACTTCAACCACTTCACCGTTGGGCGTTATTAGATACCAATAACTATTTTTGTACATGTATGTAAATAAAGGAATTATTGAATGTATGGGTACTGTCAAACTATACAAGTGGTTGTACCACCGCAGCCGTCACTGCCGCCGCAAGTGATACCTGTCTCGCCACCGTTTATATCGTCTAAGGGTGTTTCGCAGTGCCGTATAATTAGAGCACTTAACTAAACCACATATCGTGATGTTGTTCTCGGAAATATATTATGTTCCTTTATCTACAAAATATATGTAATGAATTAAACTATGACAATTTAATTGTGTTAATTAATGTTGATTGTATGTTATAGATTTAAAGTAGTAGTATGTATATTATTTTAACTTTTTGTGGATTTAAATAGAATACAGCTTCAGCTGGTGCTAGTGGTGCGTGGGAGGTGTTGCATCTTATATTACCACACATGAACAGATTCAATGAAACCGAGTCAGCTACTTTTCTCTCTTGTTTGTGTTTAGTGCATTTTAGTTTAAACATATGTTAACAGGGCCTAAATTCATCAAATATTTGAGCACAAGAATCAGACTCAGACGCAAAATCTCATTTTTTTGCAAACCCTATAATCACAAAAGTATGGGTAAGAATTGTGATTATCAAACAATATTAGGCCAGGTTTAATTATCTTAGATAGGATGACGAAATATTGTATATATTTATAATTAAATAACTTTGTATTATTATGCGTATAATAACACGTTTTACAGTGTAAATGTCAATTTATGCTTTCATTGGTATTATTGTATACTTAGAATATGCATCTTGCACATCTACAGGTATATAATGGTAACATGTGTTGCCCGATACTTATATTTAATTATCGTTGGTACTTTTTCATTTCTTTTTGTTTTCTTACTTAATTTTCCATTCAGTGGTTCCACTACTCCGGCCGATTAAAGGCTCTGGGTATTGTTTAACCACTTATAGGATATGTTGTCTGCTTTTTAATTTAGTCTTTTGACTGTTACTTATGATATGCAGGCTTCATAACCGCTGCTCCCAACTAAATCTCATTATGTTTGTTTCGCTCTTCGGGGCATTTAATTTTATTAGATACTGGGACCATACGCCGTACGACATGGGGAAGCAATACACTCCATGTCCACCGCCATATGCATGCCATCTTCGGGATGGTTAAAATTTTGTACTATTGATTTTATTAATATTGAGTTCTGCTCAACCCGGGGCTAGAGGGCGTGAGCGGTAGCTAGCATATTTCACTACCGCTCATGAACAGTCTCAATCAAACCGAGACGGCAATATTTCGTATGGGTCGTTTTCGGCCGTTTCCAAAGGTCCATTATCATACTCATTTTTTTGAGAAATATTATCTTATTGTCTGAGTATAAACCATGAAGACAGTTGCTGGCGTGGATGCATGGTAAACGTTCGTTACTCTCCTCACGGTCAGATAATCGGACTCTTCTCAAAGTCAGAGGCGGTATCTAATTGATGGGAGGAGCTAACGCTTCACGATTTACTGGAATGGAGTTGATTTAACAAAACGGACCGAAACTGAGATATGAATTATCGAAACGGAGATTGTTTTGATGATTTAAAGACTAATACACACATGTCAGTCCAGTGATTTAAGTTTATTACGTCTCTGGTCTTATTATTATTATTATTATTATCTTAATAGAATAATCATTATTGGGTAGTTATTTCTATATAAAAAAACAAATAGATATATACATACATAGAGTATAGACACTGGAGATGTTAGACTTTATGTAACCCGACTGTGAGGAGAGTCCGATATATATCAGGATTATGGATAAATAAATATATAGAGTATAGACACTGGAGATGTTAGGTTTTGTATAACCTGACTCTGAGGTGAGTCCGATATATATCAGGAGTATAGATAAATAAATATATAGAGTATAGACACAGGAGATATTATGTTTACATAACCTGACTGTGAGGAGAGTCCGATATATATCAGGAGTATAGATAAATAAACATTTGTACGCCGGAACCCCCGCAAAGCTATTCAATAAGTGTCCGTCTAACGGTTGTTATACGGATACTTTTGAGCGCACGAAATCTTTAAGTAGACGCACGAGAGACACGCTCACGTGCATATCAATCCTCGGGCTAAGAACACACAAATGAAGACTGGACACTATATCCCCGTGTGTTTCATAACAGTCTTACACACGTCGATATAAAGGCAGTGTTTCATTTGTTTTAAAGGTTAAATAAATTAAAGCCATGTATTTTTTACATTTTTATTTGTATTTTAAGATTAATTTCAGAAGATTGGGTAGCTTATGGCGGAATCGTTATGGGGGGCTTTGTATCCTCTGATGTACATGTAAGTGTAATGATTTGTTTACGTAGACGTTGTTTTATATGCCAGTATGGTGATGCTCCTGTGTCCTATTCTTTCTGCAATTAGTTGCTCGTCGAATCCATCTTGGAACAATGTAGTTGCTATAGTAACCTGTAATTGTTTAAATATAAAACATGTCATTGTCTACATAAACTGTAACCATATAAGACTGCAACTTACATTTAAAAATATTCAGGATCATCTTAGTTCTATTTCCCCTTTTATTAATGCATTTTCAACGGGATTACGAAAAGGGGCCATATTTCTGAAGGATTATGGCCCATTTTGTGTAATCCCCTTGAGATTGCATTTGCAAAAGATAAACATTAGAATGTAAATAATATTAACCTTTTTTAGATGAAACTCACAGTTTAATATATTTACACATGTCTAGGCAGGGTTACCTTAAAATAATAAATACATGTAACTATGTGAATTATTCAATACACACATGACCTTGAGTATGACATAAGCCGAGTATGGATCAATACACACTTTTATCAAGTTCTAATTTATTATTCAAGTATAGCAGAGTCTAGATAAAAGTGTAAACATATTAAACTGCAAGTTACAAGTGAAATATTCTCGATTATTTGAATTTTACATTTTTTTCTTTTGTTTATTTAACGTTCAACGGGATTTCGCAAAAGGGAACATTATCATTATATATTATATATACTTGCAAATATATGAATTGTTAAAATGGCATGCGACAAAACACACACACACTCAAACACACATACACACACACACTAAAGCAATAATTTTAAAAGAAAAAGGTTAGGAAAAAAGTGGTTATACGTAAAAAACTGACAAAGTAAATGAATAAAAAAAAGTAGAAGGAAATGGAAAAAATGTTTAGTTTGTCGTGAATAGCATAAACTTGCTTATGTAAACGTAAACAATGTCTAATACGCTTAACGCGTTATTGTCCCTTACGGAGGTATTAAATTGGATATTAACTGAGAAGAAAAATAATGACATACATCAAATATTAGCAAAATGGTGATTTACTTTAATGTTCGGAGAATTATTAAAATCAGAAAAAATAGACCAATACCTCTATAATAAATCTGTAAATCCAGTAGTTCAGCTCGTGTGCCTGGAGAGTTACAGATAATGGTGGCACTAACGTATATGCGTAACTCTGTGCTATTTCGTCTTGAAGTACTTTGTCGTTGCGCCATTTCCTCTACGCATTCCAAACGTTTACACCCCACACAGTGTTCTTTTGAGTATTTTTTTTAGATGTTCTCGATTTTCTCATTATTTCAACTTCATTATCACTCGACATTTTAGTAAAATATTTTTCACACGAACTATCGGCAGCAACGATTTGCAAAAAGACGCAATTACCCAAGTCGTCCCGTTTCCCCATTTCATCCATATTAAATTGACTCATTATGAGGTCATTATCCATATGAAATAAATCATCTTTGTCCTTTGTAATACACATTTCACTCAAAATTAAATCCGTCTCAACATCAAACATGTCTTCTGAAATTGTTGTAGACATTGACAACCAGCTACCACGAGGAAAAGCACTTGGCGCGACAGCACGTCATTCCCGTGCATATCATGTGTGTTGTATTTGGATTTGATTAGGCCAATGTAACATATTCTATACAAGATGTCAGATATATTTGCTTTTTTTAAAACATTAATAAGAACTAATTTTCAGTGGATCCATCACGTATATCTTTAAAACAAGAACAGCAATTGTTCTACCCGGCGTACAAGTCAGATACACGTACTCGTCTAACTACAAAAGTGTCCTCTAACAGACGTTAGGCGGGCGATTTGCTTGACCGAAAAACAAATATTATCGGCTTCGCCTCGTAATTATTAGTTTTTCGGTCAAGCAAACTGTCCGTCTAACATCTGTTAGAGGACACTTTTGTAGTTAGACTCGTACTGTATCTATTACATAGAGTATAGACACTGACGATGTTATGTTTTGTATAACCTGACTCCGAGGAGAGTCCGATATATATCAGGAGTTTAGATATATAAGTATATAGAGTATAGACACTGGAGATGTTATGTTTTGTATAACCTGACTCTGAGGAGAGTCCGATATATATCAGGAGTATAGATATATCAATACATAGAGTATAGACACTGGAGATGTTATGTTTTATATAACCTGGCGCTGAGGAGAGTCCGGTATATAGTAGGAGTATAAACGCTTACATGTATAGATTAAAGACCCTGGAGTTGGATGGATTGAGAAGAGTCCGATATACATGTATATCAGGAGTGTATATACATGAATGTATATATTATAGACAATGGAGATTTTAGGTTTTGTATAACCTGACTCTGAGGAGAGTCCGATATATATCAGGAGTATAGATATACAAATATATAGAGTATAGACACCGGAGATGTTATGTTTTGTATAACCTGACTCTGAGGGGAGTCCGATATATATCAGGAGTATAGATATATCAAAACATAGAGTATAGACACTGGAGATGTTATGTTTTATATAACCTGGCATTGAGGAGAGTCCGGTATATAGTAGGAGTATACACGCTTACATGTATAGATTAAAGACCCTGGAGTTGGATGGATTGAGAAGAGTCCGATATACATGTATATCAGGAGTGTATATACATGAATGTATATATTATAGACAATGGAGATGTTAGGTTTTGTATAACCTGACTCTGAGGAGAGTCCGATATATATCAGGAGTATAGATATATATATATAAATATATAGAGTATAGACACCGGAGATGTATAGAGTATAGACACCGGGGATGTTATGTTTTGTATAACATGACTCTGAGTAGAGTCCGATATATATCGGGAGTATAGATAGTTAAATATATTGAGTATAGACACTGGAGATGTTAGGTTTTATATAATTTGACTATGAGGAGAGTCCGATATATTGTCAATATTTTGACATTTTGATATTTTTTTACAATTCATTTGATATGACTCTTTATCTATAATAAACCTTTGCGATTACAAAACGACTTAACTGTCTTATAACTTCATTGTTCCACAATAGGATAATATTTTCTCTACTATTACGAATACGTCAGTATGTAAAAATTAATTCTAATTGATTTTATTTCTGACTATAACATATAAAGAAAGACACAAATATCGGACAGGGAAAGCATCATTCAAGGACGACAGTCAACCACAAAACAAACACGTAAACAGACAAACGAGAAGGCAAAAACAATAAAAAAAAGCAAACGACATCACAAACACAAAAGAGCTGACAATAGGGCTACCGCCTCGGAACGGTCAGTGGCAACAAAGCCCACTGGGGGTTTAAACCGGTTTTAGGGTGCACCAAACCTAACACTTACCCTACTGTCATCCCATTAAAACAGGACAGTGTAAATAAATTCGTTTATCAAAAGAAAATAGTGAACGGTTTAAAGAAGACACAAATAATGTCAGTACATGTTTTATTACACTTCTTAAAGAAGTTCAAGGTAAAACAGGAAATATAGCATTCACAGAACACAGTCATTCAAAAAAACTCTGTCTCATACAAAACAAACAACATTTAGAAGGCAAACAAACGAAAACCGCGGACAAAACTGTTGACAATAGGGCTACCGTCTTGGAAAGGTCAGTGGCAAAAAGGCATATTTTTCAAAATATATCCAATTTCTGACATAACAAGTAGAAAGTTATCAACAGAAAAGAAACACCGTTTACAACTGCGCAGACATG
Source organism: Cyrtodaria siliqua (assembly GCA_037043455.1). NCBI lineage: Eukaryota > Metazoa > Mollusca > Bivalvia > Adapedonta > Hiatellidae > Cyrtodaria > Cyrtodaria siliqua. The sequence goes on from JAWPHD010004016.1 coordinate 100,005, forward strand.
TATAAACTGATATATAAGTGACAATGGTAGACTAATTTAGATAGAGAGTACGACTTCAGTGTCATGTTAGATCAATATGTTGAGGTAAATTATTATATACTGAATAAGGTTTTATTTCGCCACATTGTCCGTAAAACAGATTGTTATAAGTCGTGCATACGGATGTGAGTGAAATATCATATTTTAAATTGGCGTATTTTTTGCATAACTTTATGTTTTACACCTTTTTGGGGTGTGGGTGTGTGGATGTGAGGTTCCTGTCGTCAGAAGAAACTCGTTTAATACCCCATCATAGATGTGCGGGACTTCCCTGACACTCACACACCCTCCTCCAGTCACACCGTACAATAAACATGTACTTCATTATACTGCACACAATAATTCAAAATATTAGTAATACAAATAATACTGTTGCACTATTTCACTTAACAAAAATACATTTAATCTAATTATATCATAATACAAGCAGAGAATTAACAAAACATTTTACCTCAGATTTATATTTCGAATGGTCACAACGTTCCAATGAATATGAATCATTGAATAAATAAACAGAAGTAGCATGAAGTCAATGTGCATCACTGGATAATGTATATTACGCGTATGCCAGTATCGTCTTGACAAAACGAAATAAATAGAGCAATAGAATATCAATTGTTTATCGTTGCATATGTAACGCAAACATCTGTTTCAAATCTGTACTGTATGTTTCCAAAAAATGTATACCAGACGATGATCTGTATTTTACAACATTTTATATACCCGTCTTGTTATGTACCCGGTGGCACGAAATACCCAAATTGTTCCGTACCACGACAGAATACATACAATGAGTATTCAAACATTGATTAGTTTTGCTATATTGCTCTCGATTTGAAAAGCAATATTTCAGGACAGTATGAATTAAAGAGAACAGTATGAATTGAAGACTTGCTGAGCACAACGCGGAATGCTATTGGACTGGTTTAAACATATTTTAATGCCAAATATACGAATCGGTAGGGCCGTAAGTTATTACAATATGAGTTACGACCCTTCCCTAAATTACATTTGGTTTCGTACTTAGCAGGCATGTAGTAGTATTCCATTATAGAACTATAGATTCGTCCATATTGTCGGACTCTACACTAAAATGTGTTGAGTACAATACTGAATTAAAATTGTCGAATACTCAGCAATCAGATCCATATTTGGACGAGGGAAGACGAGGCAAATTCCAGTACAAATAATGAATCTGTCTGCTGGGTACTACTAGGTACATGTACATGTACGAACCCAGAGGAATTCAGTATTGCACTCCTACACTGTACAATAACATTGCTGGTTCCAACCTCTATAATTGTAACCGAACTTTATTAGTGTGGTCAGCCTTTAAATGTGCTTGATGTTTCCGTTTTTAATAGAAATTCGAAAAACAAAGACCTTTTTCATCGCCATTTATTGACTGTGAAAACATCATTTGAAAAACACATGTACATGATCAAAACGATACTGTTTGAATTTGTAACGGGATTTAACAATAATAATATAGTACTTGTTCTACTCAAGAATAAGTGATTGTTCTGCCTCCACCACTAAAATCGAACGTCATACATAGCCTTACATGTGCTGGACACCATTCAAACAACTATACATGGATACGAATATGCTACGAATTTGTTTGTTTTTAAACTCCAGCTACTGAATATGGACTTTCGTAACTCTAGGTACCTGATGGAGTAATCTATAACGAATACGAATGTATTCGATTATATCATCTGTTTTGAGTGCAATAGTGGTAAACATGGGGTTGTCTCATAGTTAAAAACAGATAGACAGTTATTAAACTTATAGAGGTCTGAAATAAATCTTTATAATTCACTAAACACATATAAACAAGTATAATAAACAGCGCACCAATACAATTATTGTAAATATTCTCCAGACCGGAAAACTAGCATGACATTATCAAATGTATCGTACAAATATAACATATCAATCTGGATTTACCAATTCGTATAACCAACCATGGGATTTAATATTTACCAAACATCAACACTGTTAATACACAGATAGTTGTTAAAGACTTCTTCTAATCATTTTAAGCCATTCGACGTGACGTTATTTTAAAGACTATGTCCCCTGATGTTTATTCCTAGTGACATTGCAAAAAACATCGATGAAAAACAGAAATAAAAAGTGTCTACTTTTACATATGTCATAACGTTTTCATCTTGACATTAATTGGAGCTAAACTTGTAAGTGAGAAAGTGTCGATCTTATGGCTGACGGGAGGTATACAATACCAGGAATAAATTGGTGATCTGCCTCCAGCACAAAATCTGGAACGTCATACATAGCCTAAAATGTGTTAAATTTCACGTTAAACACCAAATAAAGCAAATTAAGGTTTAAACGCGCATGATGGTTCTCCAAATGCTACACGCCTCCAGTATTAGACGAGTAACTGATAGCTAAATCACTATCAGAAAGGAGAGCTTCTTTCCTCCGATATCCTCTCCTTGCAATAAGGGATAGTAGGAATGCCTCTATGACAATTATTCCATGGTTCGTTGCTGAAAATAAAATCACGGAACTGTTTATTTAACTAAGCGCATGAAATTGTAATATAATAGTAAGAAAACCAAACTTATTTGTTTCAAATCAGAGTAACACAAACAAGTGGCCACGATAGGCTAATGCAATCTTAATTGTATGTTTTTTTCTTGCACATTTTATAGATTAATCATAACTCACTAGTAGTAATATCATTCACATTAGTAAACCATTTTTATTATGTTGCCAACGTAGCATGGGAGACACTTAGGGATCACGTTGTCCATCATCGTCTATCTGTCTGCCCATCATATTTTAACCTGAAACCAGACCTTTGCCATACATGTTACTTTAAAAGTATTTGACCTATGTTCATGAAACTTCATCAACAACTTTGTCGTATCCCAAGAAATGTTGTTACACATGTCCAATAACTCTGACTTTTACTTTGGCAGAGTTATGCCTCTTTTCCTAAAACTTTAACATGTAACCAGATCTACTTTGCATTTCAGGGTGCCTGTGCGTCAAATATGAATCGATTTGTTTTTATTACTTACTGTATGTTTTCATACCTGATATGGTTAGATAGAATGAAAATAGACTCTCCTGGATCTGTTTACAATCTTGCCATAGCCATCCGGTATGCATCACAAAGCCTAAAAATTATTTTGACCCAATTGCTTACTTTGTAAAAATTAAAACAACATGGCGGCGTTATTTTTAGAAATTGTCGTCTGCGCATGTCTGTTTCTAGGAAGCGGATGTACCAAGTAAAACGTAGGTTTTGCAGGGTGGTGTTGTTTTTCACTGTTCAGCACCCCGGCAATCAATCATACTTTCCTTTGGAATGAAAACCATTATATCTAGCAAATAATGGTACGTACATAGTATACTGCGTTTATATTTTGTTATTTACACCACTCTTCTGGCTAAAGAGAAAGATTATATATAAGGGGCCATAACTCTTTCAAATGTCATTCAACCGGAACATGGTGATGATATACGTAACTAGGCTTAGTACTTATCATCTATAACAAGTTTCATTGCAATCCGGCCACAGGTTTAGGAGAACTAGTCTGTATAAAGTTAGTGTATTAAAACCTTTAAGGGGTCATAACTCTGCCAAAATTCATTCAAACAGAACATGGCAATGATAGGTGCAACTAGGCTTGGTACTGATCATCCCCACCAAAATTCGTTGAAATCCGGCAATGAGTTAAGAAGAGACTAATCGGGAAATATGTTGTCTATTAAAACCTGTAAAGAGCCATAACTCTGCCAAAAAGAATTCAACCGGAATATGGCGATGATACGCACAACTAGCCTTGATACTGATCATCCTTGTCAAATTTCGTTGAAATCCAGCCAGGTGTTCAGGAGAAATAGCCCGGAAAATGGTTGTGTATAAAAAATAAATAAAGGGCCATAACTCAATCAAAAATCTGTAAACTGGAACGCGACGATGACATACACATCAAGGCTTGGTGCTGATTATCTCTGTAAAGTTTCGTTGAAATCTGGCGAGAGGTTTAGGAGTACAAGTCCAGACAAAGTTTGTGTATTAAAACTTTAAAAGGGACAAATCTGTAAACCGGAACGCGACGATGACATACACAACTAGGCTTGGTGCTGATTATCCCTGTAAAGTTTCGTTGACATCTGGCGAAAGGTTTAGGAGAACAAGTCCAGACAATGTTTGTGTATTAAAACCTTTAAAGGGACATAACTCTGTGAGGCAAAATATAGCACTTTTGTCGAAATCAAGGGTCACAATTCCATTGTTACTGGTCCAATATGGCTGGTTTACAAACTATTCTGATATTTCAATGGTAATAACAGTCTGGTAAAGTTTGGTAAAGATCGGATGAAAAATGAAGGCCCTATCATATTAAAGATGCAAAATATAGCATTTTTAACTAAATCAAGGGCCATAACTCCGTTGTTACTGATTTCATCTGGCTGGTTTACGATCTTGTCCGAGCTTTTATTGATATTAACAATCTGGTAAATATCGGATGAAAAATGAAGGCCCTATCGTCTTAACGAAGCAAAATATAGCATTTTTAACTAAATCAAGGGTCATAACTACTCCGCTGTTACTAGTCCGATCTGGCTGGTTTTCAAAATTGCCTGAGCTTTCATTGATATTAACAATCTGATAAAGTTTGGTAAAGATCGGATAAAATTGAAGGCCCTATCGTCTTAACGAGGCAAAATATAGCATGTTTAACTAAATCATAACTCTGCTATTACTGGTCTGATCTCGCTGGATTTTTCCGAGCTTTTATTGATATTAACAATCTGGTAAAGTTTGGTAAAAATCAGATGAAAAATGAAGGCCCTCGTCTTAACGACACAAACGTTAACGACGGACTGACGACGGACGGACGAGGACGACGGACGGACGAACGACGGACAACTCGTCATCCCATAAGCTCTGCCGGCCCTTGGCCAGTTAAGCTAAAAATGGAATGTTCCGCCGTCGCCATTTTGGTTTTCGGCTTTCAATAAAATTACATGTAAACTTGTGGGGTTGGCTTTGCGAAGCTTAGTGGATGGCTATACGAAGATTGAAAATAGATTCAGGAGCGTCCGTTTTCATTCTATTCAATCATATCAGGTATGAAAACATACAGAAAGTAATGGGAAAAATCTCGATTCATATTCGACGCATAGGTACCTTGAAATGCACAGTAGCTCATAACTTTAAATGAACACATGCCAGGCGACACGCATGCTTCTGTAGAACACCCTTCTACTGTTATACTATAAACTCAGTGGTAGTCTAGTCCTGTTGATTACTCACAAAACTCTCCTCGGTTTTGAATCATAGAACTATGTAATTACCTTCTTCGGGTTAATCAACTAACAGCAAATGTTGTAAACGCGTTCTTGCGTACCTATTTCGGAAAGACATATGTAATGTGCTGAAACCCATTTTATGATTTCAGATAATTGCATAAATACATATTCATACCGAACATTGGACGTCAGACGTACGGACGTAGATCTTGAGGTAATGAAATGCTCTGTTTAAGTCTCACTCAGCAGTAATACCTTGCCATTGGCTTGGGCTGATATAAACAGAAATGTGGAGTTTTTCCCTAAACATATGTATGTTCATGATTTCTGGCATGTCTAGATATGTATGCGTTTTAATGTGTAGCGATTCAATCCAACATAAAAAAAAAATGAAATGCCTAATGCCAGCAAGATCTCTCAAACTACGAAGATTTCGATAAAAACAAATGGGTGACCACATGCATTGGGTGACAATTTCACGTAGCGGACTTAAGTTTCGCAAAGAAGACATTTTTATCAATATTTTCCTGTGGTCATGAGAAGTGCAATATACTGCAAAATATGTGTTTTGTTATAGCATAGTAATTACGATTCAAACAGTAGTATATATAAACGCGTTTTCGATGTAAGACAAGAGTGAACAGCACACACATTTTAAGAACACTTACCGCTTGCCCTCACCAAGGAACCCCTGGATTCAATACATCCCGGTATTCCATTTTGAGCGAGTATGTTAAACAATAGGCTCTGTAGGTTTAGCACTATGAGGACTAATTGTAAGGGAACGAACTTGAGCCTCACGAAGCGTTGGCGTAGCTCGGTTCCCCTGAACACGACGGCCATTCCGTACAAAGCCACAAGCATGCTGACGGTGGATACTGCGGTTATGTATATAAACGCCGAGGTCGCACTCTGAAGAAGATAATGGTAAACAATATAAGCTTTATTCTTTTGGACTAATCTTTACTGCAGGTAGAATGAGTCTTGAATCTGATGCTTTTATCTTGTCATGTCCTACCCTTAATGGTTTGTTCTCTTGTTGCTCTGGCTTCTGCCAAGTCACTGATTACTTGCTTTGTGGCTTTCTGGGTGTTTTTTTATATTTATTTCTACAATATCATTTATGTGTTATACTTATATTGCCTAATAATGCTGCATTCTTTACTAGAGAATATAATCTGGCGGGGATATCTTTATATACTGTCACGGTTTATTGGGATGACAAAAGGTTAAGAGTGAGGTTTGGTGTAAAACCCCAGCGGTTATTTTTGCCACAGACCGTTCCAAGGTGGTAGCCCTATTGTCAGCTGTTTTATGTTTTTGATGTGGTGTTTTGCCTTTTAGTCATCTTTAAAAGTATAGTTTTATTGGAGAGGATCTCTATAAGCACTTTGCTTTCGTTCCAATCCATTTACCTATTGTATGTAACAATTGTATAATGAATTATCTTTGAAATAAAATATGTTTAAAACAAAAGTATAGTTTGTTTCTATGCTTGCCTTTGGTTGGCTGTGGTCCTTGAATTCTACAATTTCTGTTCTATTGTTCTACTGTTATATCTATTTTGTCAATATAAGTTATGCTCCCCCAACTTTACACTGGCTTTAGTGGGTATTTATGAAACACATTTTATGAATGGATATATGCTATTAGGAAATATTTACGATAAAGAAGATCACCAATGTTTATGAATAATAATAAAAAACAAACATTTTAGTTTGCATTTGATTTTCTTCCGTCATATTTCCTATACATCAAAAGGCCCGGCCCTGTTTGGTTCCCAGAAAGAAGAGGAACATACTTAACCATGCAGAGTGGTAAGATCTCACCACCCTCCCCGAATTCATGTTCATTTGTAATTTTTGTCATGTTCAGTATAGGTCTTCATCATCTTCCATGTGTTGTTTCAGGTGTTACTTGAGTGGTGGCAGAAAACAATACTCGTCGCTCCAGCGAAAAACAAAGTGTTTACTCTGGACAGAATTTTTCATCAACACATAAAGAATACAATTTCAAATAAGCAAATAGAGGAGGGTAAGTTTAGGCGTGTGTGTTAAGGGTTAGGCTATTTAAAACAATGTACATTCGTAGGCGTTGTATTTGTTTTGGTGCATGAACTGTATCTTGACATAGAATATTTGTAAACACCGATATGTAAAGTATATACTGTTCTTGGAATGATTATATCATTTGCACTGTTTGTGTTGACTTCATATTTCCCGAAGTTCTCTCTGTTGAAAAGTATTCGCCATTATGGGAAGCGACTTCCTATTTTCTTATCGTATTTTCCATCTAGTTTTAATAAATTACAGCCGCAATAGAGTAAGAAACTATTTCCTTATGATTGTATTTTTGTCTGTCCAAAACATAGCCGTAATTGTCCATGCTATAGCTGCAGTGAGATAAACCATTTGTCCATACTAAAGCCGCAATGAGGTAAACCATTTGTCTATACTATAGCTGCATTGAGGCAAACCATTTGTCCTTACTAAAGCCGCAATGAGGTAAACCATTTGTCCATACTATAGCTGCAGTGAGGTAAACCATTTGTCCAAACTAAAGACGCATTGAGGTAAACCATTTATTCATATTAAAGCCGCAATGACGTAAACCATTTATCCATATTAAAGCTGCATTGAGGTAAACCATTTGTCCTTACTAAAGCCGCAATGAGGTAAGTCATTTGTCCAAACTAAGGCCGCAATGAGGTAAACCATTTGTCCATACTGTAGCTGCATTGAGGTAAACTATTTGTCCTTACTAAAGCCGCAATGAGGTAAACCATTTGTACATACTATAGCTGCATTGAGGTAAACCATTTGTCCTTACTAAAGCCGCAGTGAGGTAAACCATTTGTCCATACTAAAGCGGCAATTAGGTAAACCATTTGTCCATACTATAGCTGCATTGAGGTAAACCATTTGTCCTTACTAAAGCCGCAGTGAGGTAAGTCATTTGTACAAACTAAAGCCGCAATGAGGTAAACCATTTGTCCATACTATAGCTGCATTGAGGTAAACCATTTGTCCTTGCTAAAGCCGCAATGAGGTAAACCATGTGTCCATACTAAAGCCGCAATTAGGTAAACCATTTGTCTATACTATAGCTGCATTGAGGTAAACCATTTGTCCTTACTAAAGCCGCAATGAGGTAAACCATTTGTCCATACTATAGCTGCATTGAGGTAAACCATTTGTCCTTACTAAAGCCGCAATGAGGTAAGTCATTTGTCCAAACTAAAGCCGCAATGAGGTAAACCATTTGTCCTTACTAAAGCCGCAATGAGGTAAACCATTTGTCCATACTATAGCTGCAGTGAGGTAAACCATTTGTCCTTACTAAAGCCGCAATGAGATAAACCATTTGTCCATACTATAGCTGCATTGAGGTAAACCATTTGTCCTTACTAAAGCCGCAATGAGATAAACCATTTGTCCTTACTAAAGCCGCAATGAGGTAAATCATTTGTCCATACTATAGCAGCACTGAGGTAAACCATTTGTCCTTACTAAAGCCGCAATGAGGTAAATCATTTGTCCTTACTAAAGCCGCAATTAGGTAAGTCATTTGTCCAAACTAAAGCCGCAATGAGGTAAACCATTTGTCCATACTAAAGCCACAATTAGGTAAGTCATTTGTCCATAGAGGTAAACCATTTAAACCATTTGTCCATAGAGGTAAACCATTTGTCCATAGAGGTAAACAATTTAAACTATTTGTCCATAGAGGTAAACCATTTGTCCATAGAGGTAAACCATGTGTCTATATTAAAGCCGCAATTAGGTAAGCCACTTACTGATTCCCTATTGTATTTTCCATCTGTCCACAATACAGCCGCGATGAACAACACGATTGGTTGTATTATAACCAGTTGCAGAGAGCATAACTTCAAATAATACAACGATTTTCTGAAATAGAAAATATAGGCAAAGATAATGAAACAAACCATTTAGGACGTCACATTTATACTGGTAACCAGTAGTGGCTCCCGATTTTCAAATTACGCGGAGATGGTGCGTGGGTGGAAGCTGGTGGGAGGAGACTCGTGACTAGTTGACACTTACTGACAACCAAAATTAGCAACAACAACACAAACAAACGAACGTTCTCATCGTGTTTTTAACAATTGTCTTGATATAAACAGAGGAGGGTGTGAAGTAGATTCTCAGATTCGTTAAAAAAATCCCACAAAAAACCAGCACACCAAATAACGGCAGATTTACACTACAAAACTGTTTGTCAATACAATACTAATGTATATGTGCTGAATGAAATTTAGATTTATTCACGGGTTCTTAAAATACCCGTGATAGAATATGCGCTAAATGAATCATGAGTTGGTAACTCTAGATTCGACGCTTAACTTGGGGGTTTGGTCTGGCTGGTTAAAGCCGTAGATATAAAGTTTAGGATTCTCAAAACGTGTAAGGATAGAGACTTTAAGGTAAATGGATGTGTGTAAATCGTTTTGAGGTGAATATCACTATAATGTCTTGAAATCTTCAGATTTTAGTAGGCCACACCATAGATCTACATAACTGTATATCCATGGCCACACTGAATCCGCACATTGAAAATTAAAACAAATCAAGTGTGGCATTCTGAGAGATTTCAGAACTATACTGTTTTCTAATAGAATGTAACACAAGATTCAGTTATTTAACCTCAAACAATGTAACGGTAACGACACTGGTAGCATCTGTAAAATAAGGCGGAAACCAGTTGCATAAGTATGTGACTCAACAACATACTGTCAGGTAGTTCTTTGCAAACAAAGAAAGCCCATTTCATGAAGCATAATATAGAGTTTAATAACCAGTGTTGTTAAGATACGGGAAATATCTCCCGCGGTAGAGAAATGTCCCCAATATAAGAACGAGTGCGGAGCACGAGTTCTTATATCAGGAGCCATTTCTCTACCGAGGGAAATATTTTTAGTATCTCAAAAACATTGAACGACAAACCGTGATATATAATTACAAGAGAATTCACCGTAAACGATGTTCTATTTTAAATGTGAAAATAACGCACACATCTGAAATCTTTCGCATTGCTTTGCTTACTCTCCTAACGTTGCAAACGTCACAGTGATATCTTTCGCATTGACTTGCTTATTCTCCTAACGTTGCAAACGTTACAGTGATATATCGATGAATATAACGAGATATTTTAAACTAGGCTATATATTAACTAGGCTATATATTAGAATAAACTATATATTACATAATTTAAAAATGATATTTTATTAATATTTTTAATGATTCACGCCAATTTACACCAGTTTGCACGAGAACAGCAAGAGAACTTTACGTCAAGTGGAACCGGAACTCTTCTTTAATTTCCGTAATCGGTATTCGCTAGTGACGGAATCTGACGACGACGTCCGTAAAACAATTTGGCGTTCCCGCCACTGATGGAAAAGGCCGAGCAATGTTCCGTACTGCGAAATTGTCTCAGTAGAGCAAACGAGTAGATACAGCTTTTCTATTCCCAGCATTTCCTATACAAATCACAGACAAATATGTAATATATTGGAATTTGTGCGTTGAAGGACAAATTACTGTTATTCAAGTGGAATATAAAATAAATTTAGTGTATAAATTCTGCCGGTGCATTTTATACATAGACACCGGCAACTTTAATTATCAAATTCCTTTTGTCTACAAAGTTGGATTGAACAAAGGTTCAGTAATTCATTCGGTACAAAACATTTATTTTATCTGTATTCGCAACATAAACCTTACATTTAAGGCTTTTGTAAATTGGTAAATACGTTACTGGTCATTTTGTAACGAACTATTTGTTGCAGGGGAATTTAGTTTATTAGGATTAAAAGCGTTTGTCAGAATGCTTCAAGCAGAAGGACTCAGGAGGGCGTCGCCATTACTGGCATTAGTCATAGTTATCATGTATTACATATGCATGACGTAATCGATCCAACTCGTGTTACCTGCATTTTTCTATATCATGTATTGTTCATTTACGGCCGAAGAAGCAATATTTAATAGTCGTCTTATAAAATAATCTTTTTCGTAGATAAATATTTGCAACGTATTTAATTTAATAATGACTTTGTATCAAATTATGCTTGGTAGATTTTATCTCAACGCCGGCAAACCTTTTCTTTCAAGGGAAATAACTGTTCCTACATGATACATGTTTTAATGTTGGAGTTGTTCCTCTTCGATGTTCTTAACGTGGTTGTTATTGTTTCGTTTATAAACTATACATGTTTGTTTCTTGTTTTATAAGTGCGGTAAGTGATTGGGTCCTGAAGAGGTCTGCAGCTAGGAATCGGCGGATGCTGTTACTGGACACAGGGCTCGTTTTTTATCATATTATAATTAATTTTCACCTTCGAAATACACACGATTGATCATAGCAATTGTTCTTACCGAGGGAAGAAAAATGCTGTTGTGACCTGGATGTTCTGTCATTGATCATTGATCAGGCTGATCTTTTGCATGTTTGTGGGGGAGGGGGAATAAATAAATAAAATTATAGAATAAATAAATAAAATAAGAAAATAATAATAATAATACATAAATAATAATATTAAGAATATATATATATATATTTCGTAAATCGAAAGATTTAAAAAAAAAAAAATAACTACAAAAAATAATATAATTAAATTACATAAATAAATCAATGAAAAGAACCTGTATATAAAAATATTATTCTAATAATAAATGTAATAAATATATATACTTATGGATGCTAATTGGCAACGGATTAATCGCTCATGTTACATTTCAGTTGAAAAATGCCTAAACGACTGTCAAAAAGCCCGTACGCCAGGCGTCAGAAAGTGGTGACTCCGGAGAAATCGGCTAGTAGTCCACCAGCACCTCCAGATTCGGCAGGCAGGACACTAGAACCTCCAGTCGTGGACCCGGAACTTATTAAGGAGGTTGTTCGACAGGTGACCCCCCATTTGGTCGAGTCGCTTGGGGGCATCAGGCGCGGTGTCGTGGTTCCGGAACCTGAGGTCGGTGTCGTAGTTCCTGGACCTGAGGCCCTACTCCAAGGTACGAGTACACAGAATGCCGTTTTACCCGTGTCAATAACCAGCATTCACGATGAGTTGGGTTCCAACATTGGGCCTAGCTTATCAAGCAAAATCTTAAACGGGGAATATGTTGATCTTGCGTTACTCCTTTCAAAGCCCCAGGAAGACATTTCAAAACATGTCTCTCTGATTGATGGGCAATTGATTTTGCAGTCAAGGTCTTCTGGATCTAAAATTGCTGATGTTCAGCAATGGACAGACGCTTTTTTGATTTATATAAGTGTCTATACTTCCTTTCATCCAGAGGCAATATCTGGTTTATTAAAATACTTAAGTATTATTCGCTTGGGGGCCCAACGTTTTGCAGGGCTGGGTTGGAAATTGTATGATGAACAATTTAGGTTGAAGAAAGCCCGTGACCCATCTTCTTCTTGGGGTTTGGTTGATCAGGAACTATGGCTGTTATATATGTATTACACGCCTTCTACACCTGTTCAATCGGGTCTAAAACATCACAAGTGTTTCGACTACAATTCCAAGGGTTGGTGTACCAAAAAACCATGCAATTATCTTCATATATGTATGAGATGCTCGGGTTTCCACCCATCTTTGCGATGCAACAGTCACGCTTCACAATTGAACCAACCTCAGGCTAGTAATGTATTTAATTTTAGGGCAGGCGGTGGAAGTCAGCAAGGGGCACGTTTCCCGTCTCCTGTGCCAAGCTACCCAACACGTCCAGTCTATGTAATATATCAGTTTGTGTAACCTAAATACTATGATGTCTTAGACCTCCTACCTAACATTGTGTTGAGGTTATACAAATGACGCCGGGAGAAGACATGTTATATTTATTGTGTCTGTTAATGCTGCCAAGTTCGTAAGAGGCATACAGGAAGTAAATCACTGTGATATTCATGCCTAGTGTAGTCGAAAGGAGTTCCCAAATATATAATCCCTAACCTTTTTTTGTGATAAAAGGCATTTTTGAGTATTTAAGGCCTGTTTTCCTGGCTGAAATGACTTTATTGACTTGTTTGTGATTGCTTAAAAACATTTGCATGGTTGTATGATGATTTTATTTGTCAACTTGACAGTTTTGAAAGTGAAAGTAGAACACATTTAAGAGGTGCCGAATGAATGCAGTTTGTTCACGGTGTCAACAAAGATAAGAATTTTCTTTTCTTATATGCCACATGACACCCTACTATTTTCAGCAGTTTTCTAGAGAGGCAGGTCTTATGACTAAGAACATGTAAGTGAATCTTAGTTTGAACTTCATTTGAAAAATGTCTAACTAGAAAGCTTGGACAATATTGCATTGGACTCAATGGGATTTGATTTACTTCCGGTACGCCTAGAGGATACAGCCTGGCGTGGATTGCTTTATTTACAATGTCCCGTTTTATTGGATATTATGGTAAGAGTGAGATGTGTGCCGCCTGACGGGGATTTCTTTATTTACAATGTCCCGTTTTATTGGATATTATGGTACGAGTGAGATGTGTGCCGCCTGACGGGGATTTCTTTATTTACAATGTCCCGTTTTATTGGATATTATGGTACGAGTGAGATGTGTGCCGCCTGGCGGGGATTGCTTTATTTACAATGTCCCGTTTTATTGGCTATTATGGTAAGAGTGAGATGTGTGCCGCCTGACGGGGATTTCTTTATTAACAATGTCCCGTTTTATTGGCTATTATGGTAAGAGTGAGATGTGGTGCGCCCTAGAACCTCGTTTAAACCCCTAGCGGCCTTATTCGCCAATGTCCGTTCCACGGTGGTAGCCCTATTGTCAATCCTTTTATGTGTGTGATATCATGACCTTTTACTTATCATTGTTAATAGTTGTTTGTTTCTATGCGTTTTTGTTAACAGTGGTCCTTGAATGCTACAGTCCCTGTTCGACTTTTATATTTACTATTGTAAAAGCTTGCGCGCGTTATGTCTGGCATCCACCTCGCCATCAGCAAGACTAACTCTGTTGTAACCTTATATTAAACAATAGGACTCATTATTACAGCATTATAATTCGTCTTTTATGTTGTTTAGTTGTGTTGTGAAAGACATTTTAAAAATGAAATAATCTTTTGTGTGTATATTTGTGTTTAAATACCGGCAGTAAAGCTACTACATATGCTGGGTTCATTTAGTTTGTTACATCTCCATGAACACAATTCATAGAATTTCATCGTAGAATTATAATTAAGAAATAAAATATTTCCAGCGGGTTTATATTGTCCCAGATTAATCAAAGTAGTTTGGCTTAAAATAACGCATTTAATAACCTTGTTTTGCATCTGACGTTTAAAAAATGACGTCTCAACGGTTAGTTTAACGTGTTTTCTGGCGTTTGAAATGACTTCTTAACAGTTGACATCAGAGGTTTATATAGCTTTTTTTTAATCAGACGATAAAGCGTCATAGCGCTTGAATGTCAGACGATATGGCTTCATAAGCTATAATTAGATATAAAAATCGAACAGGAAACGTAGCATTCAAGGACGACAGTCAACAAACAACTTCAAAGATGAATAAAAGGCCAAATAAGACATCACAAACACAAAAAGGTTTCAAAATTGACCATATGCTTATGTTTCTTGCACTTAAACAGTTTGACGCTGTTCTTGAACTTGAAACCTGGGCGAGCAAAGGAAAATAGTCTCGTTCAATACAATAATTAAATAAACTTATAAAAGGTTTCAATTAGCAAAATAGTATCTGCTTTTTTCCGCTTATATTCCGTGGCACTTGAAATACTAGTAAATACGTAGGAGATCCGTTCATAGACAGTTTAATTTCAAATACCTACGTGGTAAGTGTTATAGGTTTAAGTAAACAGCAACAGCAGCAGCAACATGGCGGCGTACTCAGGTTGAATTTTTCGTCCTTAAATGCGTTAACTATAGCTTCAGATCCACCGAAATGATCGACTGTCATGGTTACAAACGTGTATATAGACATGGACAAATAACTGTAATTAAAATACTCAGTAATTAATACTCAAGCTAGAAATATTTCTAAATTGTATATTATAATATTTATTTTAATGAATTGGTTTCATTCACTATTAAAGATATAAAACAATACATAAATATTACCAATAAAGCTTACTTGTATTTCTTCAACTGAACAAGCAGACAGAGGTACTCTAACAGAAAGTAGAATTAAACTACATGCAGTTTTGGTTTAAAAATAAAAATAGAAATATTTAATATAGATATTGTTATTATACCGTTGAAAATGTTTCGACATAACGCTTACCATGTCGACATGAGTTCTACTAGCGTCGTGGAGGTTGGTACCAGAATGGCCATAAGCGACATAACACAGACCACCTGAAAAACATAAGTGGCAACATATTAATATAAACCTCTGCAATGCTTTGTGCCAGAATTGTCAGTAGCGGAATTGTGCAGACAGCCTGCAAAACATAGGTGCTTAGTTATACCAAAGTTCTGGACAGTTTCGTCTCAGTACCAATAAGTTGGAAAGAGGTAAACAAACAACAACATTATTTAGAATGTGCCAAATGATTGCAGACAAGACGTTGCTTAAACTTTGCCAATGTGTCGATGGATGAAGACACCTCACAAAGAATTCTACTACCATCGACTGATGATGGGATAAAACCTATACTCACTGGATAGAGGCCCAACACTAGTGTTTGCTTCCTAATTTTGGTGTCGTTGCCATTGTGAACCTTGTGTATGAAGTTAACCTCTTCCAGAAATATAAGCAGACACGCTATCGTCAATATACTCCCAATGACCATAAAAGTAATATTCGCAACGTCTGATGAAATCTCTGAAAAAAGAGAATTCATTTTGTCACGATCACGAGAAGTCAAAGAAATCTCTGAAAAAGACAATTCATTTTGTCACGATCACAAAAAGTCAAAGAAATCTCCGAAAAAGATAATTATTTTTGTCACGATCACAAAAAGCCAAAACAAAGTGTTCCGTTTAGTTGTCGATTCATTTACCTTTTGCCCACTTTGCTATCGCGTTGACCGGACAGATGGTGGACCCTATCATGACGTCTACCTAAACTTTTAAAGGAATGATAACTTTTGATGAATGTCTTCAATCGTGTCTTGTCGTGTTCTTTATTTTTTTTATTTTCTTTTTTGGCTTCTGTCAAGTCATTGAGTAGGTGCTTTGTGGCTTTCTATACTTCTGTTTTTATATATTGATATATACATGATCACCATTGTTTCATATTAATATTGCCTATAAATGTTGTCTAATTAGCTAGTATGTTTTTTTTTACATTGTACAGCTTTGTTGGGAAGTCAATATTATAAGAGTGGTGTTGGATGCACCATAGAACCGGGTTTAAACCCCCAGTGGCCTTTTTGTGGCTGACCGTCGCAAGGTAGTACACTAGTGTCAATCCTATTGTGGTGTCCCATATTGTAATTGTCGTTTGTTTTGTATGCGTGGTCTGTGAGGCATATTTCATGTTCCACGATTATATCTACGTTTACTCGCCTGGAACGTTTTAAGAATGAAATCAGTTACTAACTTGTGGGTGGCATTCTGATTCCTAGCAACTGACTGTTTTTTAACATGTGCAAACTGCAACCCATAATTGAAACCGATTGTACTGCAGTATTATATTACGCCGATATATGGATGTTTAAACAAGTTAAAACTACCATGTTTATTTCAAATAAAATATATTGATTCACAAGATTCATGTTTGTTTAAATAATAAGTACGGCTCCGATTGGTTGATCCATACACAGTGATGACGCATTTAGATCGTGTGGTTGTTTCTTTGAATACCGTTTAAAGCCATTTTAGCACATGTTAATCAATATATGACGGTCGATTTTATTTTGCGGTAGAGGCAAACCGCCTCATTTTTCCTGGGTAGTACCAGAACTGTCATCCATAAGAATCGACACTTTTTCATTTGACAAGTCGATCTCCCAGTGAAAATCGAACTCGCAGCTGTGAGAGGCAAGAACGTTTTAGACGAACCTATAATTATGGTATAATGTACTATCGCAAAAAAATGCGCAGTTTTTGACATATGACGAAATACATGCGTAAACTGAATCTGTAAAAAGCTGCATTCCGTTTTATTTTTTAAAACGACGGGCCTCAAGGCGAGTTACGCTTTCATTGTTAAAGCATTATCCTAGTTATTAACGTGCTTTCATGTCCGAACATACCTATCGTTTGCTTTTAACGTATCTATTGCAGAACCCCTCTTCAACAATTAAGGTACAAACATTTCAACGATTCTAAATTAATTGTCAAACCATTACATGCAAACTATATTACAATTTCACATTTTATGTTATGCTGGATGTAAATGGATTGTTAATACTAATTTACTAATTTCCCGCCGTTATAATACCAACAGTAACATGTCTTGGGATAATGGTACGAAAAAGAAACAGGCGAAACAAATACCGTCAGTGTTTTTTCAGGGAATGGACTATCCATTGTATATTGAGACATTGAGTGCATGCGCAGTAGATCCGCCCTTCTATTTAGATACATTGATGCCTGCACAGTAGATTCGCCCTCCTATTTATATACATTGATGCCTGCTGAGTAGATCCGCCCTCCTATTCCGCCCTCCTATTTAGATACATTGATGCCTGCGCAGTAGATCCGCCCTCCTATTTAGATACATGATGCCTGCGCAGTAGATCCGCCCCTCCTATTTAGATACATTGATGCCTGCGCAGTAGACCCGCCCTCCTAGTTAGATACATGATGCATGCGCAGTAGATCCGCCCTCCTATTTAGATACATTGTTGCCTGCGCAGTAGATCCGCCCTCCTATTTAGATACATTGATGCCTGCGCAGTAGATCCGCCCTCCTATTTAGATACATTGATGCCTGCGCAGTAGATCCGCCGTCATATATAGATACATTGATGCAGACGCAGTAGATCCGCCCTCCTATTTAGATACATTGATGCCTGCGAAGTAGATCCGCCCTCCTATTTAGATTCATTGATGCCTGTTCAGTAGATCCGCCCCTCCTATTTAGATACATGATGTATGCGCAGTAGATCCGCCCTCCTATTTATATACATTGATGCCTGCGCAGTAGATCCGCCCTCTTATTTAGATACATTGATGCCTGCACAGTAGATCTGCCCTCCTATTTAGATACATTGATGCCTGCGCAGTAGATCCGCCCTCCCATTTAGATACATGATGCCTGCGCAGTAGATCCGCCCCTCCTATTTAGATACATTGATGCCTGCGCAGTAGACCCGCCCTCCTAGTAAGATACATGATGCATGCGCAGTAGATCCGCCCTCCTATTTAGATACATTGTTGCCTGCGCAGTAGATCCGCCCTCCTATTTAGAAACATTGATGCCTGCGCAGTAGATCCGCCCTCCTATTTAGATACATTGATGCCTGCGCAGTAGAGCCGCCGTCATATATAGATACATTGATGCAGACGCAGTAGATCCGCCCTCCTATTTAGATACATTGATGCCTGCGAAGTAGATCCGCCCTCCTATTTAGATTCATTGATGCCTGTTCAGTAGATCCGCCCCTCCTATTTAGATACATGATGTATGCGCAGTAGATCCGCCCTCCTATTTATATACATTGATGCCTGCACAGTAGATCTGCCCTCCTATTTAGATACATTTATGCCTGCGCAGTAGATCCGCCCTCCCATTTAGATACATGATGCAAGCGCAGTAGATCCGCCCTCCTATTTAAATACATTGATGCCTGCGCAGTAGATCCGCCCTCCTATTTAGATACATGATGTATGCGCAGTAGATCCGTCCTCCTATTTAGATACATTGATGCCTGCGTAGTAGATCCGCCCCTCCTTTTTAGATACATGATGCATGTGCAGTAGATCCGCCCTCCTATTTAGATACATTGATGCCTGCGCAGTAGATCCGCCCTCCTATTTAGATACATTGATGCATGTGCAGTAGATCCTCCCTCCTATTTAGATACATTAATGCCTGTGCAGTAGATCTGCCCTCCCATTTAGATACATTGATGCCTGCGAAGTAGATCCGCCCTCCTATTTAGATACATGATGCCTGCGCAGTATATCCGCCCTCCTGTTTAGATACATGATGCATGTGCAGTAGATCCGCCCTCCTGTGCAGCAGATCTGCCCTCCCATTTAGATACATGATGCATGTGCAGTAGATCCGCCCCTCCTATTTAGATACATTGATGCCTGCGCAGTAGATCCGCCCTCCTATTTAGATACATGATGCATGCGCAGTAGATCCGCCCTCCTAATTAGATACATTGATGCCTGCGCAGTATATCCGCCCTCCTATTTAGATACATGATGCATGTGCAGTAGATCCGCCCTCCTATTTAGATACATGATGAATGTGCAGTAGATCCGCCCTCCTATTTATATACATTAATGCCTGTGCAGTATATCCGCCCTCCCATTTAGATACATGATACATGCGCAGTAGATCCGCCACTCCTGTTTGGATACATGATGCCTGCGCAGTAGATCCGCCCTCCTATTTAGATACATTGATGCCTGCGCAGTAGATCCGTCCTCCTATTTAGATACATGGATGCATGTGCAGTAGATCCTCCCTCCTATTTAGATACATTAATGCCTGTGCAGTATATCCGCCCTCCCATTTAGATACATTGATGCCTGCGAAGTAGATCCGCCCTCCTATTTAAATACATGCTGCCTGCGCAGTAGATCCGCCCTCCTGTTTAGATACATGATGCATGTGCAGTAGATCCGCCCTCCTATTTAGATACATGATGCATGTGCAGTAGATCCGCCCTCCCATTTAGATACATGCGCATTAGTAAACCTGCTTGGAAAGTGAAGCTTTTTATTATTACAGACAAAAGAAAATATCAATTGAATGTAAATATTTAGAGGCAAAACGACCTAAATCTTGGGTCCGTACTATAGGTTATTGAATTTGTATGGCTAAATATTACTTGGAACGAGTTGTTTTGGCAAAGGACGACGAGCTTGCCAAAACAACGAGTTCCAAGTAATATTTAGCCATACAAATGCAATAACCTTTTTATTGTATACTTTCATATTGTTTTCGATCAATGTTAATTGTATGACTATTACTTTTCATTGTATTTGTGTTATTTTTAAAGCTTTTGATGGAATTCCTATCTTGTCATTCAGTTTCATTTTGTGTGGATGATTATTTTGCGCGAAAACGACGTCGACGTCGGAAACATAAGGCGAGTTTACCATTCGATAACGTTAAAACAGTGGGTGAGTGACCATTTCAATTATTTTATCAATTTCTGCCATAAAAGGTTGAACAATAAAAACACGTATTTTTTTGTTGACACTATAGAAAGGATTCCGTTATTTTATTTGAAAGTAGTTCCTTATTTCTATTTCGCGGCTCTTAGCAAGCACGAGAAAAAGTTCCCGTGCAATATCAATGTGTGCAATATCGTAGAATATTGCACACTTAGCTCAATGCAAACTAAACGGGACAATATGAAAGTATACAATAAACCAATATACCGGACACCAATAATACAAGAATAAGTTACCAACATCAAAGACATATGTATACGCACATATAACTTACCACTATACAACACATCCGTACTCGGATAGTCATCTGAGCAAGTCCCCATCTTTTCTATGCGAATGGATTCTGAAAAACGATGTTTGTACAAAATTAGGTATTATATAGTATACATTAGCAACGCCTGTATAGGATGCATGGTATGTCAGGGTGTACGTCAAGCTTTTTGTGAGGTTCTATGGGTCTCACTTACAATAGACAAATAATGATATCTTCTATTCTAAAGGGCATAACATAATGAATGAGCGTAAAATACAAGGGCTTTCATTTTTTCGCAGTAATATGTGCTATCCTAGGTTAAAGTTAAAGGGAATATAGCGACACAGCCAAACACCTTTATTATTGAGAGTTCTGAAAATCTTGGAAAAGGGTGAAAGAATTTTTAAAATCGGATGATAAACAAAGAAGATATGATCAATTGAAGTTTCTGTCGAAACAAATATGGAAGCCGCCATTTTTAGAGCTATGACATCACAGTTCTAAATGACCATATATGAAATATTGATAATTGGAATACTGTGACGTCATAGTTTTCAAAATGACGGCTCCCATATCCATTTTAGTACAACCTTCAAACGGTCATATCTTTTTGGTGTATCATCCGATTTTGATCATTGTTTCACCTTTTTGAAAGTTTTTTGGAACTCTCAGTAAAAGAGCTGTTTGGCTGTGTCGCTACATTCCCTTTAATTTGAGCACCGTGTACCCGTTTCCATTTAAAATCTATGGTGAATTCAATTGAAAGACCCGACAAACAACGTTAAATTGCTAACACCATATTGTGATTCTTGAAATTAAACACACTGGTATACCACGTGACATGATACTCCACTTAGTCACTGACATCGGGACGACCAGTCCTATTACTCCCCTTTATCCTGATCGTCAATGAGCTACAAGTACCAGTTTGATAAATTCTTTGGAATGAGGGATTGAACCCACGACATCCGGTATGCGAAGCCAACGATGGTAACATAGAAGTTGCTGCTATATGTGATTGCTACTCAATATGAATCTATATGTCAACTCAACTGTATTAATCTGCATTGAACGGCATGTGCAAAGGCGTCTCGAACTCGCAGAATGAGACCCAGACTTAATAAGAGATAGAGCTGATTCTGAGATTTGGAGTTGCCTTTGTGTATGTGCATTTAAATATAATTATGCAATTTTAATCTTAAAATAAAATAAGAAATAAAATAAAATAGTTGGTTCCTACGTTATAAGACTGAATGGAAGACAGGCTCTTGCCAGTCAAAACACTAAGAAACAATATTATGAATAAAGAGAGGATATTTGTTGTTCTGGAGTGAATAACAGATTTTATTTCAACGAGAAGTGTGAGCACTTTATATTTTCACGAATGCGAGATGAAATAAAATCTGTTATTCACGACAAAACAACAAATTTTCTTTTTATTTGATGCTTTATAATCAAAGTGTACTGCAGCATGCAGAAAAATAAATAAAAATTTGACGACGTCATTGGCTTAGTATGATACAATTGCTGTTTTTAAGTCCGTGTAACTTCTAAACTACTAAACCGATTTCAATAATCTCCGACTCATTTTCTTAGTTAGTTATTTTCAATCCAAATATATAACTTCCATGCGGCAACTTTCAGAAAAAAGGAGTTTTTGAAAAGAAAGGGTAGTTCCGGCAGTGAAAAAATAAAACTATATATTTCACACGTATGAAATACCACTTTTATTTCATTGCTAAAATCCACTACTTCACTGCTAAGCATAAAATAAAACTATTTCTTAAATGGTCCACATATCCAGAATTGTCCAGAAACGTGGCCCGGAAAGTATGGTAACATGATCCGAAACG
The DNA here is from genome assembly GCA_037043455.1 of Cyrtodaria siliqua. Taxonomy (NCBI): domain Eukaryota; kingdom Metazoa; phylum Mollusca; class Bivalvia; order Adapedonta; family Hiatellidae; genus Cyrtodaria; species Cyrtodaria siliqua. The sequence continues at coordinate 122,748 of JAWPHD010004016.1, forward strand.
TTGAGATCCGAAACTTCTATGGGTCGAAATGTGTAGCATCGCAGAGAGGCATCATTAAATTACCAGTGATGATGGTGGGAAGTAGGTTAAAGATCGGTTAAAATGGCGGAAACATTGACATTGACCACTTATACATTATTTTATCATTAAAACAAATAGCCTGTAATAAACGCACACCACCAAAACAATTTCTGCTCAAAGTGTAAACCTTTTAAGATTTTAAGATTTCAAGTTGTTTAACATCCAGCATTATTAAGTTAAATCATGTCATCATACTTTTGATATTGGATATACCCCGCTACGAAATTGGAGCAGACGTTGTCCTCAAGTCCACCCACCCCCAGACGTCCGTCCGTCCGTCTTATCAGCACAAACATTCAAATTTTACATTCATATATTTGGTTAAGTCTATTTCTCAGCCACTAGCCAATGTAGAGCTTTCAAAATTTGCAAATATTTGCATCTATATGACAGGAAGAGGTAAAAATGAATGACACATTGACCTATATTAGGTACTTAAAGCCATACATCTTTCCAACGTCATAAACACTTCAAACCCAACTTTCGATAGCGTTTTTAACCCTAATTTTTGATCGAAAACCGAAGGCCATTCGACCATTTCGTCTTCGTATTAAACCAAACTTAAGAGACATTGAAATCGACTAAATTTTATCGCCAAGTACAAAGTACCGCAAATTCCACCGTGAGCTTTGGAAACACCAACAGTTATTTCTGATCTTTGTAATAGTAACAAATCCAGTACAGATCCTACTATCTTTCAAAGCAAATCGAAATACAGTAACTTTCAACATATATACACGGATGGTTCTAAAGATGGAGATAAGGTAGATGCAGCAGCTGTTGTTCACAAACACAGCATAAAGAGACGCCTGCCTGACAAGGCCTCTATATTTTCAGTTGAACTTAAGGCAATTGAGCTTGCTTTAAATTATATTCAGGAATATTCAGGAATCTGATGATGACCATTTCGTAATCCTTTCTGATTCTCTTTCATCTCTTCAAGCACTGGGTAATATGAAACATGATAACCCGGTTGTGATTCAACTTTTAGAAAAGTACAATTTTCTTATAGTTGATAATGTTATTATTTTCTGCTGGCTTCCAAGCCACGTGGTAATGATAGAGCTGATAGTGCTGCTAAAGCAGTATTAAATTTACATATATCTTATGTCAAATTACCTTATACTGATTTAAAAGTTGTATTAACACACATATTCGTAACTCTTGGCAATCCGCTTGGAATTTGTCAGTGAACAATAAACTCCATTCAAATAAACCTTACTCGGGGAATGGCGTTCTTCTAGTAGCCCATTCGTCGAGAAGAAGTTCTTCTAGCCCGGTACAGGATAGGGCATACACGTTATACTCACTCATACTTATTACAAGGTGAGCAATTACCAAAAGTGTATACCCTGTTTTACACCGTTAACGGTCAAACATATATTGTTTGCATTTGTAGACTTTGATACTATGCGGCAAAGATACTACAATGTTAATACTATGAAAGAGTTATTAGATACCATATATTTTAGTATTGTTTTAGATTTCTTGAAAGAAATCAGACTTTATAAATCATTATAATATGTTCTTATATATATTTACTTGTTTATACACCCGTTGACGGGCATTTGCTGATTTACATATATACATAGTTTATATTACTACCATATCATCCCTTATTTGTAAATAGTTTTATCTTTACTTATTTACATTAATTTTTAATTACTACTTCATTTCTTCATCTTTCATCAGTTTTTGCACACAATATGACCTATTTATGTGTCGACGTGCCGTAAAACACCATTCATTCATTCATTCATTCATTCATTCATTCATTCATTCATTCATTCATTCATTCATTCATTCATTCATTCATTCATTCATTCATTCATTCATTCATTCATTCATTCATTCATTCATTCATTCATTCATTCATTTATTCATTCATTCATTCATTCATTCATTCATTCATTCATTCATTCATTCAATGACATTTAATTTTGTTTTATTAAGTCTATTATTCAGATTCAAATTGACATTGAGGTGTCAAGCTTCATACACACTTACATCTATATGACATCAGTATGTTCCTACAAAAGTAGGTCAGTATAAAAGACCTTGACCTACTTTCCGCAATTCGTTGATTTGGTTTTGATTAAGTTCCTTACTCAGATACCAAAAGCCATACAGTACAGCTGTCGAATTTCATATACACATCCACAGAAACACATTTCTATAACTAGTAGGTAAATGAGAATAATCTTTACCTAATTTAAGTCGAGATTTCACACAATAATAGACTTAAGCTTTAACAGTTCATACATACTAACATTTACATGACAGCAACATGCTTCTATTAAAAGAATGTAGAGGACAATGACCATAACATACGTACACAACTTCTTGAATGTTTAATGTAACTGACAACGCTAAAGCGGGGCATGCGTGTCCTATGAACACATTTTTCTAGTTATATAATTCTATTATTTACCTAGTGTGACATTATTATCCAATGCTACCACAGAACGTGGAACTTCACAGTCACATAATTATCAACGATCACTGAGAATCAGTATGCGTTATCCTGCAGAGTAATCCACTTTTATTAGTGCATCATATTTGCGTAGGTTAGCGCAGTTTTCACGTTTCAATCAGGCGTAGCCATTATATGATAGTTTGAAAGGTGGGCCTGTTTCACGTTAAAGGGACACAGTCGACACTTACTATTGATGTATAAACAGATGTATACATGTACATAACACGTTGTAGATTTTACATAAACATATTGGGATAGACAGTTTTGATTTTTGTAAGCATGTAAATAAGCAAAGATAACAACTGAAGTACTGACGACTGATCCAATTAAATGGTATTGATGCGTTATGGATGGTATAAGATTATATGTAGCTTCTCTAATGCCTGAACTACGTAAACAAAAAGCAAATATATATCTAGTTCGCCCTATACTTTAAAATATCTGTGTTAGATATCCTCTCGTCTACATCGTATTTAATACCTGTTTCAGTTTATGAAAATACACACGTTGGCGACTGTTAATGGTACATTTAGGGTAGTCTACTATATTCTAATACTTTTAAGGTTGTCCTATTGTACCTTTTATGTCATATTTAAATTTAAGTCGTTTACTTTATCTTTAAGGTCGTCTTTTATGGTCATCTTACAACACAGTTGATGTCATATTTATACATTTAAGACCCTATACGGTACTGTCGACATTACCATTAAGGCCGTCTATATTACCTTTAAATTCGTCATACGCACCTTTAAGGTTGACACAATTACATGTGTAAGACCGTCGAAAGGCGTGCACTCGTTCTTCTCACGTTAAAAGCTGGATCGGGTAATTTTAATATAAATACAGCAACCTATTTTTGTCATAGTTTGCTTGATCAATCCAGTTAATAGTGCTTTATTAAATTACTATGCGTCATACGTATAAATGGAAACGGTCCAAAATCAGGAAATCGTTTAAATATTGATTATTACAACGTTCGTTGAAGTACTGACTATTGCAGAAAAGATGCTTGTGATCAGAGAGTAAGTATACTTACTCCCTGTTTTGATGTAATGGTGTTTTCTTTAGATAACCAATCAAATTCATTATTCAAATTAGATGTTAATGTTAGATGGTACTATGGGTAATATAAAATATAAAATTTGATGGAAAATTTTGATAATTTCCATTTTTAAATCTAGGTCAAAGTTGGTCAACTTTGGAGCTCTGTTATACCAAGAAATAATTTGACGTTCATCAGCGTTCATACACCGATTTATTTTCTGTAATTTGTATCTCTTAGCGCATTTAAGCGCCCTGTCAACAAATAAAGCATGTATTTACACATAACTGGTTGAAAATAGTAGAGCGCAATACATCGTCAGCTGATTACACCAAATCTGGCAGATAAAACCCCAACATGTTAAAAGTTCAAATTTCTATAACGGAAGTAGTCATTTTCACGCAGTAGTGAAACACATGCGCGACAACATAAAACGGCAAAACGGTTCTCGTGTCTCCCTTCCCCCTGTATACTTACTCCCTGCACATAGTAAGTGTCGTATGTACTCGAGGAACTAGAAAAAACGAATATAAATTTAGAAACATATGCCGATAATACGTTGCTCGGAGAACATACCGTCTAAGCGGGTATGATTACTATTGTCTCTTTTGTAATATATTTTGATTATTAGTTACCCATTTTGTCACAAACTAAATCAAATGAGCAAATTAAATAGTCAATGAACAGGACAATATAAATCATTAAGAGAGATAAGGAAAGGGTTACCACCATGGAACAGTCAGTAAACGATAAAGCCCTCTACATCATTAAGAGAGATAAGGAAAGGGTTACCACCATGGACCAGTGAGTAAACTATAAAGCCCTCTACATTATTAAGAGAGATAAGGAAAGTGTTGCCACCATGGACCAGTCAGTAAACGATAAAGTCCTCTACATCATTAAGAGAGATAAGGAAAGGTTTACCAACATGGACCAGTCAGTAAATTATAAAACCCTCTACATTATTAAGAGAGATCAGGAAAGGGTTACCACCATTGACCAGTCAGTAAACGATAAAGCCTTCTACATCATTAAGAGAGACAAGGAAAGGGTTGCCACCATGGACCAGTCAGTAAACGATAAAGCCCTCTACATCGTTAAGAGAGATAAGGAAAGGGTTACCAACATGGACCAGTCAGTAAACTATAAAGCCCTCTACATTATTAAGAGAGATAAGGAAATGGTTACCACAATTGACCAGTGAGTAAACGATAAAGCCTTCTACACCATTAAGAGAGATAAGGAAAGGGTTGCCACCAAGGACCAGTGAGTAAACGATAAAGCCCTCTACATCATTAAGAGAGATAAGGAAAGGGTTACCACCATGGACCAGTGAGTAAACGATAAAGCCCTTTACATCATTAAGAGAGATACGGAAAGGGTTACCACAATTGACCAGTGAGTAAACGATAAAGCCTTCTACACCATTAAGAGAGATAAGGAAAGGGTTGCCACCAAGGACCAGTGAGTAAACGATAAAGCCCTCTACATCATTAAGAGAGATAAGGAAAGGGTTGCCACCAAGGACCAGTGAGTAAACGATAAAGCCCTCTACATCATTAAGAGAGATAAGGAAAGGGTTACCACCATGGACCAGTGAGTAAACGATAAAGCCCTTTACATCATAAAGAGAGATAAGGATAGGATTACCACCATGGACCAGTCTGTAAATGATAAAGCCCTCTACATCATTAAGAGAGATACGGAAAGGGTTACCACCATGGAAAGTCAGTAAACGATAAAGCCCTCTACATCATTAAGAGAGAAAACGAAATGGTTACCACCATGGACCAGTCAGTAAACGATAAAGCCCTTTTCATTATTAAGAGAGATAAGGAAAGTGTTACCACCATGGACCAGTCAGTAAACGATAAAGCCCTCTTTAAAATTAACAGAGATAATGAAAGGGTTACCACCATGGACCAGTCAGTAAACGATAAAGCCCTCTACATCCTTAAGAGAGATAAGGAAAGGTTACCACCATGGACAAATCAGTAAACGATAAAGCCCTCTACATCATAAAGAGAGATAAGGAAAGGTTACCACCATGGAACAGTCAGTAGACGATAACGCCATCCACTATGGTTAAAAAGAACAACTTGAACTCAACAAAGCTTACATTTCTAATACTGTCGATGCTTTGCTTGATGTGTATCTCTCAATAAAAATGGAGATATAATTCGCATAACCTAGGACTTGAGATGATTTCATTTATGACATTGTTAACTGTGATGTTGCCGTAGTAGTAATTTTACGGGGTGTATGTTTCTCAGCTAAGTGGTTTTTCTATAGCTTGTAGCCGAGTTGAGAACCTTGAAATTCGTAAGCTATTTACATTTAGCTACGGTTACCACAACCATTTGCAAAATGTTACTATCGTAATCCAGATTTACTTTTAAAATATAAAGTAATTTAAGAATTATTCTGCGACAAGGACTATCATATCCTTATTCGTTTTTGTGGACGCAATTTACAAACAACCTAATATCGTAGGTAAGCATATTTATCAAAAATGTTCATGACCCTATCATCCTGTAACATGTTTCGTAACTGTGGTCGACTCATTTACAGTTTGCCACTGTGATTTCATTTCCTCATTGTCTTGTCTGCCCTTTACAGTTTATTTTCTTGTCACTCTGGTTCTGTCAAGCCATTACTTTGTGGCTTTAAGGTTTTTGATTTTTATATATGTTACTTGTATTGCCTACTATGCTGCCTAGTTAAAGATAGCCAGGGGAGGATATTTTTTATTTAAACCGTCCAGTTTAACTGGGATGACAATAGTGTAAACGTGATGTTTTGCAAACTAGAAGCTGATGTAATCTCCCAATGGCCGTTTTGACTTTTCTATGGCTGTAACCCTGTTGTCATTCCTTTTATGTTTATGGTTCGCATATTTTGCTTGTATTTATCAATTTACCTTTTGTTTGTTTTGAATGCTTAATAGTTTAGACCAAGTGTTTGTTTTGTTTAAATTTTCATTTGTAAATATAATTTAAATCTGTTGCTAAAGATATTCAAACACATTCAAATAGGATGAATATACGAAACTTAATTTATGTTTTTACAAGCTAAATTCTGCTATTGTTACAATAATCATGGGCAGTTTCTCAACCGTCAAATCTGGTTATTAACTCCTCCTAAAATTTACTATCAGGATACATCAGGCTTTACGTAGGGGTCTTGGGGTCCGACTAAATACGCTTGAAATACGCTTAAATTGAGTGACGACAATTTAAACTATAAACATCGAAAAGGGTGTCCCTCAGAAGCAATAAAAACAAGAGTTTATTCTATATATACATACATGTACCTGTTAAAAATAAAACATGCTACAGATTCAGCTTCTTTTCTTTTTTGGTAAACGCTGGAATCAAGAAACATGTCATGACGGATGGTAATAATGCATACAATGTGACTGAATTTCTGTTTTCAATGTCGCAACACCGTTTCATATAAAGTTGAATGAAATCGGGACAGGTTGATATAATTTCCATTTCAGTTTTACCTCTCAAAGTAGATATAACAATCGAACAGGAAATATAGCATTCAAGGACCACAGTCAACCACAAAGACACACAGAAACAAACAAACTACTACAAAGATGAATAAAAGGCAAGATATGACATCACAAACATAAAAGGGTTGACAATAGGTCAACAGCCTTGGAACGATCAGTGGCAAAATATGCCGTTGGGGGTTTAAACCAGGTTCCAGGATGCACCAAACCTCACTCTTACCCTATAGTCATCCCAATAAACGGAACAGTCTAAATAAAGATATTCCCGCCAGATTATAATCTTTAACAAACAAGGCAGCATTAATAGGCAATATAAGTAATCAAGGTATAAAATGGGAAATTTTGATTTAGACTGTTCATGAACGGTAGTGAAAAGTGCTTGCTACTGTTCACGTCCTCTAGCCCCGGGTTGAGCAGAACTCAATATTTAAAATGTCAATAGTATACAAATTTAAGCCATCCCGAAGGTGTTATGTATGTGGCGGTGCACATGGTACCTTCAATGCGGTATTTTCATACCATTCCATGGCCAGTGGCGTATGGTCTCAGTTTTTAACAAAATTCTATGCCCTGAACGAGAAAACAATGGACGAAAAAAACAAAATGGAATTTAGTAAGGAGCAGAGGTTATGATGCCCGCACATAAATGATCATGTATATAAAATATAAAAAACCAAAAGCCTAGAAAGCCATAAAGTAAGCAATCAGTGACTTGTCAGAATCCAGAGCTCAGCAAGAGAACAAACCGTTAAGAGTACGACAAGGCAAGAATAAAGGCAAACATCAGACGCTACCATCCTATAATGATTAAGGTAGACGTCATAATAGGGTCAACAATCTGTACGGTCATCGCACAATCACAGAGGAAAGCATAGTGGCGAACTGTAAATGGGTCAACCACCAAGCATGCACTGCGTTGCAAAATGATAGTCATAACCTCTTTTGATAAACTTTTTAACAAGTTTAATAAAGATGTATGAAAGTGATTATGACCATGGATTTAAGTTTGTAAATCACATCACCATAGAAGTCAGGTTGTGATAATCCTGGTCGCAGAAGAGTTCTTCAATTACTTTTATATTTAAAAGTAGATCAGGGTTGCGATAATAAAATTGTACAAAGGCTTTTGAAGTTTATGGTAACGGTAGCCCTGCTGAAGTAGACTTTTAGTTATACGCAGACTACGAATATTAAAGTCCTCAACACGACTTCAAGCTCTAGAAAAACGAATAAGTTAAGCAACATATACAGTTATTACCTGTTAAGAAGGCGCACTATAGATGACTACTTAGAAGTAAATATGTTCCACAAACCTTGAACAACCGCAGCATTCATTTGAATTATTACTAGTGACATGTAGCTTTATGTCCACTTGTTCTTTAAAATAATTTAATGTTATAGATGTAGCATACATGAGCTAGAACACCACGTTAGTTTGGTATACTCGTTAAAATATTGAGTTAATTAGTATGAATCGTTGGGTTGGTGAAAAACATACGGCTGGTATGTATTGAATAATTTTCGTAATTTAACTTAATTCTGATGAAAACCGCATGCAAATTTAAAATAAGATGGAAACCTTGCAACCTTTATAATGATAAATATTTTGAAGTGAACGTTGATTATTTTTACCTCATAATTCCAAGAATAAGATGCATACTTTCAGTTACAGTAATTCATTAGTAGTAATAATACTAGCATATACAGCTGAAGTGATAGTAGTAGAATCATCATCATCATTATCATCATCATCATCATCATCATCATCAGCAGCATCATCACCACCATCATCATCATCATCATCATCATCATCACCATCATCATCATCATCATTATTTTTATTAACACCAGCATCATCATAACTATTAGCAACACATCAACCACCACTACAGCCACAACTACCGCCATGTAAACCAATTCATCACCACCACATATATCACCGCTGCTACCAGTAGCATCAGCAACAGAGCGACAGCAGTATGAGTGGCAGGGTCTTTATCAGCAACAGCATTGTCATCTTGTTCAGTATCAAACCCACCAACACTATCAGTGTCGCAAACAGGATCATCATCGTCATCATCATCATCATCATCAGCAGCAGCAGCAGCAGCAGCTACAGCAGCAACAGCAGCAACATCAGCATAAGCAGAAAAGCTTCATCATTATCATCATCGTCATCATCATCATTATCATCACTACCACCATCGTCATCATCATCGTCATCATCATAATCATCAACACCACCACCACACCATCATCATCAACAGCAGCAGAAGATTCATCATTATCATCATCGTCATGTCATCATCATAATCATCATTATCATCACCACCATCATCATCATTATTATCATTAACACCATCATCATCATAACTATTATCAACACATCAACCACCACACAGCCACAACTAACGCCACCACAAACAATTCTTCACCACCACATATATCACAGACGCCATCAGTAGCAGCAGCAGAGCAGCAGCAGCATGAGTAGCAGGATCTGTGTCAGCATCAGCATTATCAGCAGAGTCGTCATCAAATACACCAACAATATCAGTGTCGCAACCATCATCAACATCCTCCTCATCCTCATCATCATCTTCCTCATCATCATTATCACCACCACCACCACCACCACCACCACCATCATCATCATCATCATTATCATCATCATCGTCATCATCATCGGATTTTACAGAAATACTTGATCTAATTTATGTGTATTCTGCAAGTGAATATTTTTCATTGTACAATTTGAATACATTTTAAAAATTGTTATGGCAGGTTTTGCACTCGGCTTCCTTCCTTGTTACTTTTTACCCGTAACGGGTGTGAACGGATATTGCGTGAAGATCAAAATTAGACCAACAATGTTGACACCGGGGTGCTGACTTAAGACAGAACCCGGTATAGTACCAATATTGAGGACTAGCCTGGAAAATGCCCCTAGGGTAGCAATTAAACATTTTTCTATTTCCCTGGGTACTCCCGTTGCTACTCCATCCCCTCCCCATCCAGGTGGGTGAAATAATTTATAAGTGCATACTTTTGCGTGTACCCACTCAGTTATTACTTCTATCCTAAAACTTTTTCACAGATACAAAAATTCTAAAAGTTCGCAAAAATGAAAGGGGTGGGGAAGGTGGTGGGATTGGGTTGGTTTTGTTATTAAATATTCCGAAAGTAGACTTTGTTTAATAACGCTCAGAAAGACGTTTCGTCTGACTGTTTAGTCCTAAAAAAGTCTCTCCAAACTCGATAGACTGCGCCATTTAATTTTAAAAAAAGAAAAAAGGAAAAGGGAGACCATTGCCCCAATACCCTCTAGAAATTACAGGTCTATTCTGCCTCTGAAATGTTGATAAATTAGCCTGATATTTTTGGAATTTCATGGAAAATTAAAGAAGACAAGACGTTACCTCATACCCATGCCCCAGCGTTTTCATTATATTTTGGACTTCTTTTTTTTTCGGTTTTTTTTTGCATGCTCTACAGTCATGCAGGTGGCTACGCTCCTTTTTCGACGCAGTTCTTGACGTTTTATCTTTCTTAGGTACTTAGCTACTTGAGCACGTGTAGGAGGCCATGGTGTCCGCACCGGCCATGGTGTCCGCGGATACTATGGCCTTTAGGTCATATACCACTATTGCATTTTACATAGGGTTACATTATAGCCTTTTGGCCCTTAAACATTTTACAGACCCAAGGGAACCTTTTAGGCTACTTTATTTTCAAGAACTATCCTAGACACACTTAAAAAAGTGAAAATAATTGGGCTTTTTGTAATGCTTTCACCTACTTTCGGTTTGATGAAGGTGCTGACCGTCGGGCTCGCAGCAAATAAATGTGCATTTCTGACAATTTACTATACCTGCAATTTTCTCAATAAAATAGCCCAGATGCAAGAACAAATACAGTTTGTTTGTTTTTTATCACCTACACATATTATTTTGACATTTTATGTACATCAGTAATGATTAAGGCAATTCTACCCAATCAGAAAATAGCTCTTTCGAAAGAGATATACCCTAATACACCCTATACTTTTTTCAGCCAATCGGTAGCCCCAAAACAATAGTGGTATGTGACCTAAATAGACATTTAAACCTAACTGAAGTTTGTTTACTGGCTAAATTGTTTCATACATTCATTGTGAGAAAAATGGTGTCTTTTGTTTTTAGAAAAAAATACTTTTTTACAAAATATGAGGGCTTTAAAGGGCTTCGGCTGATGTCAGATTCATGCAATTTTTACGCGTAAATCCAGAATCTTCAAAATGCCATATCTCGACAACCGTTCCAATCTTTTGTTTCAAATAAAGTGATTTTGAATTGATTTTATCAATAACATGTGATTTTCAACCAGTTGAAGCTCTCTTGAAAATACTTTCTACTGAAAAATGATATTTGTGATTTTCAGGGCTCAAAATAGCAGATTTTACCATAAAAATGCCACTGATTTTGTATATATTCAAAATCTGCCTTCAAATGGATTAATTAACAGTATGCAGCAGTTTCTATATGTGAAACCATCAAGAAAATGCAACTTTTCACTTTAAAAATGACAAAAAATAATTCTGAGAATATCCTCCCCAACTCCATTTTTAAGGCCATGCCATGTTTCACAATATGCTCATTACACAAGATGCCTGTAACTGTACAATTTAATGTATTTTTTTTATTAGATATTGTTTGTGCCACCTTTACAGGTCATTTTCATGCAACCATGCAGCCAAAAAGCACTGCTGGCAGTACAGATCCATGAAAATTCATTAAAATGAAGGGGGTGGGGTAGAAAATAACTTTAAAAAACCCCGGAAAATGTCATATATTTTGCCAACTAAATTATTTAATTTGTAAAATGTATTAAACCGCATAAAATATTTGCATATCAACACTAACCGTAAAGACGCGATGAACTCAGAGTCAGAGTTTACCTCAACATCTTTTTCAAAACAGATATAAGCGTCTTTTTGACATCTTAGCAGACAGACGCAGCTTGTCGCTTTCTGACATTTTTGCCAAAAAATGTATGCAAAGCCCTTAGAAATGAATAAACTTACTAGATATACCTTTAATTGTGTCAAAAAAGTGCATTACAGGCCAATTGTGTATACCAGGTGTCAGGTATGGCTAATTTTGTGTCCACAACCCTAATAAAACAATTTAAATTACCTATATTGCATCATAAAACTTTCAAATATTTAAAAATCATTTAAAAAAGTTACCAGAAAAGTCAAAATACAACATAATTCAACATTTCTCACACTTTCAAATCATTGTGTTAGAAAAAAAGTATGCCTACTTTCACTTTTACCCCATGCATAATCTAGCTTAAACGTAGGAGGTCATGGTTTCCGAAAGGCCATTGTAACCGCAGGGAGCGTCTCAACGATACTTGTAAGGTGGCGTTATAACGTATGGAGCAATAATGACTGAATGAATAAATTGAATTGAATTGAATCTTGCTTAACGGCTCATCAATTCATTATAGGTTATTTAGAGCCGTCCCAGAGAAAGGTGAAGGTGTATTATAACTTATTGAGTGCGAGAAATGAATATTGTCCAACGGCTCATCAACACATTATAGGTTATTCAGAGCCGCCCACAGAAAGTTTAGGTGTATTATAACTTACTGAGGGGAGGGTCCGGGGGGTGGGGAATTGAATTTAATTTAATATTGTTCAACGACTCATGAACACATTATAGGTTATTTAGAGCCTCCCCAAAGAAAGTTTAAGGTGTATTATAACTTATTTGAGTGCGGGGAAAATTGATTTGAATTGAATATTGATCAACGGCTCATGAACACATTATAGGTTATTTAGAGCCGCCCCAAAGAAAGTGGAACGTGGTATTATAACTTAGTGAGTGCTGAAAACTATACATTTTGTGTTATTTTATATATCTTTAATATTTTTTAAAATATTAAAAATATATATAATTAAACAAACGCATAAAATGTATGCTGTTCAGGCTAAGTAGAACAATCCACGGTTCAAACACTAATAATATAAGACGGTATATATTTTGTACTATGAAACATTCCGACTCCACATATAATCAGTAGACACATTAAACATTGTTCATACATTATATATAATCAGTATAAAATCAATGTGGATACAAAAATTAGATATAGGGTCCTATAGAAACCACAGCGTCCGAACGCAATGGCATCGTAGGTCCGCACTGTACTGCAAACACGGACTTGAAAATACAATGAAAGAGACAAAAAACAACAGAAAGGGTGGTGAAGACAGGTTTACCGACTTGGAACGGTCAGTAGGCAATAAGGCCTACTGGTTAGCTTGAATCGATTTTATATGCGCAAAATCCACGCTATTATCCTTTCTTCAGCGCCCAAATAGACAAGACAGTGTAAACAAAACTACATCCCATCAAAAGGAATTCTCTAACAATAAAGTCCACATCCTGAGAAACTAACTAAAGAAACACATACAAAAAAAATAATAATCTCAGGATGTATCCAGAATCGTACTGAACAACCATAGTAGTTGCAGCTAAAGAGAAAACCAATCTAGGGTACGACCAGAAAACTCGAGGGACGAAAGCTCATGCACCCACCTCCCTTAGTTGGGGTTTCAGTAGGTACAATCATAGAGTCCCAAGAGGTAGTCCAAACCTATTTTCTTCTCTTTACACAATAACCTCATTACGTGGTCCGAGTATTATCTTTCATACCCTATCCAACCTCTTCTCCGGGGTTGGCTGGGGTATGAAATATAACCTTAATTTCGGCTTAACAAGTTTGCATATTGTAAAAATAATAGGTACTATTGAACAGGTTATCTCATTTTTTTTCAGTAAAACATGTTTTAAACATTGTCGAAATATACGGCTTTTCCATCGCTTAATGGAATTAAGGCAGCAACACGTAATGTTATATGCGGCTATATGCAATTCAATATGCAAATGTTTTGACTTTTGATAGTACCATTACGTAATAGTAATTAAACGGTCTAATGGCGATACCATAAATTGCGTAAGAGCAATTATCTTCTTAGTGGGGTACTAATTACCATATACCATGGATTCCAGACGTGTACATCTAGCAATGTATTACAATTAACGGCATACGGCGAATGAATCAAGGACTAAAGGAACAACGGCCATTGTGCTTTATTAGCATATAAACTTATCTAAAAGCACGACTCTCAGGAGAAAGTTACATCCGAAAGCACATTAAAAAATAATAATGAAAAAGGTTTACGCTTAATGAAAATAACTTCGACCAAAGTCTGAATAAATAAATGTTTTAATTATGCACACTTGCACATTAGTTTAGTCGGGTGGGGGTAATGAACGGTTTTAGCTGACATTCCCGCTGTCAAGACTTAAGGATGAGCTTCTTGATTTTTCCCGCGCGTTCACACCTACATGTAATAGTGTAGTTTCACTCTCTGGGATGGCTCTAAATAACAGATAATGTGTTGATGAGCCGTTAAACAAAATTTAATTCAATTAAATGTCTTTAATAGTCGGGTGTGTGTAATGAATAGTTTTAGCTGACAATCCACTGTCAAGACGTAAGGATGAGATTTTTTATTTTTTTCCTTGCGTTATACACATAATAGTGTATTTTCACTCTCTTTCTGTGGTGGCTCTAAATAAACTATAATGTGTTGATGAGCGGTTAAACAAAATTCAGTTCAATTTAATTTCGTTATTCAGTCATTATCTCACTACTCAATACGTTATAATACCACTTTCCACTTTCTTTGGGGTATAGATATCAATTGGTTTTTATGGTCTGGGGCGTCTCTAAATAACCTGTAATTTGTTGATGAGCCATTCAACAATATTTAATTCAATTTCCCCCACTCAATAAGTACAATATTCAATTCAATAAATTTTCCCCCACTCAATAAGTTAGTCACTATTTCCCCACTCAATAAGTATAATACCAAATTTCCTTCTCTCTGGGGCGGCTCTAAATAACCTATAATATATTGATGAGCCATTAAATAAGGTTCAATTCAAATTTATTATTTAGTCATTATTACATAACTCACTAAGTTATAACACCACTTTCCATTCTCTGTGGGGCGGCTCTAAATAACTTATTATGTGTTGATGAGCTGTTAAACAAGATTCAATTCATTTCAATTTCCTTATTTAGTAATTATTTCGTCACTCACTAAGTTATGATACCACCTTCCACTTTCTCTGGGCGGCTCTAAATAACCTATAATGCGTTCATGAGCCGTTGAACAATATTCAATTTAATTACTCGTTCAGTCATTATTTCTCCTTCCAATACGTTATAACGCCACCTTACACTCGATCACATAACGTTGAGACTCCCCCTGCGGATACAATGACCTTGCGGACACAATGGCCTCATACGCCTAGGCCATAGTATCCGCGGACACCATGGCCGGTGCGGACACCATGGCCTCCTACAAGCACGTACTGTGCAGATTTTTTGTTTTTACACATTTGTTGAATATTCCCCAGAGCGTGGGGTGGCGGGGGTGGGCGGAGCAGGAATGGTCTATTCCAGATAATATCCGTACTCAACACCCTTTTGCACAAACGCTACCCGACTCTAAGAAATGTTATTTTTAGCGCAGAATACACCACTGGATTTAAACAATAAAATACAGATGGAAAAGCCTTTCTTCAGGACCTGCCACGTAGAAAATCTACAAAATACCATACCTTGTAGCTGTTACTCATTATTTAGAGATATTATTACAAATACTCTTATTTCTTAACTCTACTTAAATGTTTTTCTGGATCATGACTACCGAAAACAGTAATATTATACATAAGCTGTGCACTTTTATTTTATTCACACCCAGACCACCTCCTCTCCTACCCCAGTCTCACCGGATTAAAAAACAACAACACCAATTTTTTTTATAAAAAGCACCACCCTGAAAAAAGCATTCGCCTCCAGAAAATCTAGGTAGAATGTATGTTAAATACTCCCCTGAAATCGGTGCTTTACCCCCTCCTAATAAAATCTTCTTTACCCTCATTCTCTTAAAACCACCTCCCATAAAAAACAAACGAACTGGAAAAACACACTAGACACCCTGGACAATTTCGAAAATACCACCCCACACCCCCATTTGAATAACAAAACATAAAACACTTGCATTTGTTTGCGTTTGATATACGAGACATGCGCAGTGAAACAGTCTAGGGAAAGCCCAATATTCTAGATTTTTTTATAGATCGTAGATCAGACGCTTAGCTATTATCGCAGTTGCAATGCGCTTTACGTGTTATCAAATTCACCGTATCAAATATCGGACTGTGACTGTCGCTTGTTTGAGTTTTTAAAACGGGACATGCGCAGTGAAGCAGTCTAGACTACAAAGAAAACATTCGCAACATCTCGAACACTGTTTCGCAGCATTACTCAAATGTAAATCGGAGGTTTCCATATTGGTTACGTCATCACGCCTTAGATTCACGCCAAAACAAATTTAATCAATAGTTTATTTACATGAAAGGAGTGATACAACTATCAGTGCATTGTAAAAAAGCAAACATGCAACGCACATTATACATCAACACTGGAGGCTAACGGCCATATTATTTAAATAACAAATGTGCACTATTTTCTGTGCCGTTGTCTTCTGGCTAACACAATGTCAAGATTTTTAAAATACCAAAGCTCGATATACACACGAGGCGGGATCACGAGAACGACCGGATTGGCCGAGTTTTCACGATTGCAAAGAAAATTGGAATATTCACATCCGCCTTGGTCGTTGTCGGTTGTGTCAGAAGCTTCGAAAATGAAGCATTATTATACCATTAACTGGCTCGGGTGGGGCAAATTGTAAATGATTTTGGTAAGTTATACATTTTGATAGCTTTGATCTGTAAATATTGTTGCTATTTAAACTAAATTTTGACTTTCAAAGTTCAATATAAGTAGATCTTATAAGACACAGATTTTTTTGTTATCTGGAAGATACCGTTGTTTGCTTGATCAGAGCTTATTTTATAAGTTATTAACACATTTTCGAACTTAGATTGCAATTTGGTGTCCGTTTATTGATACACGTTAGTAAAAAATAGCATTTAGTAATTAGCGCTATTTATAGTAACGTGATGGGTATTTAAAAACTTAAAATAGAATGTCTACTTTCGTTATTGATACAGCCACACACACCTTTAAAAAAAACGGATATATTGTTTTTTATCGCCCCGACCGTCACTGTCATTCCGTCACTTCATACGTCCGTCATGTCCTCGAAGACGGAATTACTCTTAAATCTTACGGAAAATTAAAAATCCGTCTTCGCAGAAATGTTGATTAGGTAAATAAATCATTAACGATTAGAAACTTGATTGACTTTGAAGGTCAATTGTCAGGACTTAGTGTTTTGTCTGGAAATTTCTTGTGGACGGTGTTCCACCTTCCAGACCGTTCGAGGTAAGACGTTGAAACTTTATGGGGCGAGTGTTAAGAATAAGAAAAAGTCATTAAAGATCTAAAATTGACCTTTACAATCAGGTCAGGATTTATTGTTTGCCTGAAAATGACTTGTGGACGGAATTTTTTCCAGACTGTTCAAGGTAAGAATCTGACACTTTATGGGTAGCGTGTTGATGATGAGATGATGTCATTAAAGGCCTAAAAGTTCATCAAGGTTCAAGAATAGGACTTAGAGTTTTGCATATAAATGGCATGTGGACAGAACTCCTTCCATACCGTTCGAGGTAAGAAGCTGAAACGTTATGGGAATCGAGTTGAGGGTGTGTGGATTTCATTAACGACATTTGAACATCAAGGTCACGATCTGGAGCTTGTGGACGGAATTCTTTTCAGACCGTTCGGGGCAAGAAGCTGAAACTTTGTAAAAGCATACATATTTCGGCATTGACGTTTGAGGTATCATAATCCATTCCAAAGTTACAGATCACACACGAACATTGACTTTAGGAGCATACATTTTGACATTTGAACATAAATAACAGTCTTGTCATTTAAGTACGGTCCTGAATTTAGAACGCGACACATCGTCTAGTTAAGACACTTAATTGATTTTGATAAACAAATTATGATTTTCGATAAACAAAATATGTGACCTCATTCCGTTTCAAAGTTAAAGAGCGGTTACAGACGTCAAATAAACACTTGGAATGCAGATAGACAGACAGACAGACAGACAGACAAACAGACATCCTTTCGCTATAAAACGTACAGGTCGGGGATAATAAACAGTGTCCTTCCTGTGAAGAATATGTGATCAATCAAGCATGGGCTGGGAACTGTAGGAACGTAGAAATGTTGATCGTCCAACGATACTTTTGCAATTGTCAATATAATGTAAATGTATTCATTTAACCAAACGACACAACAGCCAATGTATTCAATTGTCATGCAATGCTTTAACCGTGTATCAACGCCCAACCAAAGCCTCCTATACAAACAAGTTGAAATGTACTAATATTCATTATGCCAATTAAATATATACTTCAGGACAATGTGGAACGGGGTTAGAGAAAACAGTAATGACCAAACTCCCCAGTATAATGGACATCCTTCCGTACGACGCATGGGTGATTATATTTTAAATTCCTTAATATGCAAGTTTCTATAAACGCTTCTAATTTCGAATACTAATGAGAAAGTGGTTCTTTAGAAACCTCACCAACCAAACTTAATGTTGCAGTAAGTCGTCGCTGTAACGGTCTTTACTGTACCACACTCTAAGTCAAATGCTCATAGGAAATGAAATAAATAGGAAATGAATCGGACATTACATAACATAAAGAGTGTTGAAGACAGGGAAATCCAATCCACATGACAAAACACTCCACACAATTAACAAAGTGACATAATTTGTATCTTAAAGAAACACACATGAGGTTCAGCTTTGGATCAATCTATGGCAAAACGAAACAATGCAGCTTTGCCCCATACCCTTACTCTGATGTTTTATATTTGTATGATCAAGTACTTTTAGTTAAAATTGTTTAAGCATAAATAAACTATGATCAACATATTGGTTGGTTGCATTAAAACAGTATTATAAATAAGAAATTAATCGAATGTAGCAGTTTTACAAAAGAAAACAATTTAAAAAGTCCACTTAACAATTCAGATGGAAGTGAAGTTCCAATACTGTTATGGGACCAAACAAGGCAATATATGACATCACGAAGGGAAACAACACCAATTCAAGCTGGGGAACAAATGCATTTGTTTGGACAAGCGAGAATAGAGCCACAACAGCCATATTCCATACAGTACACCGATGGACACCAGTCAATGGTGCCATGCATTTCGAGTGAACATGGTAATTCATTTTATATATTGAAGAAAATATACAGGGGCCTAGTAGAAGTAAGCCATAGTTGTATATTATACTTTACGTAAGGCTCTCAAAAGAGAAGCAATAACTTTAGAAGAACTGCCACGGTGTTTATGTTTTTACAACACTGCCTGTCTATAGTATCAAATATTTGTAAGACACAATGTTATATTTTGGTAATGCAAACATTTTTCTGTATATTGGTATGTATTGTATGCTTAGATACTGTATGAAGTAATAGCTCTGTGAGATATCAGTTTTCCTTTTATTAGCTCTATACACTGATTATTATATCGTTTCGTATTTTCGGATGCTGTATTATTTTGCAGCAGCACCACATTACTCGAATGGCGAATATGCACAACCGGTCAGCGAATCAGGGGACAACTGTGCACATCCGGTTGGTGGGTCGGGTCGCATCTATACGCAGTCGGTATCTGGGAACTCTTCATATGGGATGAATGTTCCATCGGATGGCCATCTGAGATCATGGCCGTATTCAGTGGACACAAGGAGCACGCCTTACGAACACGAAACAGATAGGGCGAATTCCCGCAATGATGCAGAGCCTAGAAGTATGGAAACATCAGATGATGATAATAATTCACATGGTAAATTTAATATGAAAATTATTGCCTTAATCTTATTCTTCTTTCAAAATGTAATGCATCTGACGCGTCCTAGTAGTTTCATTTTAAAAAGATGATCAAAGGTTAAGCAATATAAATTAAAAAAAATACCAGAGTAAAAATGCTTTGAAGTTTAGATATGCTTCACTAACTAGAATAAAACTGCTGCATAAGAGAACTTACCTTTATAAATACAAAGTAAACAATCAACTTGATAGCATGCAAGTTATTTCAAAGATGTGCCATTGTGAGCCATTGAAATAATCATGTTTTCGTGTAATGGTCTTTCAAAAGAGACTGCAATATTTCGTATGTGTCGTTTTCGGCCGTTTCCAAAGGTCCATTATCATACTCTTTTTTATCTTCCCGTCAATGACACAAAGAGGTCGAACTGTGCTAAAGAGAAAACAAGTTTGTGTTTGGAAGCAATGCTTCCTGGCTTCTTGATCATATTTACATAAACATATAATTGCTTTACACGCTCTCAATATCGCTGTTTTTATTAGTAGTTGTAAACTGTGGTCCTTTTTTTGCAGGAGAACAGGATACAAATATCCTAGAAGGTACAATGCAACAATACTCCCGTGGTTCCACATCTGCGGTGTTGGATAACAGTTTATTAGACAACAATAATATCTCAACATCTGGATCAGATATGCCACTTGGTAATTTGCTTCTTTTCAGGTCAAATACTTTTTGTCTTGCCGAGGATATAAAGATAAATTACATATTTACGAGATATATATTCTATTTTGTTTTGGTTTTCGAAGTACTCACTCCGGTTCACATGATTTTAGAGAAAATAAAAAATAAAAAATCTCTGACGCAGATGAACTAATAACTGTAATATTTGACTAGAGAAACGCGTTTGTATAACTTATGTCCTTATGGTAAAACCTAACTCAATCCCAGGAACCATATAATATAAAGTACATATAATGTTAAGAAAATGTCTTTCTAAAATGCCTGAACAGTGTTCAACAAAAATTCATATTATTATATAATTATTTCCTCGTCAATTCTCATTCAAGCATATATATACTGTCTGTTAATAAATAGCTACATGATCTTCTATAGAACCATGACACATTTTAAAGATGATTTTTGTTTTGTTCAAATTATTAACCTGGGATAAAAGTATTTCTACCCAAAAGCATATGTTGTTCATTAAGTCAAATTGAAACACTATATCAATCGACTCCTCATGCTCAAATCATAATTTGATTTCATACTTCCGATTTTGTAGTTATGTACTTTTATATAAAGCAGAACACAGGAGTAAAAAATGCTTCTTTAAACAGAATTGTATAATGAAAGCTTTCAATATTCTCTAACAATGAAGAGTCAATTTATATAAATATTGCTCCTGGGATCAAACTTTTTTTTCATTTGGATATGCAGAAACATTTTGTATCTATACTTCTATAAATCATGATTCTTGGATCAAAACGGACCTTCTTCGAGTGGGTGCATAATTTAATGGAATTTATGTAAATTTCCAAATCTCCGATATGTATCATGATGTGTTATGTCAGCATTAACTTGCAATATTGCCAACCGTATGAACCCTGGCTAACGAATTGTCCAGCACGCTTGGACCCTTGTATACGTTCTTTAATTCGCATTCGGTTTATTCATTTAAGTTAATATAAAATATAAATCCGTTTGCTAAAACTGAAATACCATATCCGGGGGAATAACAGTTAAACATCAAGAAAACAAAAGTATCCCTTTTTGATACAAGAAAACCTTCTCTGATAATTATTTGTGGATTACAATCATGTATGGTTAACTCGCATACAATTCATAGATGCATACATAATTTCTGAATAAATATTGAAAAGGTGATGCCTTGGAAACAACTAACACACACACACACACACACACACACACACAAAAAATAATTAAAAACTAAAAAAAACAGCAGAATCGGTATTATTGAGTTAGTTTATTAGAATATAACGTGCAATACCTCTCAGACCCCTTAGCACCGGCTTAATCCGTATTCTGCTTTAAAACCAAAACTATTGGGATTGATGATCCCAAAGAACCAATAAGTAATTACACTAATGATTTAATTTGTTATTATATCCTAAGGGCTTTATCTCTATTTCTCCTATAAACTTATGCTGATATAAATACTGAAAGTGAATCCCTTAGAAGCAACGAACACAAACAAGAGATAAACGGAGCACATTAGGTTTCGTTGAATCTGTTCATGAGAGGTCATATAAGGTGCAACATATCTCATACCAATAGCACTGCCTAAAGCGTTATCCTATTTTAATTCCACACAGATTGGGATCGATATGTGTATGTCAAAATTAAATTGTACGTCAATAGGTGCAAGTGCAAGAGATTATGAAGCTGCAGAAAGCACCGATGATTCAATACGACGACATGCAAACCAACTGACCAGTGTACATAGTTTTGAAGAATTGAGGAGAATATGTTTGGACTCATACAAAGATGCAGGGATACTCAGTCTGACTGAAGATATGACTGCAGAATTATCGAACAACCTGCTATGTTATATAAACGGTAACCATCTGTTTTGTTAAGCTTGACCACGTTAAGACTTTCGTTGATTTAATTTAATGTATTGTGTAAAGATAGATGTTGCCTTTGCTAAGCCTATAGAAATAACAAAATATTAATCTGCATATTTTCAAATAATCACTTATACTACAACTTTGTTCTAAAATAACCATGAATACTGAATGATGTTGTTAAAAATACGTTTATATGTCATTTCTGCCTCCACAGTTGACACAACCGTCAAATGTCTTCTATGTAAACATGCAAGTAATATTTCTGATAAGGAACACCATAAACCGGAATGTGGTCGCCATAAACTAAGCAACATGAAGGTAAATAATAATGCTTTTATTTAAAATTTAATCTGTCAAATGTTTTTTAAATACATTTAGTTGATTTAAAATGTTTTTGTTTGTTTTTAATCTTTTAAAAACCTTTCAATGTTTTCACATGCAGCTGTGAGAAAAACAAATACGTGTAAATATTTCTATTTTGTATGAAACAAGTGTTACTAATCATTAAAATGTTATATAACTTACATACAACAAAAGCAGCTAAACATTTCCATAAATGACGTATTTATAATACATAAAACAACAAGAGACCAAAATGGGCCTGTTGCGCTCACCTGTCGGTAAAATGATTATTACAATATATTGCATAGCAGTAGAGAATGAAGCATTTGTTAATTTTTACTCTATAAAAAATCATGGAACCCATGGGAACTTGATAACACAAGTTGGCCATATTTGACTCCCTAAATGTAGCTTCTTCTGACTGCAGGGTTATTATTTGTACACGTTTTATTATCTTTATTTATTTTATAATATCAAGCATGTGACATTGACTTATATTACGGTTTTCTACCAAGTGTGTTCAAATGTGGGTCAAATATCGCCAAGCAACTGTGGGATGTGAGACTATTAGAGGTTGTTTATTTCAATAACTACTGAAATTATTAAATCCGCTCTTGAAGAAACGGGGCCTGTATATGATTCACCTCGTCCAAGCCAACATATGCTTTGTTTACATGTTATATTATGTGATTGTAATGCCAGAAATGGCCCATGATTGGAATAAATAAATAGTCTATTCTATTCTATTCTATTCTATTCTATACTATAAATAATTTAGACTAACGTTTAGAGTTATTTTCACCTGAAATTTGATTCTAGGGTTTTGTGACCTTGCACTGAAAGTTAACATATCATCACCAACTGAAGTTACACAACTGTAACCAATTTGGTTTGAGAACTTTTCAATCATCGTTGTTTTCATTTGAATGTTGGGTAACTAAGAAAATATGTCTAAACTTATTAGACTTTTGTGCTGATTGCAATTAGTCTTCAGCGATCTCACCACTAGTACCTACTATAAGCAGTTTGGTGATTAAACTTCTTATTATAAACCGACAGTGGGATTTTAGTTATTCGTTTATCGGTTTCTGTTAATTTTATAAGTTTCTTAAACTTTTTCCTCTTCGCATTGGTCATCAGGTTTTTGATTCAAGGCCATTGGGCCCTCTTGTAATAGTTATCTGGAGACGCACCCTAAACATATGATTTATACTGTAGCATTATTGTGATTTAGGAATTTCAATTGCTGTTTCAGTATGATGAAAGTGACCAACTGCAGCCACAGCCGGATTCCGATAGTAAGTTATCGTTATCATTGCAATTAATATTACGTATAACGGATACAGCGAACATAAGTTTACTGTAAATATATACAGGAAACAAAATGCAGGTCAATTTATAGGTGTTACCTCTATTGTCACTCCTTTTCTTCGTTGTGGTTCTAATTACCCTATATAAGTGTTCATGTTTTTAAATGCGTATTTTTGCTTGACTCTGTTCCGTGAACGCTAAAGTTCCGTTTGACTTTCATACCTACTTTTACAAAACATCTCCTCAACGAATACAAGGGTTTAGGATTAGAATATGTAATGGTAATATGTGTTATATTCGATAGTTTGCTATTCCTCAGTTGTAACACATGGTTTTGACCTATATAATATAATATTTTGATATACACCTTATAGGAAATATTTAGTTTACAATTAGTCAAACATATAGATTCAAACAGCGTTTCGAATTATTTCTAACAGCTAGCATGGAATCAGATCACAGCGAAAATAATTACGCTAGTAATACGAAGATCCAAGAACAATTGCAAGAGATGGGGTTTTCTAAGGACAGGATAGTCAACGTTGTTAATAGGTGCACCATTGGTAAGTTCCAGTATGTCATACACTCTTTACGTCATTTTACAATACATATCTGACATCCAGTAATGCAACTAAAGTAATTATGCTAGAAGTGTATTTATTTGTCCTAACAATTATGATCTACAGGAGCATATCTTCTGAAAAATATACAGCATATAAAAAGCCCATGATTGACTTTTGTTTTCTCAAAATACATTTTATCTTCTCAAAAAATCTCTACCATTGTTCACTTTACTGGCAAAAATCAGACGAGACAATGCTATTAAACGATATCTCTGAAACCATTTAGCAGATTTTAATGAAACCTGGCCACAATATTTGTTGGGTTGTGCCATTTTAGGTGTGTATATTTCATGGCCTATTGTCATCTATAACATAGCAAGGTAAGGACACGTCAAACGATATCTTCGAAAGTTTGTTCAGTTCAAGTCGCATGCGTGTGCTCTATGCTGAACTTTGCGTATTATCTGTAGTCATCCTATATTGAATATGGTATTAACGGTTGCTTGATATCAAAATTGACTTTCAAATAGAAAACGCTTTTTTATATAAATGAAACTTGGACATAGCGTTCATTTGGTGATAGCCTTTCAGAATTATATAGACTAATATGTTCAACGTTGCATTTAAGTCATCTTTAAAAACCTTTTGTTTTCATAATTAGAGCAAGCCTAGTTTGCATGGAAGCAAGGCGAGGATTTCTTTATTTACACTGTTCCGTTTTATTGGTATGGCAATATGGCAAATATAAATATAAAAATCGAATAGGAAAAGCTGCATTCAAGAACGACAGTCAACCACAAACACACACAGAAACAAAAAACAAATTTAAAGATATATAAAATGCCAAAAAAGACATCATAAACAAAAAGGTTGACAATAGGGCTACCACCTTGGAACGGTCAGTGGCAAAAAAGTCACTGGGGTTTAAACCAGGTTCTAGGGTGCACCAAACCTCACACTTACCCTACTGTCAACCCAATAAAACGGGACAGTGTAAATAAAGTAATCCTGGCCATGAACTATTCTCTAACCAACAAGTCAGCATTACAAGTAAAACACAAAGATGCTCGTGTATATATAAATACAAAAAAACAATAGCCTAGAAAGCCGCGAAGAAAGTGTTCAATGACTTGGCAGAAGCCAGAGCAACAAGAGAATAAACCATTGAGGACACGACAAGACAAGACTGCAGACACACATCAAACGTCACCGTCCTTTTGGGCCTTAGGTAGACTTAGTGCACCCTAGAACCTGGTTTAAACCCGAGCGGCCTTTTTTGTAATGATCGTTTCAAGGCGGTAACTATATTGTCAACCCTTTTATGTTTGTGATGTCATATACATTGCCTTTTATTTATATGTGTAAGTTATGCGCGATATTAGTTCTCTGTGGTCCTTGCCTGCAACATTGCATGTTTGACTTGTATATCTGCTTTCATTATTTGCATGGCTTTATTTGAATAGGGGTTAAAATTACATATTTTACGTAATATGTATATTTCAATAATTCATCTGGAGAGTTAGGTCAAACGGTACTTTTAATGTATACAGGAAATGCATAACAATTATTCAATTTCAACGAAATACCAGAGGGGAATGCTTTTTTCTTATTCGAATGAAATAGTCAGAAAGATAGCTCAAAAAATACAAATTCAATATCAGAATGGTTGACCCATTTACAGTTCGCCACTTTTATTGCGTGCGATGAGCCGACATAGAATGTACCCTATGTATGACGCCTAACTAACTCCTGAAAGGGATGTAACGTTTGAGATAGGTCTTCAACCTTATTTTGAAGTGCCCTTAACGGTTTATTCTCTTATTGCTATGGCTTCTTTCAAGTCAATGAGTACTTGATTTGTGCTTTTTTAGGCATTCTTTTTTATTTTCATATATCCTGATGATCTTTGAGTTATACTTATATTGCCTATTAATCCTGCATAGCTTGTTAGAGGATATAGACTTGTTATTTTTTTTGTTACACTGCCTCGTTTAATTTGAATGACACTATGGTAAGAGTCAGGTTTAGTGCATGCTAGAAACTAGTTTAAACCCCTCAGTGGTATTTTCGTCCCTGACTGTTTCCAGGCGGTATACTACCCTTTTGTCAACATTGTTCAATGGTTCATAAGTTTTATTCGTGGTGTCGCATACTTTGCTTCTGGCTTCTAGTTATCCTTGTGACTTGATTTGAATGCATATTTCTGGTTGACTGTGTTCTGTGAATGCTACATTTCCTGTTCGACTTTTATACATATATTATACTGTGACTAGACTATGTAACAATATGACATTTAGGCTTAAGGCAAACAAAGGCATACACTTATGCAATTAAAATTATTTTTAAATTAACCGTTTCCGTAAATATTTGTGTTAAATACAACATTTATTTCAATGTAGTGAATGCTAAGTTAAAGTTCACCGGCCATGTTTTATTTTATGAACATGTTTATGTTTATTTTAATCTAAATCAATACACAACAATTGATATGTACAATTCACAATTGCAATATCTGTGAAAAGAGAGAATACAATTTTATTTAATGACGTAGAAAACTTTGAACAGGTAAATTAATCCACAGGTAAATGTATTTATTAATTATTTGGCAATAGTTGTGCAGCTATACAATTCAGATTAACCTCATTTCCCCGTGCATAAACGCAGTGGTAAAGGTAGTATCTACGTCATGCAAATAATACTTACTTTTGCCTACAACTTAGTAGCGGTTTTAAATATATGTTTCTCTCCGGGACTACCAAGAAATGTTCTTATGAGATGTTTAACAGTTAAATTTGTTAGTTGATAAAACTATTAAAAGAGTGGCCATTGACCTTTAATACGCTTACTATTGTTCCAGGGGAAAAATGCCTACAGAGTGTTGAGATGTTCCTAGACCATGACACTCTGTTAAAAGAAACGGATGAAAGAACAAACATGCGGATATCTTCCGACAGTTTAGATGAACAACTCGAATCCTGGACCACAGCACCAGACCAACAACATCAATCGTCATACACTGCTCTAGAGCTTTCATCCCTGGACATTTCAAATTCGACCGCCGCTTCGAATACCGACGTCTTTATCAAACAGCCTTATACAATAGATTCAGGAGCATCAGTAACGTCAATGAGCGAAGGAGAGAATCAGATTAAAGTACCTCCCACGTTCCCATGCCCCGAAATTCAAAAGAACCGAGAAACAGCGAGAAGACATGAAGGTAGTGTATATATTTACTTATACTACAGTGGTAATAGAAACAACTTCTATTAACAAACATGATTATTTAGCTTCGGCGTCGGCTCAGTTAGTGTTATCATGTTTGTCCATCATTAATTCTTCCGTCCGTTCTTGAGTCTGGTAACGTTCTACTTACACGATTTCTTCTAAAAAGCCCGTCATAAACCTCTATTTCTCAAGAGCAGTTGGTCATATTTTGACAGTTTTCCTCGAAAATGAATGCTTTATCTCAAGCTATTTAGTGTAGATAAATAAAGTCCCTTTGGTCGAAAATGGCTCCGACAACATGACGACAGAGATATATTTTAAAAGTTTTAACTTGAAACAAGCCAATATGAATATAATATATAACATAAGGTTACAGTTGTATTTTCCTCCGTAATGAATGGTAAAGCCTAAGTTGTCAAGTATGTACATAGAAAACCCATATGGCTAGACAATGTGATGATTTGATTTGATATTAACATGTATATGGAGAAAAACACAGCCTATTTGAGAATAATAAGCCGATGACAAATCAGAAATATTCATACAATTTTCTAGAAAACGTGAATAGGCTTTTCAAATTGATATTTGTTTTATTTTATTTAAAAAGTAAAACATTTCAAAATTCTTTTTTGTATAACGTATTTTTTATACTTATATATTAGTATCGTGCATGAGTATTTGGTTAACCCTGGGAAACAAATTATGAAAATCAATCCAATGTTTCTTACTTCGACATTTAAATATTAATCAGTAAACCGGACATTGCATATTAAGTAAATCAATGTCAATTTTCATTACATACTTCAAAAGTACCACATTATACAGAACGCGTGTTAATTGTTTGATAACTATCATGCTTAATAAAATTAAGTCTCACTTGAAAACAGAGTTTGAAAGATTGGATCAGAACACATACATGGGCATAATTCACACATGCATTAAACCATTCGTTTCTTTACCATGCAATTAGATCATTGCACATATAATTATTCATTTAACAGTGTTACATTTCTTTTCGGAAAAAAATTCTTTGTCTTATATGTCTAACATATTTTCAGTATTTGTTCTTGAGCTTGTTAATTTAATCACAGACCTATAAACACGTATATAACAGGTCGATGCTTAAATCAATGAGTCAATGTCAGTACTACGACCGAAGCTTGCGTTGGCGTCAAAGACAATAACCAACACTTTTCAACGTATTATATATTTCACAAAAGAAGCTTATTAACAGCATTTTGTAATTGAGATATTTCATTTTTACTGCCGATTAGATCCTGTTCTGTTCATCTGACTCCCTTTAAAATGTATATTTCTGTAACTGTTTATTTTATGAATAATACAGAAAAAAACACAATACAAGTCCAGATCTGCAACTGGATGCTTCTGATTTAATTTTGTTCGGAGTCAAATGACACTTTTCCAAATATTCCAGATACACGAAGTGATACCGATATATCGACAGTGTACTTGTGTAGATATTGCCGCTTAAAGATTGTGAATGTTACTCTGTCACCATGTGGACACAATATTTGTTCAATCTGTATGGGAGAGCAACTGCCTCGAGGACGAGACGATCTACCAACTGTATGCAGGTGTTGTCAACAACGGGTGACTGATTTCGACACATTTTTTGCTGGATGTAGGCGGTATTGAAGTCCATCGGTGTAAAAAAAAATTAAATAACGAGCGGTGTTTTAAAATATAGATGTGTGCTCGTACATTTGCTTAAAGAAACTATCTCGTCAAATAACGGCAACATTACACAATAAAACCGTGCACAGGAACTGGTCACTTTATCATTATCTATAAGGAGATGATCGGGAAATTTTGGAAAATGCTGGTGTTCTTTTTCAGAGGTCAAGCAGACGTTCGAAACAATCTCAATTACACGCACACTATATACTAACATGTGCAGAAATGAAAATCATTTAAAAATGGCGGTTTCATTTGTAAAGTCTGCTAGTGTCGATAACAAGTGGCGAAATACTCGTTGTTATGTGACTTTCTCGTGATACGGACTATGCAAACTGATAAAATATGGATTTATTTACGTATCGGTGCTTTAGGTTAGTGAATTGATTGTAATTTGAAGCTGGAATACTGCGCCGACATTAACGGACACCTGATTTTCGGCAAAATTCATTTAAATTTATTTTTTTACATAGGGGACATAGACAAACGACGAGCAGTATCAAATTGCACTTTGGTGAATTTGAACTCGGATATCTCAGCGATTTTACAAGGGATCGTAGGAAGAAAGGTATTGTTGGATAGGAAATTAATTTCTGCACATGTTAGTATAAGTGTCTGTGTAATTGAGATTGTTTCGAACGTCTGCTTGACCTCTGAAAAAGAACACCAGCATTTTCCAAATTTCCCGATCATCTCCTTTATAGATAATTATAATAATAGACTGAGGGCAAAAAATAAAAGTGACCAGTTCCTGTGAAACCGTGTATCAAAACTCTGCCCAGGTTTTCACGTCATATAATATTGTATATGTGGAGATGAAAAGTAAGGGTTTATTATCTAATTCTAAAAATACCCGTGACTGAATATACGTAAAATGAATTATGAGTCGGTAACTTTTAAGTCGACGCTCCAGTTTCGCGGTTTGGCCTGGCTGGTTAAAACCGTTTATATTGTCTCTATAGAGTTTGGAATCTCAAAATGTGTAAGTAATATGTATACCTCATCGTCCGTAGGTTTAGAAATGGCGTACATAAGGTGTAAAATGTGATGGTTGTTGGCGGGATAGCTACTTTAAGTTAAGCAATCACTGGCGAAACCACGTGACTCCTTAAATCAAGTTAACGTTAACAAAGTATCAAAAAAGCTCACCATTCAGGTATGTTATTGCTTTATAATTGTCTTAATATTTGTTTTTAAACAAACTGTGTTCAACTAAATTTTAAAAAGAGAGCGCTTGTCCTCACCGCAAAAAGTTATTCGATTCATCCAGTACTTCTCCAGTGAATTCGATCAAAACTTCACGCGGTTTCGCCACCGTGTCATTGTAAATTTTCATTTTTTCAAGAAATAGCTTTTACTTTCATTTTTTTTTTGGGTGGAAATAATGAACCTTATGCTTTTAGACGTAAATGAGTGCCCTACAAGTACGTATGTAGGATGAAAAACTAATAAACAAGTTAAAAAGCGTCAATGAAGGAGTTCAAACATTCGAGTGGAACAAAGATGGCATTGAAAATCGAAGCAAATAACATAACCGACGAATCTACAATGGTCCCATTTCGTTTGTAATCATGTGAATAAACGTGAATAATC
The DNA here is from genome assembly GCA_037043455.1 of Cyrtodaria siliqua. Taxonomy (NCBI): domain Eukaryota; kingdom Metazoa; phylum Mollusca; class Bivalvia; order Adapedonta; family Hiatellidae; genus Cyrtodaria; species Cyrtodaria siliqua. The sequence goes on from JAWPHD010004016.1 coordinate 154,081, forward strand.
ATGTTCCTTAAGCCTTTTAAACACCATCTCAAAATCACCATCATTGCCATCATCATCGTCACACGCAGTTTTTACGAACAATATGCCAAATGACATGGCTTCCAAAATTGAATATATTCTCAGCAAAGTTGAACAGATTGCAATTGTCCAAGAGAAAATATAATGGCAAGCTTAAACTGTATTGATGCTAGAATTTCCTGTAATAGAACCTTAACTGATGAAGTGAACAAAAATATTCAGGATTTCAAAAAAGGACGAAAGTTTCATGATGAAAAGTGACTCCAACTGATCCAAGTTGAAACAAAGAAGAACTAACCAAACTACAGTGTGGAGTAGAAGTATTGACCACCAGTAATTTCAAACTGAAATTGGATAATGGATTGCTAGAAAAGGTTGTCATTGATGGGAAATGCCACTCAGTGACAGGCAATATAGTATAAATCGGTATAGCAGAGACTGTTGAGACATATGCACATATAACCACAGGCGAGGATTTTGAAGTGTTTGAATTTTGCAATAATGTGCTGAAAATCACGAGCGAGTGACATATATTCTGATCGACAGAGTTCGTAGCATTGTAGCAGAAAAGACAGAGTCCAAAATGTAAAACAGCTTTGTTAAAACAGCTGCAACTACTATGGTTATTCAGTACGATTCTGGATACATCCTGAGATGTTTATTATTTTGTATGTGTTTCTTTAGTTAGTTTCTCAGGATGTGGACTTTATTGTTAGAGAATTCCTTTTGCTGGGATGTAGTTTTGTTTACACTGTCTTGTCTATTTGGGCGTTGAAGACAGGATAATAGCGAGGATTGTGCGCATATAAAATCGATTCAAACTAACCAGTAGGCCTTATTGCCTACTGACCGTTCCAAGTCGGTAACCCTGTCTTCACCACCCTTTCTGTTGTTTTTTGTCTCTTTCATTGTATTGTCAAGTCCTTGTTTGCAGTACAGTGTGGACGTACGATGCCATTGCGCGCGGACGCTGTGGTTTCTATAGGACCCTATATCTCATTTTTGTAAAATGTGAACTTTCATTTTGAAGTAGAATATGGCTTAAGCCGGTGCTAGGGGGCGTGAGAGGTGTTGCTTCTTTCATTACTTCTCATGAACAGACTCAATAAAACCGAGTCTGCTGTTTTATTCTCTTAATTGTGTTTGTTGCTCCCAAAGGATCACCTTTATCAGTATTTATTTACATGTAAAAGGAAGTTCATTTGGAGTATTTAATCAAGTGGTTCAGGAGAGGCGTAAAACCCTAATTCCAGTTATTCTAAAAGCCAGAGAAGAGGTTAAGGCGGCTTTGCTTGTGAGGGACAAGTTCTATATACATGTATTTAACAAGAAATACACATCGGGTACTGGATAGGGTGTAGAGGAAGCACGAACTGCCGATATTGGCATGGAATATGGAAGGTTTAAAGAACTTTCTAAATGATACTGATTTTATACAATTTGTTAATAATTTTGATAATATATTTTGTTATGTACCATAAACTTCGTAAACCATTTGCGAACATTTATTATCTAAACCCTGATCTACTTTTAAACTATATAAGTCATTTAAAAAATATTCTACGACAAGGACTATCACGACCTGACTTCTTTTATGGTTCCTAAGATCCTTGGTCATAATCACTTTCATACAATATTTATTAAACGTGTTAAAAAGTTTATCAAAAGAGGTTATGATCCTATCATTTTGCAATGTACTGCATGTTTAGTGGTCGACCTATTTACAGTTCGCCACTTCGCTTTCCTCTTTGATTGTGCAATGGCAGGACAGATTGTGGACCCGATGATGACGTCTACCTAAATCCTAAGAGGACGGTAGCGTCTGATGCTTGTCTTAATTTTTGTCTTGTCTACCTTAAATGGTTTGTTCTCTTGTTGCTCTGGCTTCTGCCAAGTCATTGCGTACTTGCTTTGTGGCTTTCTATGCTATTTTTATATTCATATATACGTGATCATTAAATGTGTTATACTGGTATTTCCTATTAATGCTTTATTGTTTGTTAAAGAATATAACCTAGCGGGGATATCTTTATTTACAATGTCCCGTTTTATTGGGATGACGATAGGGTAAAAGTAAGATTTGAAGCACCCTAAAACCTGGTTTAAACCCCCAGCGGCCTTTTTTGCCACTGATCGTTCCAAAGTGGTAGCCCTTTGTCATCACATTTGTGTTTGTAAAGTCATATCTTGTCTTTTATTCATCTATATAATTGCTATTTGTTTCTATGTGTGCTTTTGGGCTGACTGTGATCCTTAAATGCTACATTTCCTGTTCGACTTTTATATCTACTTTGGCAAAGAATGACGTTATGGTTTAGTCGGGTATTAGTGTGTGGTTGTACATATAAAGGAAAGTATGTTATCTAGAGAAATAATGTGGGTCTGAGTATTGTTTAATCACTCCTAGGATACATTGCCTGTTTTTAATTTAGTCTTTTGACTGTAACGCAGGCGTCATATTTCGTCAATTGTTTTCTCGTTTAAAGCAAAGCGTTTTGTTAGAAACTGGGACCAAACGGCGTTGGCAATGGAAAGGTGTGGAATTACCTCATTGAAGGTTCCTTGTACACCGTCATATGCATACCATCTTCGGGATGGCACAAATTTATGTACAATTAACTTTTTATATATTGAGTTCTGCTCAACCCGGGGCTAGAGAGCGTGAACGGTAGCATGTACGTTTCAATACCGTTTATGAACTCAATCTCAATCAAACCAATACTGCAGTAATTTTTGTATTGATCGTGTTTGATGATTTTCAAATTCTCTTTTGATACTTTTTATATATCACAGTAGCGTTGCCTGTGCATTGTGGCGGCGATTAAACGTCTCACCATGCTTCATTCAGAACTGTTATTCATTCCAACTTTTGGAGATCGCTGAGCCCGATAGTTGTACATACGTTTATTTTCTTGCATGATTTTTGAATCAGTGTTTCCACTACTCCAGCCTTTAAAGATTCTGAGTATTGTTTAATCACCCTTAGGATATGTTGCCTGTTTTTTAATTTGACTGTAAAAAGTAACCTGAGATACGCGGCTTCATAACCGCTGCTCCCAACTAAATTCCATTTTGTTTATTTTGGCCATTGTTTTTTCTTTTAGGGCAAAGCGTTTTGTTAGAAACTGGACCATACGCCGCTGGCCATGACATGGTGTGAAAACACCTCATTGACGGTTCCATATAAATATGCATACCATCTTCGGGATGGCTCAAATTTCTGTACTATTCTTTTAAATATTGAGTTCTGCTTAACCCGGGCCTAGAGGGCTTGAAAGGTAGAAATCACTGTTCACTACAGTTTATATACAGTCGCAATCAAACCGAGACTGAAGTAGTTTTGTATTTATCGTGTTCGACGATTTCCAAATTTCTCTTTTTATATTTTTTATATATCACAGTAGCGTTGCCTGTGCAGTGTGGCGGATGTAAAACGTCTCCCCGTGCCTGCAATCAGAACTGTTATACATTCCTGTCTTTTGAGATCGTTGACCCCGATATTTATAGGTATCTGTTGTACATTCTCAAATAATTTTGTTTTCTTGAATTTTGAATGGTTGGCAAACTCCTCTCTGCAATGTCAACAGAATCGTATACCAACAATTGAAGACTGGTCAGATTTTTGAGCTAAAATAGCTCATAAGTGGCAGCCGAAAATCATTCAAATTATACGCCTCCGCGTAGATAAATAATGCCTCCGGGTTTGCATGAACTGCATGTAATGAGAAGAACTGACTTACACTAAGACGAGCTATGTATGTAATAAAACAATAATATTCCAAATGACAATCACTTTCGCTGCCAATTGCGACTATAGTCGAATATACCGTTCCCCGCCAATAGCGACTAAAATCGAATTTACATTTAGTGTGATTGTTTCCATTATTTGCGTATTTTAATAAGGTCAAGCACTCCTCCGGGCTTGTCTGCATAATATTGTAGAGATCGTAAGTAAATTGTAATGTATGTATATGCGGTGTACCATCGTTTTTTCCATATTTCCTGCTCTTGTTTTATTCCACTGCATCCTACATCTAACAATTGTTAAGCCGATTCTACCCTTCCTCCTTGCACACAACCCTACCATCCCTTCAGTTTATTAGTCCCCTAACGGTCCAAACCGGTGAGTTCTTCCACCTTCAACGTATATACGATATTTCAGCGTAAATCAATAGAAAGGTAGAGGGTCATTCCGGATCTGAACGCTAATGCAAAAATGGCAAGAACAACTTGTGTCGGGCGCTATTTTCCCCCATTTCTATTAATTTTTCCTGCACTTTGATATTCATGACATGTTTATCTTATTAAGATTTTGTCCGTTACACAAACCCCGCCGCATTCGGCACTTTCAGTGCTTTGGTTTAATTTAGTCTTCTGACTGTAACCTGTGATACGCAGGCTGTATAACCTCTTCTCCCACCTAAATTTCATTTTGTTTATTTTACCCATTGTTTTCTCGTTTAGGTCAACGCGTTTTGTTAGAAACTGGGACCTTACGTCCCTGGCCATGGCATGTTGTGAAAATACCTCATTGAAGGTTCCATGTTCACCGTCATATGCATACTATCTTCGGGATTCAGTGCTTTGGTTTAATTTAGTCTTCTGACTGTAACCTGTGATACGCAGGCTGTATAACCTCTTCTCCCACCTAAATTTCATTTTGTTTATTTTACCCATTGTTTTCTCGTTTAGGTCAACGCGTTTTGTTAGAAACTGGGACCTTACGTCCCTGGCCATGGCATGTTGTGAAAATACCTCATTGAAGGTTCCATGTTCACCGTCATATGCATACTATCTTCGGGATGGCTAACATTTCTGAACTTTTGACTTTTTAAATATTTAGTACTGCTCAACCCGGGGCTAAAGGGCATGAACAGTAGCAAGCACTTTTCACTACCGTTCATGAACAGTCTCAATCAATCAGAAACTGCAGTATATTTTTATATTTATCGTGTTCGACGGTTTCCAAATTGCTTCTTTTCATACGTTTTCTGTTCATGAAAGGGAGTATATGTAAAGGTGTATCCATTTTAGAGAATGGTAATGACTTTATTTGGGCAAAGCTCGACAAATAATGTTTTAAAATAAATATTGATAGTTCTACCTGTTTTAAATACCACCAAACTCAATATATTTTAGTATATTTTAAATCTCGATGATGATTTTAAAAAATAGAAATTGGTGTAAGAGGGTATTCTGTTTTAGGCAAAGTTTAATATGATAAATACATAGCAATACTGCAAATGAGTGTGACCATGTTTGGTTAGCGAACTAAAGAAGTAAACAACAAACACATATGAAGCATCCCATAGTTCGGACTTTGTTGGATGTTTTTAGGTTAGTACTATATCTAAGTGCTTTGGAGCAAAGATACACCGAAACACAAAAGAAACTCATCACTTAGTTAAACTGCTGTATCTTTTTTATTATCAGCACATTTTATTCGGGTTGAAATAAATTCATATATACTGTGAAAATTTAAAAAAAATCGGATAACGATAAGTATGGATTTCATTCGATGGATGGAGCACACCTCCAAAGTCAAAAGTCATAAAATTCAATATTTTGTTTATCCACCCCACGCATGGATGCAAGGCGCACATCTTCTCCTCATTGACCCTGTATGGACGTCACATCAGACCAACTCTAAGTATACTACAGTCTGGACGGGCGTGTACGGGTGAGGCGGGCACGGGGTGAACGCGTCACCGATCGCTGTGTCCAGAGGTACAACCATTGGGGAGGTGGAAGCGTACATGTATGGGCAGGTATTACACAATTCAGTCGTACTCATTTAGTGTTCATGGAAGGTAACGTAAACGCACAATCTTACGTAAATAACGTCATCCAACTAGAAGTCATTCCATTCTTACGTCATAATTTTGGCAGGGTGGCGGTATCCTACAACATGAATCGAATGGAATCCATACTTATCGTTATCCGAGTTTTGTTAAATATTCACAGTATATCAACATAATAATGGTCTTATGAATTTATTTTAGCCAGAATAAATTATGCTGATAATAAAAAAGATACAGCAGTTAAACTAAGTGATGCGTTTCTTTCGTGTTTCAGTGTATATTGGGTGCAAGCACAAACGCTAAACAGTATGGGAAACACAATGGTGTTTTCTGACCTAAATATATTTTTGAACACAGTTTTATAATTATGCATCCAGTGTTGTTCTAAATTTAGAAGAACTCCTTTCAGTTCTTAAAATATTTCGAGAATTCATTCTTAGTTCCCAATTCCATTAAATGCCTGTCAAAACTCTAGTGCTTTGAACATCAGAACATAATATCGATGTTTCTTCAATGTTACACAATACATACACAATACATACGTAAACTGAAGACGACTTACAACGGATGCTAGACACACTGCACAACCGGTGCAAACGTTGACGGGTGCTGATTGATAGTGAAACATTAAAGTGCATACGCTTTAGAAAGGAAGGATCAATCAAAGTAATTATATTTTTAAAATAACTTTTTATAGTCTGTGGACAAATACAAATATATCGCGGTAGGTTTTCACGATAGATGTAACTATACGTATAACGTCAAAGCGCTGCCTTAGGTAAAATTAATTCAAATATTCATAACAATAAAAACTGCACAATTCGTTTGTAGTTACCATAATAGAATAGTGTACAAAATAATGCGCTAGAGTGACAACAATGCAAGTATAGAACTTTTAAATTGTATAAGATCCCATACTCCGCTGTTTTTAGTATGACATGGCTTGTTTGAATTTATTTACGTGTCTTCTGTTACCGAGATAACTTCATAAAACAATATCTTTAAACAAGTCGGAGGGGTGGAAGGAAGCGCATAGTATGTGTGTGTGTGGAGGTGGGGTGGGTATGGTGGGAGGGGTGTGGGGGGGGGGGGGGTGTGGGTGTACATTCTAGTGAGGTTTGGTGAACATCCTATGAGAAAGAAGCAAGATAGCAAAGAATGTCACAGCGACCCCATATTTTGCACATGATGTTAAATACATATAAGGAACATTTTGGTGAAGTTTGGTGAAAATCCTGCCAAAAAGATGCAAGATACGATTGTCGTAACGCAGACAAGACTTGACCTATATTTCGTCGTAAGTAGATCACAGCGATCCGAAATGTTGCACATGGTGTTAGATGCGTATAAGGAACATTGTGGTGAAGTTTAGTTAAAATCTTGCGAGAAAGAAGCAAGATACGCATGTCGTAGCGAAGACCGGAACGTGATCCATATTTCGACGAAAGAAGGTCATAACGACCCGAAATTGTGCATGTGATGTTAGATGCATACAGGGAGTAAGTATACTGGGGGGAGAAACGGGTTCATAAACGCTCTAGTGTATCGATTTATGTTGTCGCGCCAGAACGCCGCCATTTACTGTTATATCGATGCAGGTAAATCAATCGTAACCGCGTTCCATATTTTAGCCAACATCTCAAATTAGGCAGTTTTTACACGCTCTTTTTTACGGCTTTCTGTTATAATCAACATCACGACATTACCTTCTTGACAAAGATAAATATGTCTACTATTCACTTTTTGTTATTATTAATGCCTAATATAACCCATACTTCGTATCTCGTTTGCAATAACTCCACACCATTTTTAATTTGAAAAATTAAAAATTTCAGCTGATATCTCAAAAAACACATTTTCATCACCTCCCTTTTAGGCTTTGTGTTATAATCACCATCTTGAAATTACCTTCTTGACAAAGATAAATATGTTTACTATTCACTTTTTGTTATTATTAATGCCTAAATAACCCGTAGTCTCGTATCTCATTTGCAATAGCTATACACTTTTTATTTGGCGCAGAGTGGCGCCATCTTTGTTACACGGAACCGCCTGGTAAAATGTGCTTTTATACATGCAAACAAATACACGCTCTGTATCAGAGGACACAATGTGAATAAATAACAGTTATGTTTACATTTCGCATCTTTATTGAGTTTGTAAGTGTAATAATTGTAATAATTTGCTGTTTTTTCACACACGCGCGAAACAACCGGAAGTAGTCATTTTCACGCGGTAGTGAAACACACGCGCGACAACATAAAATGGCAAAACGATCCGTTACTCCTCCCTGTATACTTACTCCCTGATGCATATAAGGAATATTCTAGTGATATTTGGTGAAAATACTGCAAGAAAGAAGCAAGATACGCATGTCGTAGCGGAGACAAGACGTGACCTATATTTCGCCGGAAGTAAGTCACAGCGACCTGAACTTTGCGCATTATGTTCGATGCATATAAGAAACATTCTGGTGACGTTCGGTGAAAACCTTGCGAGAAAGAAGCAAGAAACGCATTTGGAAGCGGGACTGGACATAACCTATATTTCGTCGGAAGTAGGTCACAGCGACCCGAAATTTTGTTTTAATGTTCGATGCATATGCAAATAAGTATAAAAGTCGAACAGGAAATGCAGCTTTCATAGAACACTATCACAAAAAGGGTTGACAATAGGGCTACCGCCTAGGAACGGTCAGTGGAAAAAAAAGGCCGCTGGAGGTTTAACCAGGTTCTAGGATGCACAAAACCTCACACTTATCCTACTGTCATCCCAATAAAACGGGACTGTGTAAATAAACTATTGTCTAACCAACAAGGCAGCATTAATAGGCAATATCAGTAAAACACAAAGATGCTCGTGTAAATATAAATATAAAAAGAACAAGAGCATAGAAAAAATCCTGCAAGAAAGAAGCAAGTCACAACCACCCGAAACTGTGCGCATCATGTTAGATGCATATAAGGAACATATGGAGACGTTCGGTGAAAATCCTGCGAGGAAAAAGCATGTCGTAGCGGAGACAGGACGGGACATATATATCATCGAAAGCATTTCACAGCGACCCGAAATTGTGCTCCTTATGTTAGATCCATATAATAAACACGACACTGTCATTGGTAAGTCGAGATCTGTGAACGGGAAAAATCGGCTAAGTTGAGATCCGTAAACGGGCTGGACAAATATGAAGCCGCTATATTTAACAAAGCAAAATAACGTATTTTTTATTCATTACTCTCGTGATACTAATCCGATCTAGCTGGTTTTCAATATCGTTCATTAATACCCACAATCTGGTCGAGTTTGGTAAAGATCAATGGAAAACGAAGGTAATAGAGCGCTAACTAATCAAAATATTACACTTCGAATAATTCAAGGGTCATAACGCTGCTGTTTCAAGTCCAACATATCAAATTTTCGACATCGTCTGAGCATGTTATGATAATACATCTCTAACACTTGTCAAGATCAAGCGAAAAATGAAGGAGCTAGATGGCTGAAGAAGCCAAATACGGATTGTTTTCTCAATAAATCAAGGGCCATAACTCTGGGGTTATTATTGGATCTATGCGGTTTTCAAACTTGTCCGAGCTTTCATTTATATCAATAATTTACATGAAAACTGAAGGCCTTATATTTTTAACGAGGCAGAAGTTAACGAACGATGAATGGATGAAGGACAACACACCAATCCCATAAGCGGCCAACTTAGCTAAACATCAGTCTGGTCATAACTTGAATGATAATTGCATGGCTTGAACAAAAGACAATGTATAAACGTTTAATTTAATAAATAAACATACAGTGTACGATAACTATTGCCTTAAGCATTTTGCGTATAACATGAAAGTAAAAAAAAACACTTCAAGTTAATAGTATATTGCAGTATAAACATGCACTTTGTTTCTCTACATCAATATACTATTATGTTCCTGCTTGTCACTGAAAATATGCAAATACAGATTTACAATGCATACAACGTGAACTGAAAGAACCATTATAAGTCAAAGTACCTGGTACCTGGTAAGCATTATTTGTTTTCCGGTACCCGAAATCACATTCATGATTTAAAATGTTAAAATATTTGCCACATGGCAATCTTTATATGTCATCGAATATTTTTTTTGAAAATAAAGAAAAAAAGAAAGAAAAAAAGACGTATCTTTATTTCACAATCTTTTTATCAAAATAAAATTTCAGAAACTGTAAATGACTGGCAATTTTAGCCATGTTTTCATGTTTTTCCTTAAAGTAGTATGTCACTCTTAATTATGAACTAATAAGAGCACAGAAATGTTTGATATTAAAAATGAAAATAATAACACTTTTGTTGATATCAGCGTCAGAAATGTAAAACCTTCAAGATTGCCTAAGGTACCGTGCGGAAACTGTTTGATATAATTGTCTTGGATATGTATTTTAAATGTAAATATGCACATTGGTTATAGCAGATGACACCATATCTACAAATTAAACCAGCCATTCATGAAAATGAGAGTTTTAGGTTTAGTCATTGATATAAATCAACACGTATATGTTCATGGTTTAGTGACCCTTCCATATCCAGGGACGAAACTAGTTTCTACAGTCCATTTCAACAAGGCACAGCTAGGCAGGCTCATGGGTGGCTTTGCACATAAACATTTACATACAATGTGTGCTATTTTATCCACAGATCTAGATAAAGAGGTAAGCCATTTTATCCACAATACCCGTAAGTTAACATAAATTGTATTACGGTGTCTTAATGTGCTTTCATGATTTTTAAATACTTCTAAATGTTTTTATTTTAAATGTTAACAGTTTAGATACACGTGCTTCCGGTCGTTCGTTCTGACGCTCCGGGATCTTATGTCATAATTTTACAGGTCCTTTTTCTGCGATTACATGTCCATTTTCTTCATCATATGATGCAGCTACGTTTATTAACCCTGCGTCTGCTGCTGATTTCGTTAATTCTGGAGGATCGCTATCTTCCCTTCGATAACATTTCCTTGCCAACAGGGATAGGAGGAATGCCTCTATTACAAGTAGTGCGTGGTTCAAGGCTGAAATACAAAACTATCATTATTAGGAAATACGCATTGACTGCAAAACCTGTGTTAATTAAGCACACTTTACATATCATACTAGTACATAACATGTTCTACAAATCGGAATACCTTATCTCAAATCGTTCATGACATCTGCACGCCATGTGACAATTGTAGCATACCTTATTGTGACAATGTAAAATCAGCTAGATATCCAACCTGAGCAGGTATCTTGTCAAGGTATCAAAATAAAAATAAACTCTTGATAAATGGTTTTAAACTATATACAGATGAATATACCAACATGTATAAACCGAGGTATACACTATGACAGTGGACAGAAGGGTATCGTTGAAATTATTGACACATATCGCTTTGATACATATCTTTGTCATTATTTGGTCCCACCTTAATTCAGCGTTGGGAAAGCTTATATTAGAATGAGTTTATAACGGATATTTCGACAATAAAAAACGTTTAAAAACATGTTTACTGAAATAATGCGACAACCTCTATAAAATTACCTATTAAATGGTTTAATTTACAATATGCACATTTTTTAAACCGAATGCGGGTTTTCTTTCATACCCTGCCAAACCCGTTTTCGCTTCATGGAGAAGGGGTTGGGTGTGGTATGCAAGTTAATATACTCGGACCACGTAATTAAAAAACTAAACTAATTATTATTCTCGTGTGTTGCGATCCTTAAGAGATTCAGTCCAGGCGACATTAATTCTAACCAGGTTATCAACACACAGAGATCCAGTCTTTAACACAGTATTTCTAACCGAGTAAACGACACAAATAATCTCTAGAACTCATTTATTATTACCGACACACAGAGATCCAGCCTATAACACATTAATTCTAACTGAGTAGAAGACATCATACACTCAACTGCCTATAACACATTATTTCTAACCAAATTAACGACACACACAAATACAGTCTAGAACACATTAATTCTGACCTAACTTCATGCAACCGCTTTAGACATGATTTCAGTTGTATTAGGGTTCAACAATGTTCAAGAAAATGTATCGTATAATTATACGACTTTAAATTGTCCTGTTTTTAAATTGTCCGTTTTTAAATTGTCCTGTTTAACCATAATACATTCTATCTGACACAGTAGGTATACCACTTTGAATTTAAATAAAAGCATAGAAATCATAGACAGTATCTGTAGAAGCTCTTAATTTGTTTTAAAGAAGAAACAAATAATCATGGAAATGCTGGTTTGGATTTAAGGTACATGTAAAGTAAGAATCCGTCATTTTGTTGGGAAATGCAGAATATGTTATATGCTGACTAATGATTTGTAATGAAACTTTAAAACAAGAGAGAGTATTTGTTTTTGGAGGCAAACACAGTACTCCTACTGTCAACCATTTTATGTTTGTATTGTAGTATACATTCTTATAACTGTTGTTTGTTTTATGATCGTGTTTTTGGTTGACAGGGTTCTGTAAATACTAAATTCCCTGTTCGACTTGTAAACGTAATCCTCTACTTACCCATAGCTCTCACCCTGGGACCCCGGGAACCGATGCACTCTGGGATACCCCTTTGAGCGAGTAAATTAAATATCATGTTCTGTAGATTGACGTGAACAATCGTTATTTGTAATGACAAAAACTTGAAGTCTATGAGGTGGTGTTTCAGCCGAAGACGCGTGCCTCTGTATATGACAACTAGTCCATACATAGACACAAGGGTACTGACAGTGGATATTGCAGATATGTATGTATAAGCTGACGTGGCTGACATCTGAAAAGTAAACACAAATTATTACACTGCTCAACATTATTAACTTGTCGAGTTTCCATATGGTTACTTGTTAAATGCACCATTTTAACGGCCCGGCATTTCCTAAATGCCTTTCTGTACAAACCCGGATTTTATGCCAAATGCTTATCAAGACATTAAACTTTTGTTACAAATCAGAATTACAGTCATTCCAATCCTGTTAAGTACCATAGCCAAAAACGTGTAAATTTTCATTTTTTCCAAAAATACAGATTTTGTTCTGAAAGTCTATAAAATTCTGGTATGGAAATGGAATACATTTCTTTATTTAATATTCCAGCATTCATGTCTTACAATGAATTACTGGCAAAAGACATAAATTCACATGCTTCATTTTAGTTGCAGACTTGCAGGGATAAAAATAGACATTTTGGAGAAAATGAAACTTACAAATGTTTGTCCATGACACTTCACAGGATCGGAAGGACTGTAATTCTGATTTGAAACAAATATTTAATGTCTTGATAAGCATTTGGCATAAAAACCGGATATGTACAGAAAGGCATTTATAAAAAGCTGGGCCGTCCAAATGGTGTATTTAACACAAAATGGTGCATTTAACACGTAACCATATGGAAAATCGACAAGCAATTGGTTAATATATTTGAGCATTGTATTTAAAATAACGACTAGATTATGTATTGTACTTTATATTAATTAAACATACGTGACACATTCTAGTACCGTGACACAGAGAAAACCCTACCCAATTTAAACATAGTTAAACTTGTTTTTGGATATTCTCTACATACTATTGTAGGCAGACTGCTTTGTAATTAGTACATTAAGTTGTTAATTGTTCTTTAAACTAATTAAGTTAACAATTTTGATTTTATTATTGACGTGCTATAGGCATACCCAACACAATAGAAACAACTATAAGCTTGCATTTTTACTTATGTTTTCTAAATAATTGTATAGGCAGATTATCCCTTTGACATTTACAAACAACTAAACGTTTCAGAAATATTTACGTTTGCTTGATCCAAAGACATGAATATGCATGTTCCAAGGATCATTTTTATTAATATTCTGTTGACAATAATCTCTTCTAATTTACAAGGACGGATCCCATTTTCACCAGTGTTCATAATTGGATTTAACGACTAAAACGTTCCAAAAACGTACCGTCATACAATGTGCTAGAAAACGACGTTAAACACCAAACAAATAAAAGCAAAACAACAGTACAGGTTAACTATCGTTGACTAGGGTTTCTGATACATTGGAATATGTAGAAAAACGCAATGCATTAAAATGAGGCCATATTTAATGCCACCGCGGACACATCTGTTAATTTCATGTATACCATATGTACTAAAAGGAACTCTTAACGCCCGCATATTATGTTTTAAATATACATAATATTATTTTACGTTCCTTGAAAGGAAATTTCGTATGGGTACCTTTGAACCGTATTCCAACATCAATGCAGAACAATGTATTTGATTTATTTTTCAAGCATATGCACGTCGATTGTTTCATTAAAATGACCGATTTTATGTCCAAAGATTGAAATTGAAAATGTTATCCTATTAGTTACTACTTTAACAGAGACAACCATTGTGTTGTGAATTGTTGCTGACGTAATATAATATTACAAAATATGCAAAAAAAAATAAAAAATAAAAGGACTCCACCTGTTAAAAAAAGTCGATTTTTATTAATATTGTTAATATAATTGGCATCATTGTCTCATAACCGTTTTCCTACCAACCTTTCCTATATAGCACCAATCAACAACACGACGGGGCGTACGACCGCCACTTGCAGTGCAAACAACTTTAAAATTAGCAGCGATTTTCTGTAACGAAGTATACATTTGAGAGTAAATCATCTATTAAATAAATGTTCACTATAGTAAATCTCACGTTTATAAACATGTACACTATAGTAAGTTACAAGTGTATATTTACACTATGTTAAGTTCAAGGTGTACATGTACACTATATTATGTTCCATATGTATATGTACAATATATTAAGTTCCACGAGTACATGTACACTGTATTAAGTTCCATATGCATACTGTATTATGTTCCACCTGTATATGTACACTGTATTAGTTCCACATGTATATGTACAATATATTAAGTTCCACGTGTATATATACAAGTTCCGAATGCATACTGTATTAAATTCCACATGTATATGTACACTATATTAAGTTCCACGTGCATACTATATTAAGTTCCACCTGTATATGCACACTATACTAAGTTACTCGTGTATATGTACACTGTATTAGTTCCACGTGTATACTATATTACGTTCCATGTTTATATGTACACTATACTATATTACGTTCCAAGTGTATATGCACACTATATTAAGTTCCACGTGTGTACTATATTACGTTCCATGTATATATGTACACTATATTAAGTTCGACGTGTATGTGTACACTATATTAAGTTCCACGTGTATATTTACACTATATTAAGTTCCACATGTATACTATATTACGTTCCACGTGTAGATGTACACTATTTCAGTTCCACTTGTATATGAACACTATACTAAGTTCCACGATTAAACTATAGTACGTTCCACGTGTATATGTACACTATATTAAGTTTCACATGCATACTATATTACGTTCCTCGTGTATATTTACACTATATTAAGGTCCACGTGTATGCTACATTACGTGCCACGCGTATATGTACACTGTACTAAGTTCCACTATATTAAATCCCACATGTATACTATCTTACGTTCCAAATGTATATGTACACTACTCTAAGTTCCACGTGTATATTATACACTATAAAACTAAATTGATTGACCATGGCTTTGTCTTACAGTCTGCTATAAACTACCAACTGCGCAGGCCCGCACTTATTTATCCTGGTTTTGTTGTTCAGAGGTATGACTGGGAGGACATTTGTAAGTCTGAGATGTGAGAATGATATCTTACTTACTCGGTCAATGTGATAGGTTTGAGTATGCAGCAACAGCAGCAGCAACGTGGCGGTGTATTCAGACGGATCATGTCTTCTTTTAAAGTTTCAACCATGACTTCATCACCGCCAAAATAGTCAATTATCATGGTAACAAACGTGTAGATACACACAGACAAATAACTGGAAATAAAACAGGTAATTTATAAGTATGTGGTGACACAGAAACTTTTATGCATTTATACAGTTCTGTGATTAAGGAATTTGTCATAATTTACTTTTAAATTAATTATAATCAATAAATAATTAATATAAAGTAATACAGATAGATAGGTTCATTTAGAATCATGAGGAATATCGGGATATTGTCTTACTGTAATACCTAGACTTATTTGGTTTGTTTGTTTTATTGTGTTTGTTTAGTGTTTGACTGTAGATGTTTAGTGATGGGGGCAGACCACCCTCTTATTCCTGGGTAAAGTCAGTACGGTATACCTCCCACCATCCGTAAGGAGCGACATATTTATATTTGCAAGGCCAATCTTTCATCGGAAACTTATATGGACATTTGAACATAAAAGGAAAAGGATCTAGTTCTAACCAGACTTATTTGGACATTGGAACTCAAATGGAAGGGACCTAGTTCCAAAGTAATTTTGATGACAAATCTAATTCATACCATATACAAACTGTGAACCTCTTGTGGCAGATTTTGTTTTTATATTTCCAAGAAAGAGGTGTCATCGAAGCCTTTCAATAACACCTCTCTTAATAATGATATATTGAACATTGACAACCCTTTATTTTCTACTATGGCTAATAACATATATCCCAAGGGACGTAAATTCAACTAAGCTAATATTTCTGATACAGTTGTTTTCTCAATTTACATCTTTCGATTGAAAATTGAGAACTCATAAGCAAAATTTATGAAAAGAGCAATCACTTTTGACGTTATTAATTCCCACCATTTAGACATGGATGTTCCCGAGAACTTCGTATGGGGTTATATGTTCGTTTTTAACTTGTTCGTTTTTCTACAGCTTGTTGTCAAATTGAAGAAGTTAACATTCGTAACCTATGTCTAAGGAAAACGCTACTTCATCTGGGCTAACCTTACAATACACTTTGAAAAACCTTTGCAAATTGTATTATAGTACATGATCTACTTTTAAAATGTAAAAGTAATTTAAGAACTATTCTGAGACAAAGACTATCACAACCTGTCATCTATGGTGACGTGATTTACAACCTTCGTCAAACCCTTGGCCGCGATCAGTTTCATCTTTATTAAACTTGTTCGAATGTTATGAAACGAGGTTATAACCCTATCAATTTGCAGCGCACTGCACGTTAAGTCATTGACCCATTTGCAGATCACCACTATGCCTTCCTCTTTGATTGTACGATGACCCGACATATTGTGGACCCTATAATGACGTCTACCTAAATCCTGAAAGCGATGGTAATGTCAAATGTTTGTCATCTTCTTATTATGCCATTAGCGGTTTATTCTATCGTTGCTTTGGCTTCTGTGAAGTCACTGAGCACTAATGCGTTGTGGCTTTCTATGCATTGTATATGAATATATTGTACACCTTTGTGTTTTACTTTTCTTGCCTGTTAATGCTGCCTAGTTTGTTAAGAAGATTAAGCCTGGCGGGAATGTCTTATTTAAACTGTCCAGTTTAATTGGAATGACACTAGGGTAAGAGTGAAGTTTGATGCACCCTAAAATTTGGTTGTAACCCCTCAGAAGCATTATTTTGCCACTGATCATTCCAAGGGTGTGTAACCCCCACTGCCAACCCTTTTATAATTGTGGTGTTGCATACTTTAGTTCTAGTTAACCTTGCAATTGTTGTTGTGTTGATTGCGTGTTTTTGATTGACTATGTTCTTTGGAAGCTAAATTTCATGTTCGACGTTTACACTACTTTCGTGTGCCACTATCATTCTTGTAATTTAAAAATAGGGAGTAATCACATTTTCTACTGATCAGTTCATAGCCATACTAGTGCCTTTAAGAACTAGGTGCGTATTGTCATAAAAAAGATAACACCGTGACTATTGTTTATAACACTATTGAATTTCTTTCATATGTCATGTTTGGTCTATTTTTTGTGCTAAAAGCCATTCTATGGAAAAAAATGAAACGATAAAATATGTGTGTGTTTGTTTTTATAACCTAAAGTAAACGAACCATTTTAGGTTAATTCCTTTCGAAGCAGTTAGATCATATTTGTATGGACGAAACTTACCATGCTGCTATGAGATCAAAAATCACGCCGCATGATGGTACAAGCATGTCTAATACCGCCGAGGTGCATACAACCTGAAAAACACATATTGTAATTGAATTGTTTTGTAACGGCTCATCCGCACACTATTGTAGGTTATTCAGAGCCACGCCAGTGAGAGGGGAAGGATATTATTGGAATCCGGGTAATGTAATGTGTTAAGCTTAAGAAGGATTCATATGTGTCTAAAAGATGCGCAGAGGTTAGTCTGCAATACAGGAATGCACAAGTATTGCATGCAAATATAAAAATATAGAATATTGCAACGTTTGACATGCCGCTAAAATCGCAGACGTAACTTATTTTAAAATTGTTCACTTTGTTGATATAGATAACACGTTCTGTAGTCAACACGTTGTGCTTTCAATAGCAGAGAAACATATGGATAGTTTAAAAGAAAACTCTATACTGATGCCGCATGCGGCACAGGTATATAGAAACTCTGAACATCTCCTACAATTAAAATAACTTTTTATCTACTTCTATGCTTTTATGCTTTTTGCAGTTGTCACAGACTTGATTGAGCTGAATTAAGATGGAGTCTTGCACGCATCCGAGTTGAAACTGAGAAATACCGTGAATGGCGGTAAGTTTATAAAAAAAGAAATGTGATTCTGGCTAATTTTCTAAAATTACAGAGATATTGTTAAATAATTTGCTCAAGATTTTGTCATAGAATATCCAAACTATTGCATTCATATGAGAGCTTTTTGAACTATTCACAGAAAAACACATGTCCGCGATACTGGTTTCATAGCTGAGTATAAAATACAAAGGGAAACCACCTCTAAAATCGTACAGAATTAATATCAAAGTCACATATATTATTTCACTATGTATTGAACAGTACATATAATAAAAGGAAATCCAAAACGTTTGTTTGAACAAAACTTATCCTGTAATGTGTTATAATTGGATAGTATTCTTTTTTAAACAAATATTCTGAATTTCCTTTAGTACATCATGCATAAATATTATCACTCAAATGAAATATGTTTAAGCAAGCCACAGCATAGTCGGACTGACCTTTTTGCATTATATCAATGGTGTATATTTACACAAGAATATTGCCTATATTTGAATGCTGATACACATTTGTAAATAAAAAATGACGTCACATCCGGCACACATAATTCCCTTAGCTAATGTCATCGTACTTACTGGAGACAGGCCAAGAAGTGTTGCTCGTTTTATAATTTTAGATTGGTTGCCATGGTAAACCTGCTGTAAGAATATTATTTCCTCCACAAATAATGCTATGCAAACAACTGCCAATAAGCAGGCAATGACAATCAATGCAATGCTTAGGGTGTCCGAGGATATCTCTGAAAAAACAAACAAATGCGTTGATATATATATATATATATATATATATATATATATAAAGAACGGTGGGCATGAATATGAATACTACTTTTCTTTTTCTGTAAATGTTTACGTCAAATACGTGTTCAAACATCCTAGCTTTAGATTTGAGAAGATGTTAAACGTTTGCCATTCTTGAGAAATTCCAAAAATTCTGCAAACTTCCCAGTTAACTCTGTGCAAACTGTTAACTGCATGCATTGTGCAATTTTTGTTTAGCTCATTTTTGACTTTGAGGAAATAAAACTTTGTTAGTGAAGGAATTTTTCATACATATATATCAATACTTTATTAATACATAAATTGTGTATATTTTAAAACTTATTTTGCAAAACTTTTTGAATATTTTCAAAGATACATCAAAAAAGAAAAAGTGTCTATATATGATAAACAATTCAGATCAACAAATACACAAACATTCTGTGTACACACAAAATGTTTCTTCCCATAAGCCTATTGTCGATAATAGGTCATAATTCGTCATTTTAAGATCATTACTTTTGTAGTATGGTCGGTGAAATTGCCTTTGACGAATGCATAGCATTAAATCGTTATTTCAGGATAACCAAAGGGCGACGCTTTACCATACTCTAACTTCCAATAAATGGAAGTTAGAGTACGGACAGGGTCACTAAGTGTACCATATTACAAAACATATCGGCGTTTAAATAACCCACTCGCTGAGAACAAACTCTATCTATTACTTATTGCTCAATTAAGGATTTTGGTAGGATATCATCCAAAACGACTCTCAAACTATGATAATTCTTCATTTTTTTAAAAACAAATTTGTTACTTTAAAAACATTTCTCTCCAGACCCGCCCGCTTATCTCCCGACTCCCACTCCATTGTCTCCCGTACCCACGGCCCCTGTACCCAGCCCCATATATGGCTTGTATTCTGTTGTTTTGTGTTTGTTATGGAGACGAGGCAAAATATAATACATGTTTATCTTACCACTATAAAACACATCAGTATTCGGCGGTGTATCCGAGCAATTCGCCATCGTGATCGTCATAAATGTGCTGGAACATATATAAATTATACATATGTAATATTATATAAATATTGCATCCTATTGAGAGCGACAGTATGTAAATATCGCATCCTCTTCAGGGTGTCAGTGGATATTATCAACCCCCGAAATTGTAAGGTCGATCGAGGATAGCCGAGGATAGCCGAGGTCGACATGATAATTTCGAAGGAGGATAATATCCACTGGCACATTCTAGAGGATGTGATACTTATTTTACTCCAAATATACTGGATAATGAAGAAACCATTGTTGTTGTTGTTCAAAAATCTATTTTTAGAACTGAGCTTTTCAAAAAGCTAGCGGGATGATATTTTGCGCTATCACCCGCTATGACGCGTTGAGGATGATAGCGCGAAATAACAAGCCGGCAGGGTATGGGGATTTTACATTGAGTGTTTACAGTGAGGTATAATAATAGATAATGTCAACCTTCGGAACATAATATTGTCCGAGTCGAGCCAAGGTCGACATTATTTTTTTCTAATGTCGGGATTGATGATGCAATATATACTTTATATTTAGCGAACTCAAAAGGGAAATGTTTAGATAATATATATATTTTCTATATTGATCAGTTTTGATCTGAGGAACAAGTCATGGTCATCAAAAACAAGAACAATGCCTTGAAAACATTTGTTGCAAATTCGATATAATGAAAACAAATTTCATTTGCATACCCACTAAGCCAACATACACTCAGTACATTCGAAAACGCAACACTTGGTATTTTTTTAAAGTAACCTATATTTTAACTGAAAGAAGTAGAGCAAATATTATGCAACTGTTTATCGCCATATGTTAACCTTTGGAACACAGGGACTTGTGTATTAACATAACTTACACTTTTGATTTGAAAAAAAAACACACCAGCGGACTTAATCGAAATAAAAACTGTGTTTTTAAATGTACCGAGTATATATTTATAAATTTGCTGTCACGTCACAATCATGAATAAGTATTACTTGTAGATCGCTCAGTGTCATTATCGAGGTCGTCTTTTCATATATCAGTTACGAGGTGTTGTGGGCATAAATTATGGTATATTGCGAGGTGAAACATTAAAGCTAGAAGTTTGTTCGTGCGCTGTTTAGGTCGTCCAATTGTGTTTTTCGCTTGTTGAATGCAAGGTGGATTTTCAACTTGCATTCATAGCCTCTGCTTTTGCCGCCCCCTCATCGCCATCTGGCGGATAACCTATATTTTTTTCGTCACGGAAGAAACAATTGTGTTTTTCGCTTGTTGAATGCAAGGTGGATTTTCAACTTGCATTCTTAGCCTCTGCTTTTGCCGCCCCCTCATCGCCATATGGCGGATAACCTATTTTTTTTTTCGTCACGGAAGAAACACAATGTGACGTCACGCGTACCTTCGCTTGACAGTGACTATAGTGGAGTGTTATATTATGCAAGTGAACGTAACAAAACACTCCGGACAAATTGCAACAGAATATTTTTCAAATGTTTCTAAAACAATATATAAATATATGATTAGAAAACAAGAATTGGACAAATTTGTTTTGAAGAAAAACATTGTAGCGTATTTCGAAATTCGGATAATTGCGGTATCCGGTTACTAGTTCATTTACAATCTTGCTTGTTCGTACTACAGTTATTTGTATTTGTAATTCCTGTATGCATTTATACATATTACTTTTCTATCTATGTTTGGATGATTTTATAAGGTAGGCTGACGAGAAAACGATATGTATAATAACTATTTTAGTATCAAAATAAGCAATTGCGTTTCGTCCTCAGTTTCGTACCTCGTTTCGTCACAATATTAATTTAAAAAAATGTCAGCTTACTTCGAGTCGGCACTTCGCGGAATGTATTGCACTTATTTAATCATAACGTAATACTGTCTTATATCTTCAAGTTCCTGTTTTCTGAATTTCTTAATGATAGTACAGCTGTGATAGTAGACCTGTTTTACTTTCGAAAATGAACATCTGTTCAATTTGCGAGGACAGTCTTGACAATGGACAAGATACTGTTATTTTAATGAAGAAATGGTGTGATGGTGTAAATGGAGCAAGTATAGCTCATGGCGACAAGTTATGTATACAGCCTGGGCAAAATGTTCATAACACATGTAGAGCTACATATATCAGTCCTAAATCATTAGCAGCGCACAAGAGAAAATGTGAAGCTACTACAGGGAAAGACGACCCGCAACGCACGCTTAGGTCTGAGAGATCATTTTCATTTAGGGAGAGACTGTCTATTTTGTGGCAAACCAGAAGGGTTAACAAGCTTCGGTGAAACCAAATCTATATTTTCTGTAAGAACCTATGATTTTCAGGAGCGAATAGTTGAAGCATGCGAAAAAAGAAAAGAGTATTGATCTAATGAGGTGTATGCCCACATTCAAACTGTACATGATCTTCATGCAGCCGATGCCATTTATCACCAGGAGTGCAGTGTTTGTTTCAGGACAGGCAAAGGAAACGAGGAACTGTCTGATACATTCTCTTACGAATTATGTTCACATCCTCCGGCACTTTTTGACACTGACGGGTTGATTAGAGCTGCTAACAAACCGCAACTCGCCGATGCGCTTTGGAGCTTCGCTGGTATGGACTCAAATTACAAAGAACCGGATGATGTGAAATACTTTCTTGATGGTGGTGCATTAATTCAAAGAATACCATGGACAGGCCTAACTTATAAGGAAATCTGCACAGAGTATTGTTCCTTCATAACAAAGCACTTCAGTTGGTCTTCTGTTGTAGTTGTTGATGGATATTAGGATAAATCATCAACGAAAGACATCAGACTAGACACATCACAGTTATAGCCCTTGATTTTTTAAAAAAACTGTTTTCCAGCAGGCCTCTTCAAGCCAGATTAGTGATACAGGCCCTCTTGTGCATCTTGTTCCCGGAAGGCTACTTAATACAGTCACTCTGTAAATGATATAATTTTAGACATGGAGGTCATCTTGAGTGACAGTTTGGCCATTAAACACAAATCTGTCCATCCATCAGCAATTTCATAAAATAATCTTCTAGTCTAGATTTGAAACAGTTTAATGACAATTGATCACAATATATTTTGAATGGATCAACCCTCTAAGTAGGTCGCATAAGATCGCCAAGTTGGCTAAAACTATGTCAAATTTATGGAAATTTTAAATGTCCAGCAATCGTGGAAATATTCATACAGTCTTTCCTATTTAACCTTGCATTCTCAGTACTTTTGATATATCATGCGATTACTAGCCGCACGGTGCGAATATTCGCAGCCCCGTATACAATAAAAGAATGAAAAACATACATAAATAAAAACAAAGAAATTGTGAACTGCTGTAAACAGAAAAACGTATTACACTCGACTGTCGGCTATTTGCACTGTAATCACATCTATAAATCACACATTTCTAAAGAATGAGACGCCTTTTAAGTAACTATTAGGCTTCTTATTAAGTATGCAGGTATCAACTACATACCGTATTTTCACACGGTAATATAGCTTTAAATAACAAAGCGTTCTTCACAGTCATTCGCCAAGGCGGTATTTCTATGAAATGGACTGGAGTGGGAAAACGATTTGTATAATAGCTTGTAGCCATTTTTATAATTGTTTTCAGCCATAAATAAATCTTATAATTTGGATTTACAATTCTATCAACTTAATTTATAAACAAGAGCTGGCTGAAAAGAAAGCAGCGCGACAATTTCATTTGTCAAATGCGTCATATACCTTTAGAGTAATAGGCATCTATCCTTAAACATTACTTACTTTGAGTTATAATGCGTATTCCTTTAAATTTATAGCAACTTTCTTGCACCAAAAAAACAACACAGATGCATTTTCAACTAAGTACCTCTAACCAAGTCGTATTAAATTGTCATGACGTCATTCTTTTTGTTTTCTCCAACTAGTGTAGCATTAAGACTAAAACAACTGTTATAGTAATATGAATTCCGCATAATAGGGACACGCTTGCACTAGGCCATCTTTACTTGGACAGTCACCATTTTATAGATTGTTGATTGTATTTGCATTTACATGCACTAAAACTGTTAATAGAATATATCTTAAGAGATTTCGAATATACATCCATCCATGGTAAGTCATTGTTGAACTTGTTGTAATAATTTATCATGGAC
Organism: Cyrtodaria siliqua; assembly: GCA_037043455.1. Classification (NCBI taxonomy): domain Eukaryota; kingdom Metazoa; phylum Mollusca; class Bivalvia; order Adapedonta; family Hiatellidae; genus Cyrtodaria; species Cyrtodaria siliqua. The sequence goes on from JAWPHD010004016.1 coordinate 178,456, forward strand.
TTGATGCTAATTGTAATGTTGGTGTGATGAAATCTTTTACAAAGGCCCGGCAATAATAGCGGCGGTTGTTTATATGTCTAAATTCAATAGAGAATGCGATATATTGAGAATATATGTTAATGTTGGAATTGAACTAGGATGGGATAACCATTACATGATTATGCACTCTAATATGTTAACTGACTCTGTGATAAATATTAAGGCATTCTTATTGTAAATACTTGTTTTTATATCGATAGGTCACCTAATAAAGGAATAAAAGAAAAAACCGTCTGTACATAGTTATGTTTACATGACCCCGACGACATAAGTGACACTATTTAAGTTATTTTATATGCATAACCTTATTCGATGAAATAGATAAGTTGCACAAGACTGAGTGTGTTCTTTTGCCAGCAGGATATAAGTAAGGTCAATGCTGTGCATGTGTTGGCTTATGCTGACATAAATAACTCCTAAAACTGTGTCAGTAAGTGTGTTATATTTCAAGTAAGATATATAAATAGCTATTTTCTATAAATCTACACATAAAGTAACTCTCAGAACTTCACATGTATCTTCCTTCAAATATAATACACTCATTTTTATAACTTATTTATTTCCGTCTATATATACATTTTCAATACTACCAGATATAGTATATGTTCTATAAATGAGTCTTTACAATTAACTATCTCAGTTTTTTTACTTTTGGCGTTAACTTCAGCTGAATTTTATGGGGGTCAGTATACATTTCCGTACATGGGACATGAACCTTTGCATTAAACAAATGTAAATCGGGGATTTCACATTAACAAAAGTGTACAAGATTGTAAACGATTAACACAGTTTGTTTATGAACTTTAAACACTTAATTCGAAATGTAAACTCAAAAGCCAATATTCAATAGGTTGCCGCTATTGACGCTCTTTAATACTTTTAAATTTAGTATATTCACTACTATGCATTATAACAACAATAGAATCACAATCGTAACAACAATACAACCTCTATTTCCGTATATTTCCTCGATGTTTTTTTGTGAGTTGTCTTTTTGCAAATGTCAAAAACTGTTCAACACTGACCATGAAAAACATGGTTGATTTAATATATGAATGACGTTAGACCTGTGTAACACTGAGATCACCCCTTTATAATAATAATAATAATAATAATAATAATAGACTTTATTTACAGAGGGTAATACACATTTAGTAAGCAAACTAATCTTCCATGTGGCCCTCTATTATTTACACATTTACAATACTTATTGGCATGGTTAAACATAATGAATAAGAGAATAAGATATCAGCAGCCAGCCTCACACCCCCTTGTATACGCAGCCACCTCCCATTCAGCTTCTGTCTACAGGCCTGCTCATACATTAGATTTCAAAATAATCAAACTCACAAATAATAATAATAATAATTAAGAAACATAAAACATGCACACAAAAAAAATCAAAAAAGAAATCATAACATATATGTAGATACCTGAAAACATAGACAAACAAAAAAGGATATTAATTATTTGAAAAAAACAACAATAATAACAAAACACACAAACAATCAAACAAAGCTAAACGCTAACACTTTCAAACGTACTTACATACAATCATACTGTCTAATGTACATATCTAACTCCACTATATTCTCTTGTATTATATTAACAAAATGTTCAAACCGAAAATTAAATATTCTAAACTCAAATAATTTCAGATTTGCATATATTATTCGCAATCTTTATTATCAGTCTAGATGTTTTTAGTAATACATTAATAACTTTATGAGGTTTGTTTTATCCATTTTACGAAGTTATAATGAAAAGAATCAACTGTTTTCGAGCTTTTTAAGCTGTCTGGCAAGCTATTCCAAATGATTGGTCCAGAATACGTAATACTTTGCTTGAATATTTCTTTCTTTGGTTGTGGGGGGATACAATTATGGGCTGTTTCTGATCTCAAAACAGGTAATTTTTATTTGCTGTTCGACGTCTGAACATTTAATTTACATACTGAGGAGTTTCAGATCTGTATACTTTAAACATATACTTTGCTTTTCGCAGATATGATCGGTCAAATACTGTTAATATTTTTAATTCTTCCATGCTTTCTACTACATCCTCAACATTATAGTCCAATATTATCTTACATGCACGTTTTTGTAGACGGTAAATTCTATCTAGGTGTATTTATGATGCACCTCCCCATACAATATTACAATAATCTATATGGGGTTGAATGTAAGTTTTATAAAATTGAGTTCTATGCTCAATAGAAAGATATTCCTTTATTCGCGACAAAAGCCATTTTCGCCTGGAGTATCAGATATCCGATGCATTTGGTGTATGCGTAGTTTAATTAAGAATGAGATTTCGCCTTACGAGGTGATCTTTGCCTAAAGGTCCAGGCTGGTTTATTTTTCATTATAGGGATAATGAATAGTGTGTCCAAATAATAAATTGGTATGGTCACCACTTACTCATATACACGGTTTATAAATGGTCATCACTTAATTATATACACGGTTTATAAATGGTCACCACTTAATTATATACACGGTTTATAAATGGTCACCACTTAATTATATACACGGTATCACTTAATAATATACACGGTTTATAAATGGTCACTTAATTATATACACGGTTTATAAATTGTCACCACTTACTTATATACATGGTTTATAAATGGTCACCACTTAATTATATACACGGTTTATAAATGATCACCACTTAATTATATACACGGTATCACTTAATTATATACACGGTTTATAAATGGTCACCACTTAATTATATACACGGTTTATAAATGGTCATCACTTAATTATATACACGGTTTATATATGGTCACCACTTAATTATATACACGGTATCACTTAATTATATACACGGTTTATAAATGGTCACCACTTACTTATATACATGGTTTATAAATGGTCACCACTTAATTATATACACGGTTTATAAATGGTCATCACTTAATTATATAAACGGTTTATAAATGGTCATCACTTAATTATATACACGGTTTATAAATGGTCACCACTTAATTATATACACGGTTTATAAATGGTCACCACTTAATTATATACACGGTTTATAAATGGTCATCACTTAATTATATACATTGTTTATAAATGGTCACCACTTAATTATATACACGGTTTATAAATGGTCACCATTTAATTATATACACGGTATCACTTAATTATATACACGGTTTATAAATGGTCACCACTTACTTATATACATGGTTTATAAATGGTCACCACTTAATTATATACACGGTTTATAGACATTCGTATAGGTATATTATTTATATACACAATAGCTGACGCCATGAAAATTGAATTATATTACACACGTACTCCAACATGCACATCACAGATTTTGCTTTTGCTTCGTTTATCTTTCATGCCATTTTATTTAATATAGTGTATTCCAATATTATTCAATGGTTGGTTTTATCTGGGATGAAAATATATAGAGCCCTGGTTTTATCAAGGTCATTATCAGTGTTTTATAACATAAGAATCCTGTTTCAATGAACAAAATTTAATGTAGCCTTTATGTTAAAGATACTGTTAATTATGTCAGTATTAGTATATTTATTGATATCAATTACAATAGTATATATAAATAATTCGATTTGATTTACCTTCGCTTAAGTGTATACTTTCCTATGAAGGTTACAGTTGCTGACACATTTAATAACCACTGTAGACGAGTCCAACTTTGCACTAGTGACGTTGATGTACATTTTTGTTACAACAATATTCAAGGCTTTTTTCCATGCCCACAAACCAACCTTTATATATACTGAAAGGAAAAAGAAACGCATATTCAAATCTTGATTATACTACACTATTATATACACTATTATATACACACCTAACTCCACATAATATTTCAGATATATATCAACGTATTTAGTACAAAAAGGGGCTTAAAGAATTAGAGAAAGGCAACCCTGTCATGTAGTAGACCTTTTAATCAAAGAATACTTGTTTAAAGGAAATTCATAAATGTTGAAGTTTCGCTTGAAAAAGTCAAGCCATTTCAGGATTGTGTTTAATGTTAGGAGATCCTATGTTTGCTCCCCTGCTTAAGCCAAATGCGCATTCTGCTGATACTGAAACTTTAATTCCCATGTAACATTATCATCCTTTTTTCTGTTGCTTTAAATGACATATAATGTGTTTAAGAGCCGTTAAAATATTCAATTTAATTTAATTATATTTAAGCCTTCTTGACTAGTTAAGTGACTTCGAACAGTTTGGGTAACTATGTTCATCAATTACACAGCTGACACTTACCTGTGACCTTTGTGTGATCTCTTGAGGTTGGTGAGTACACATACAGTGGTACCACCTGACACTTGACCTTTGGGTGGCCTTTTGCGGTTGGTAAGTGAGTATACATACAATGGTACCAGTTTATATGTGTAAACCTGTGACTGTGTGACCTGCTGCACTTGGTAAGTGAGCTTAAAGGGTCATTTAAACAAACAAACAAACAAACAAACAAAAACAAAAATCTATAACAATCTGTGTTTATTTCTTTTTCTGACTTGGTAAATAGCGATAAATTAATAATGTTGCTCAAATTATCGCTATGACCGTTATGTATATCGCTTTAGGTTAACATACACATTTGAAATGCATCTCACCACAACAAATATTAAGCTAGACGCACTGCACATGTACACCCATCGAACCCATGACCTCTGGGAAGAGAAGCAAGTATGCTAACTACTCGCCACTCTCTACAGAGATTAGAAACCAGCATGTTTACAGCCTTAATGAACCTTTTAAAATGTTTACTTCTTCGGTATTTATAAATTGTATACGAATAAAATTGAGGGTAGGTGGGAGAAGGTATTCTTGCCATCTGACCACACCGCATTTCGGACGTGGTTGCCCTTTATGTTGTTCGACTCACATGATAATTATGAAACCCAGATTATAACCTATGTTAAGTCGCATGATTCATACAATTCGAATAGCAATACAGCGCGTGCCCTCTTAATCGTATTTATTTTCGTAACACGTGACCAAAACGTCATATCATGTGACCAGGACGTCATATCATGTGACCAAGACGTCATATTCGTTTCTTATACGTTTCTTGAACAAGTGTACTGTCTTTATAATGAAACTATAAGGTATACATTATGGAAAATAAATGATTTACTTTTTAACTTATATTATTTTTTAGCTCTAACATCTTTTTCAGTTTGTTTAGTTCATTTTTTTTGTCAGTTACATATTGTCTAGAGCAGGTCCTGATTTACATCTTATTAACTCTGACAGAAGGTAGTTCCTTTTTGAAGGTCAATATTAATCAAACTACTTATCAAATGTCATAGTATGCAAATATCACATCCTCTTGAGTGTGCTAGTGGATAGTATCAACACGAGAATGTAATGTCGACCGAGGTTGACACTGTCATTGTTGATAATATCCACTGGCACCCTCAAGAGGATGTGATATTTATTTTATTATACCGAACAAATACTCCTAATAAACTAATATAATCGATAATGAATAAAGTAGCTGTTGTTGTTGAAAAAAATCTATTTTTAGAACTGAGCTTTTCAAAAAGTAGCAGGTTGATATTTTGCGCTATCATCCGCTATGACGCGTTGAGAGTGATAGCGTGAAATATGAACGTGGCAGGGTATGGAGATTTTACATGGAGTGTTTACAGTGCGGTATACTAATAGATAATAATAAAACGATCGATATATACTTCAATGACTAATCAAACACAATTCATTTAAAGGGGAATTACGTTGCTCTCAACCAGCCTTTCCAAAATAGTATTCTCTGAAACGTCTGAATAACGTTATGCTATTTATTTTCGACAATAAAAATCCGTATTAATAGTAGTTTTGAAAATACTCAACCATACATATACTGAAAGGAAAATGAAACGCGACACGGGCATTTCCGCTATATATTGTATGTACTGCAAAATTAATTCCATATATATTCCAAGATAATCCCAAAATGTTTTGTAAAAAAAAGTGTTGAGAAAGGACACAACTGTGATGCTGTAGACGTTTTAATCACAGTACACGTTGTAATAAGAAATTCGTAAATGTTGAAGTTCCTCTTTGAAAAACTGAGCCATTTCAGTAGTGTATTTAACTAAAGAGTTTGCAAAATGTTGAATCCTAAGTTTGCTCACATGCTTGAGCCAAACGCGTACTCTGTCAGTGATGAAACTTTGCTAGAATACTATTTGCTGTGTTACGTCTGGGATGATAATTGCATATAAAGCCCCGGTTACGTGTTGTTTTAGTCTTTTTTCGGAAAGGAAAGATCTTACGTAGCCATGTACCATTTGATTAACAGCAGCATATTGTACATACAATATTTAGCGGAAATGCGGAAATTCCCCGTGTCGTGTTTCTTTTTCTTTTCAGTATACATGTATAATGAGTGATTCTCGAATAGAAGTATTAACACATTTACAGCTATTTTCGTCACATGACCTCTTTGTTAGCATTAATCTTATCTAGAAATAATTCAGCGCTTTGCTGTTTTTAAACACGGAAATTCTAATTGAGAATTAAATAGCGAAATGATCTCGTCTTAAATACAGAGGTTAGAAACCTGCATTTTGTTACAGCCTATATGAACCTTTTGAAATAATGCTACTTCAGTGTTCTACGTAATATGTGCAGTCTAGTCTCAGAGAATTGGCTTATCTCTATCTGTTTTGTAGCATGGTCGGTGACATTTCCTTTGATGAATGCAGAGCATTAAATCGTTTAATTTAGGGAAACTAAAGGGGCGTGGCTAAACCGTACTACAACTACCGGATTTTGGAATTTAGAGTACGGTCACTATGACGTCACAGTGTTACTAAGTATACCATGCTACAAAAAAGATAGAGTCTGTCTCAGCTCGTTGGTTATTTAAACACCTCGATGGGCTACGCCCACCTCGGTGTTTAAATAAGCCAACTCGCTGAGACCAGACTCTATCTATTACTTAGTGACACTGTCCATACTCTAACTTCCATTTATCGGAAGTTAGAGTATGGTAAAGCGCCGTCCCACGGTTTATCGTGAATTAATCGATTTAATTCTATGCTTTCATCAACGACAATTACACCAACCATTCAACAACAATGATTTTAGAACTGGATACTTTTTTTGAAAAAAAGGAAAGGAAACATGGAGAAATTTTCTTGCCCACTGTAGTTCGCTTTTCTCAAATCGATAGTTACCGTTCGTATTATGATAAGTTGCCCTTTCTGAAATTCGTTTGATTCACATGATATAGTTATCAATAAAACCCAGATTATAACCTATGTTTAGTCTCATGATACATACATATAGTAAGCGATGAATCGTATTTTATATAATACTTATTATTTGCAATTTGATAAATATTTCTGTATACATGTACCTTTCTCTTTGCATAACACAAAACTATATGATTTCGTAACGAGGTTCACATTTTCTAAGTATCGAGTTTCGAGAAGAGAATATCGAGTTTCGAGTGGAGAAAATCGAGTTTCGAGTAGAGAATATCGAGTTTCGAGTAGAGAAAATCGAGTTTCGAGTAGAGAATATCGAGTTTCGAGTAGACAAAATCGAGTTTCGAGTAGAGAAAATCGAGTTTCGAGTAGAGAATATTGAGTTTCGAGTAGAGAAAATCTAAGTTTAAAAATTACCAACAGAAAACAGTCAAATATGAGCAGTAATGGTGTTAGAGAGGCAGCAGACATGTATAAAGTATTTTCATCTTTATCTTATAATCACATCCGTCTTTCTATCTTCGATGACTGCATTATGTGATTATGGATTAACGGCTTCATGTATTTTTTATGAAATGTTCCATGTCTATTAAGGTAAAAAACAAGAGCATCGCCAAGCGGAGCATATACGCCCGTCGTTTCGTTGTTGTTGACCTGATACCTTGAAGGAAAATAATTCAAAGACATATAAATCAGAGCGCTATGGACCTTTATCAGATGTATTCATCGTGTCTTGTTAAAGATGTGTACTGTTTTCACATTTTCTAAGGATCGAGTTTCGAGTAGAGAATGTCGAGTTTCGAGTAGAGAAAATCGAGTTTCGAGTAGAGAATATCGAGTTTCGAGTGGAGAATATCGAGTTTCAAGTAGAGAATATCGAGTTTTGAGTAGAGAAAATCGAGTTTCGAGTAGACAATATCGAGTTTCGAGTAGAGAAAAGTTTGAAAATTACCAACAGAAAACAGTCAAATATTAGCAGCAGTGGTATTATAGAGGCAGCAGAGATGTATCCAAGTATTTTCATCTTTATCTATATTAATAAATACCCTTACATAAGCCTTTGTAACAGTAACATCAAGTTTCCAAGTTTATTTTGTAAAGTATTTAAAAAATGAGGACTCGTGATCTTACTCCAGGACAAAAAAACAACAGATTGTTTCAATGATCGTTTGGGATTGATAATTGACTCTTGATAATTAATATCCGGGAACCTGCCCTTCTCTTACTTGCGGATATATTCATATGGATCTTTAACGTGCTCGGAAGAACCCGCTGTACGTCCACATGTGATCATTTTATCATTTCTTCTTGATTCTAAAAAAATGTTGATCATGCAGAGCACACCAAGTGAATACCTCTACTAAGCGAGCCATTTCCTCCGCCGCTAATACCTGAGGCATGCGCATATAATCAAAGTCCGTTCAGTATTCACGAACAAATGACACGTTCCTATAACCTTTCGTTATAAATGAATAAATTGCTCTTTTTTTATGAATTTAACCAAGTGCGGATCCATAGGGTGGGACTGGGAACGGAGCCGGCGCGCGCCCCACTAAAACCTGCCGAAACACTTGGGTTTGTGTAGACTTCCTATTGCGTTTGGTTCTGAAATAAAATGAATATACGAACTTAAAAATACCACAATAAAAACATTAGTTTGTAATGTATATACAGTATTGGTGAGATATGCTCGGTTACATTTTATAAGTATAAATCTATCTTCTGTCTCTGTCTCTGTCTGTCTGTCTCTGGCTCTCTCTCTCTCTCTCCCTCTCTCTCTCTCTCTCCGCTTATATTTGACTTAAAATATGAGGATGCGCTCTCTTCTTTCCTCAGTATACGGCGCCGGTCTTATAACGCAGTTGTGAACATTAATACGGGATGCGTTGCCGTACACGCAATTGACCTTATTTGTTTCCATTAAAATACAAATTAAAAGCAAACTGTGTGTCATTCAAGGCATGTCTAATGTAGATAGCAAATGACAAACTCGAAATTAAATGCTTTTTATTGAAAGAAGACACAGCCTTTTTGTTTTCTCTATTTCTAAAAGTCGTTTCAAAAGTGTCGCATATTTATTGCATATATAATTATCTTAGATGAATAGGTGTTCCGCGAACGGTATCTTTTTTTTTTACGGCTGTAATTCTTCATTTTTGTCGTTTTCGTGAGTGAATCCATGGGTATGATCCCATTATGATGAGGTGCTGATTCGGCCAGGATAAAATCAACGCATCAAGCGCCACAAGGATACGATCATTCTTGTCACCGCGAATGTGGATATGCTTTACTACATGCTGGAACGCTTTATTAGAGCATGGGAACACATATTTACTTAAAGCTACAGAGTCTCTATATCAATCAATTTTTTCTTTGTGAGCGTGTCTTTATTTGTAACTCCATGTTCACCAGCTCATGTCGAAATCGGGTATTTAAACAAGCAAATATAGAGCAGGAAATCGAAGCATTGTGGTGTAGTGGTTATAGTGTCTGCCTTGCATTCGGGAGGTCGTGGGTTCGAGTCCCCTGACTTCGTCATACCAAAGACTTTAAAAATGGAGTAGTTACTTGTAACCCATGCCTGACAAGCAAATAATGGGTAGTACTACGTCTGGTCAAAAACCGTCTGGTCAACCCGGTGTCAGAATAATGTGTCTGGGTGGGGTATCACGTACTACGGCGTGGTATTCCAGTGTGGCAGCACTATATCTGCTTCAAGTAGACTGTAGATAGATACATAGCACTACACACAATCACTCACGCAATAGTCCAGACATAATGCCGAGCCAACGGGGGATTCTTCCCGGGGGCTCATATGGTAGAGGGACTTTAAACCTTAGAAATCATCATCATCAGCAGGAAATCATTTACTGCATATACTTCGACCAGTGCAAATCGTACCTATACACAGGTAACAGTAATTTTCACAGAAAAAAAGTTAGCCTCTTTCGGGGCTCGAACACACGACCTTCTGATTTCATATCCGGCGCTCTATCCACTGAACTATAACGCTACTGGAGAAAATAATATACTAACTACCATTTATTATGAGGCAAAATAACTTAACACATTTGAACGCAACTCAAGATCGATCAATAAATATGTTGTCCAACTTGCACGTGTAAAGTAACTGTATGTTATCAATATGAAACTAACACTTCGCCTCAAAACAACCAGATCTCGACTTGTTATTTAGCGCTTGATGAGTTTGTGTGTGCGCGCTTGATATTACGTAATGCATATTTAGTGTTAAAAATGCTACAACATACCAATAAATAGCCGTGGTCTAGTGGTTCAGCGTACAGCCTTCAACACTTACAAGTGTAAGGCTGTGGTTCAAATCCCATTCCGGGCAACTATTTATTTTATCACATATTCTGAAGCTGTATATTTATCGATGTTACCTGTACGGAGGCTGTACCTGTACGGAGGCTAAATAAAAATGTGAAATTTTACGCATAGATTTCTGCTTTTGGGTTGTTCGTCGATTTGAAACTACTTCACACGTCACTCATTCATATTCATGAGTTATTACCAAATAAAATAGGGACGGTGTAGCTTTAAGCATGGGAATGCTCTACTGGAGCGTGGGAACATTTTATACTAGAGCGTTCAAACGCTTTCCTAAGAGAACGGACACGTGGCACCTATAGAGCTTATGAATGTTTTACTATGTACAACGTGGATACGGTTTACTAAAGCATTGTAACGCTCTGTTAAAGCATGGGAACGTTTTACAGCATAGGAAAGATTTACAAAAGTGTGTGAACGCTCTACTAGAACGTGGGAACATGTTATTCTAGAGAGTTCAAACGCTAAATACTAAAGAAAATGAAAACATAAGAATAAGTGCGCGTGACGTTTGCACTTGACTGTGTTAACAAATGCAATTAAATAGTGTACTAATCACAAAAGAAGAGTTGAAAAGAGTAGGAGAATTATTAGTATTGACTTTACTTCTTTCACTGCTAAAATACTCAAGACTACATGTATAAACTATTATATAGATACATTTTAATATATAATTACCGTATTCCTCACCATTCTTACAATGATTTTGTCTTTTCAAAACTGTTTTTCACCACTCGAGACTCGATTTTCTCTACTCGAAACTCGACTTTCTCTACTCGAAACTCGATTTTCTCTACTCGATACTCGATTTTCTCTATTCGAAACTCGACTTTCTCTACTCGAGACTCGATTTTCTCTACTCGAAACTCGAATTTCTCTACTCGAAACTCGATTTTCTCTACTCGATACTTGACTTTCTCTACTCGAAACTCGAAGTTTGGCATATCTAAATATTTGTAACAGTACACTTTGCCATGCTCTAAATGGAGATAACCGTGCCCTAACTGGATGTGGTGTCACTAGCTACGCAGAGACATACCGAGGCATTGCATTTTATGAAGGAAAAAAAGGGGAAAAAACACCGAGGCATTGCATCTGTACAATTGAGAGAATGTACTTACTATGTACACTGGTAGCTGTATGAGTGTTGGGATCGAAACAAAAAATAGATATAATTTTTTTTTTAAAAAGTGAACATGTTATTTGTTGAAAACAAACATTTAAAGTTTTCCTGAAAAATTATCCCAGAGTATTGTAGTTATAGACTATAACTACAACACTCTGTACTCTGGGATAATGTTACACTCCCTGGTCAGAGGACGTATTTACCACTTCGTTCCAGAATATTACATAGTAATGTATAACCAATGCAAAGGAGAGTAGGATAATGTTTGTTTTCAACAAATAACGTGTTCATTTTTTTTTTTAATTTATATAGATCTAGATGTTTAGTTCCCGACACTGATACAGCTATCTGTGACTATGTACTTTACATATAAACAACCTCAATATCGATAAATAATATATTATTGATAAAAAAAATATCTTAAAACTGAAAAGCTTGTCTTGGATATATGCCCTAACACGCAAGAAATTGCATGTAGAAATAATAATAAAAACTGATCCGGAGTTTTGTGGGTGGGTGGGCGGGGGTGCGTGCCATCAGACCACCACAGTAAGGGATTGGCCTCAGTTAAATTTCAGGGCTGGCGACGGGCCTGTCACACGTGTTTTACAAACATTCTAAATGCTAAATGCCCCCACCACCCGCACGATCCCACCTCCTGCCACACACCCACCCACACGCCTCTCCTCGCCCCAAAATTCATGAGTGTACATGTAAACGGTTAACTTATAGAAATCAAGGAGGAAAAGTAGCATGATTAAACTTACTGCAGATCTATTGATTGTTTTATTCAATCACTGAACAATTTCCCTGATACTCAACTTGTAAATAATTCATTAATCATTGAAATTCAAAGGAATCAGCGAACATTTGAAACTAAACAACATCCGCGTACGTACAATGTCAATTACACGATATATATATATACGTCTAGTAATACTGTATACGTCATTATTTACGTCACGTGAATTCATACGTGTCAAATGCCAAAAAAGAATACTTAGGGGATTTACTTCTGTGTAGAAAAACGGTTGAATTGAATAACAAACATAACTTAAAATAGATCATTAATATTTTCTATGAAAACATGCGATAAAAAAGTTATAATTTTGTTCTGCTCGCGGTAAAGGCGTTAACATAACATTAGAGTTTTAAGTGCGATAATTCATCATTGTGCTAATATATCCGACATCCTCAAAATGGGCGATCGCTTTAAACTTTGGAACTCGGTATTGTCTATTGAAAGCTTGCTTTTCTCCATTCGAAACTCGATATTGTCTACTCGAATTTCTCTACTCGAAACTGGATATTGTCTACTCGAAACTCGATATTTTCTACTCGAAACTCGAATTTCTCTACTCGAAACTCGAATTTGTCTACTCGAAACTCGATATTCTCTATTCGAAACTCGATTTTGTCTACTCGAAACTCGATACTCTCTACTCGAAACTCGATAATCTCTACTCGAAACTCGATTTTGTCTACTCGAAACTCGATATTCTCTACTCGAAACTCGATAATCTCTACTCGAAACTCGATTTTGTCTACTCGATATTCTTTAATCGAAACTCGACACTCGAAGAAAAGAATCCCTCCGGAGAAAGAGACCATCAGCATATTGTGGACCAACACATCGCCTCCTAACAGAGTCGGTTTCACCCAAAAGAGAAAACTGGAGTGGTTCCCGAATCACTTTGTACCGTTGGTGACCGTCGGTTCTGAACGCGAAGTGATAACCCTTAACCGTCTAGAGCTGCCAATGGAAGTGGACTCCATCTTTGTCTCTCCAACCAGCTGCCGACACACAGAAGCTGAAGACAACAAATCACCAATAACCACCTGCCGACAACCGGAAGTTGACAACAACTCACCGACAACTCACCGACAACCACCTGCCGACAACCGGAAGTTGACAACAAATCACCGACAACCACGGAAATTGAACACAATTCACCAACAAATGACTTTTTACCGGAGTTGTCAGTAATACAGGAAGAGTCCTTATTCGAGGCAAGTGAAATACACTTACCAACAGATGTCTCTGCAACTGACATACACTCACCAACAGATACCGCTGCAACAGCCATACACTCACCAGCAGATTCACATACTGACACCGAAGATACAACCGACGAATGCATCATTGAAGAATTTGTCGCCGGTCCATTAAGGAAGTTCATGGACATCGACTCCACAATAAATATACTTAAAGGACCCCACGCACTATTAGAAGAGGTACCAGTGGGTCGAAAAGATGGGATGTATTTCGTTGTAAACAACCAATCAAATGTTGAAAAAAGGAACTATGGAAAAAAAATAGTGTTCTGGGACGATTGTGGTGCATATTGCCGATAATCTTACAGACGAGGAAATGACAAAACGTACCATAGGCAGTGATGAAGAACTTTCACTTAAGAATGCTATCCGTCGATGTTTTCCGGGTAGTACACACGTGTTATGCACGCGACACTTACGACAAAATACAATCAAATACATGGAAGACTCCGATGGCTATACAATAACAGACAGAACTGAAATTTTATCGGCGATATATGGTGATACGGGACTTTTAGAAAAAACTGACACAGATACATTCTCTGTTCGTTGGAAAGTATAAGGAAATTAATTGAATCAAAAGACGAGCGTACCGGGGAAAAGAAATTTAGGCCATACTTTGAAAATAAACTTCTGCCGCTACTTCAAAAACATATAATAGGTCCAGTAAGAGAAGATAAAATTAAACCATCATGGACAAATAACAATTGTGAAAGCGCGAATCATGTGTTGAAATCCGCAACAAACTGGAAAGCCAAAGACTTGCCCACATTCATAAACATCTTTTACGATATAGTTAAGGGAGAGCTTGAAGAAAGATGTAGGGCTTTGCGAGATATGGGCAATTTTAAACTCGTGGACAGATTCCATCACCACCAAATAGATATCGACCACTGGTCGCAAATTTCCCAAGACCGCGTTGATAAACGTACAAAGCGATTCTTGACCGATGTTGGAAAATCTAACGCAAATAGTGTTGTCTCTACTGATGGAACAAGAACAACTCAGAGAACACCGTCGGCGGGCAGAAAGCCACATCAGATGAAACGGAAGAGGGCAGAAAAATCAAGGACACCTTCCAAAACTCCAAGTGCGAAAAGAAGACTGTGAACGTCGGTACTGGGTGGTTTTAACCATACCTAGTGTGTTACACGCCGACTGTAAATAAGATGTAAATATTGCATATAGACTGTGAACGTCGGTAATGGGTGGTTTTAACCATACCTAGTGTGTTACACGCCGACTGTAAATAAGATGTAAATATTGTATATAGAAGATGGGACGGGTGGGCCATGATAAGAGCGCCTCCTCGTGGTGTGGCCTGGATGCAGATGGATAAATAAATAAATTTAACAAAAAAGTAAATTCATTTTGATGAATAATTTACATTTATTTATTTATCCATCTGTAACAAAACGCTCTCTTAATTTGCATTTTTGTATATTAATACATATATTAATGATATTATTAGCAATAAAAAAAGATATATAAAGTGTTTATTATCATTTTAAATCACCTTTTATTCAATATAAGCTTTACTAGTGCATTTAATCGGCCCTTTTCTGTGCCGCACAAACCCTTTTCTGTCCTTTTCGCAGTAGCATGTGAACATATATTAATGATATTAACATCAAAAATATGTTGTTGTTTTTTTTCACTGTCAGTCGTGTTTATTATCACTAATAAACGTTTTAAATCAAGACAAGTTAAAATTGTGCATTTAATCGGCCATTTTCTGTGCCAGCACAAACCCTTTTCTGTCCAGTAGCAGTAGCATGTGAACATATATTAATGATATTAACATCAAAAATATTTATTTTATTTTTTTCACTGTCAATCGTGTTTATTATCACTAATAAACGTTTTAAATAACTTTTTAATCAAGACAAGTTAAAATTGTGCATTTAATCGGCCCTTTTCTGTGCCGCACAAACCCTTTTCTGTCCAGTAGCAGTAGCATGTGAACATATATTACTGATATTAACATTATTTTTTTTATTTTTTTTCACTGTCAATCGTGTTTATTATCACTAATAAACGTTTTAAATAACTTTTAATCAAGACATTTAAAATTGTGCATTTAATCGGCCCTTTTCTGTGCCACCAAACCATTTTCTGTCCTTTTCTGTGAAAATGGCCCTTTTCTATATCTAGTCATACCCGTTATTTGGCTATGCTCAATATCTGCTTACTTACGGACTGTCATATTAATGAAGATGATGATGATGAAACAACATGAACATAACTTACTCCGAACTCGGTCGTGTGTTGTTTATTTTACGCGGGAAATGCTGTCAAACTAAATGGCCGAATGGGATTGATTCGGCAGAATGAGGCAAAACGACCCAACCCAACTTACTTAATTTAGATAACTTGCCCTTCTATCTTCATTTATATTACTTCTTTTTCAATTTCAATTTATTAAAAATATATATATAGACAAAAAAAACACAAAGAGACAATAATATTACATATATGTTAGAAAAGAAAAAGAGTATCTTTCCTATAGCTTAATAGGCCTAATTACTATCTATCAAAATCTCCTTATCAAAAATAGCCTAATGAAGATATATCATTATACATCAATTTACTTTCTTTTACAGCAGAGTTGAGTGCGTGGTTCAGTGGTAGAGCGCCGAACTTCAGATCGAAAGGTCGTGGGTTTGATCCTCGCCATGGCCATGTTAT
This sequence comes from Cyrtodaria siliqua, assembly GCA_037043455.1. NCBI lineage: Eukaryota > Metazoa > Mollusca > Bivalvia > Adapedonta > Hiatellidae > Cyrtodaria > Cyrtodaria siliqua. The sequence continues at coordinate 194,931 of JAWPHD010004016.1, forward strand.
CTATCCTTGAGCAAGATAAATAATCCACATTGCTTAGTACTGGTTCTACCCAGGAAACCTGCACATAATCTTCGAAAGGGGATATTGCAGTATCAATAGATAGACAGAGTAATTTCTATACATCAGTATTGTTTGTATAAACGGAGGAGGAAAAATGAGTCCTCTCAGCGCGGTTTGACCTCCGGACACCTTAATTGCAGGGTGAATAGCCGGTTAACCAGTATTTTAAGCTAGCTCTATGACCAGAACGTATAACGCGCTAATAAATCTATCTATTTACACCCACAACTGAGTACTTTGATTATCTACTACTTTCCGAGATGTGTCCTTCAAAAGTCTTGAAATCGAAAGAAATCTATGCCCGTTTACATTTTGGGAGGGCTAATATCAGAACTGAGTCCTACTACATACCTCGATACTGAGCAGAAACAGCTGTGTTATGGCCCTTGTATTGAAGAAAGGTGATGTTTCTTGTTAAAACTGTAGGTCTTTCATTTATCATCCGATCTTCACCAAACGTGCTTAGAATGTTAACTTCAATACTAGGTCTGAAAAGTTTGAAAATCAGGGTCCCCCCCCCCCCAACCCCCCCCCCCCCCCCCACCCCACCACCCAAACACTGATTGGATTTTAACTGTTCATAATATTGGGTGGACCCCCCCACACACACCCCACCCAACAAACACTGATTGGATTGTAACTGTTCATAATATTGGGAGGACACCCCCACCCCCCCCACCCCCCCCCCCCCCCCCCCCCACCCCCACCCCACACTCCGCCCTCACCTTCCTGATTGGATTTTAACTGTTCATAATATTGGGTGGACACCGCAAAAATAGTCGATTTTTATTACAGTTATTGATTTTATTGATGTATATAAATTTCTGCATGGACATTATAAAACTCCACCAGATACGCTTTTTACCTTATCTGAGAATTACAATTCTCTTATAATTGATAATGTTATTATTTTCTGCTGGCTTCCAAGCCATGTAGGAATACATGGTAATGATAGAGCTGATAGTGCTGCTAAAGCAGCATTATATTTACATGTATCTAATACCAAATTACCTTATACTGATTTTAAAAGTTGTATTAACACAGATATTCGTAACTCTTGGCAAACCGCTTGGGATTTGTCAGTTAACAATAAACTCCATTCAATTAAACCGTTACTCGGAGAATGGCATTCTTCTAGTAGACCCATTCGTCGAGAGGAAGTTGTCCTAGCCCGATGCAGGATAGGGCATAGACGTTATACTCATTCAAATTTATTACAAGGTGAGCAATTACCAGAATGTATACCCTGCTTTTCACCGTTAACGGTCAAACACATGTTGCTGGAATGTGTAGACTTTGATCCTATGCATCAAAGGTACTACAATGTTAATTCTATGACCGAGTTATTTAATACTATATATTTTAGTCTAGTTTTAGATTTCCTGAAGGAAGTCAGACTATATAAATCATTATAATACGTTCTTGTATATATTTACTTCTTTATATACCCGTTTTCGGGCATTTGTTGATTTACATAATATAGTTTATATTAATACCATATCATCCCTTATTTGTAAATAGTTTTATCTCTTTATATTTACATTAATTTTTAATTAATCCTTCATTTCTTCATCTTTCATCAGTTTTTGCGCACAATATGACCTATTTATGTGTCGACGTGCCGTAAAACACCATTAATTCATTATCTGAGAATTCTTTACGAGGACATACTCTTTAAGTTAAGTAGACAATTCAGTCGTACAGACATCAGAAAAATGTCTTCAGCAATCGGGTAATTACCACTATGGAATGATCTTACCGACGCCAAGTACTGCTTCCTTTAAAAGGAAATTGAGAGCTGACCCCTACTGAGTCGGCTAAAATACCAGCTACACCAAATAAGTAAGTAAGTAAGTAAGTAAGTAATAATACCACCTCCCACCCATGACATTCGGGTTTTTATTGCAATTGATGGACGATCTTGCACTTTTTAATTCTCTTAAAGGGACAATGTCTGTAACTTTTAGCCTATAAAACACAAAATAATTACGTTGACAAACATAACACACCAACCATTATTGAATATTTACTATAACTGTTTCGTAGGATTGATCTCATAACCCACATTAAAATTGCACTCGCACATAATAAGTCGAGCGTCGCTACCATAGATCTACATACATGTCGTAAATCCAATTTATCCGCCGAATAATAATTTATCCATGAATACTTGCGCGTACAGGTAAGGTTCTCTTAAAATCTAAGTGATGCGAATAAGCTTTAATATATACCCGAAAGTTAAAAATAACATAATTAAAAAAGCAAAACATTTTTAACTCGAGTTTGATAGATGTGATCCCAGGATCCACATACGCGGATCCAGGATTTTACCTCGAGGCGTGGGGAGAGAGTCTAACTTAGACCAAATGTTTTAACAATAAAAACCAAACACATTTGCGATTTTTCACGGGTGTAGATTTTTCGTGTGGTGGTGGTGTGGGGAGTGGTCGGGGGGGGGGGGGGGGGGGGGGGGCTTAATATAATATATATATTATAATTTAGAAAATCTCTGTCCGGCCCCCACTGGCTTCCCTCTGTATAAGAACAATAACAATAATAATAATAATAGTAGATTTCCAAGGTGCCATTGTAACCGTTAGCTATTTACAGTGGAGTATTTTGATAACTTCGGTAGCTGGCCTCGTGTAGTATTAAAGCTGTGTACATATATATAAAGCTAAAAAAGAATTAGCTATTAACGTGTCTTTGATTTAGCCATTTAACTGAAAAACTGTTCCCAAAATAAACAAATAAGCAACGATATGTATGTATGTATGTATGTATGTATGTATTATTATTATTATTATTATTATTATATGTATTGAGTAGCATCTAGGTACATACGATTCACATATTGCCTAATGTTGATTCATGTTGCTCATCAACATATACTTAGTTATAAAAGTACTTCATAACGAATCCACTAACAGTTACAATTACATATACAATATATATTAACATTTTTTAGTCCAAAGGTTTCACGTGAACACCTCTCAGATGCAAACAATATAGTTTCTGACCTTGATATAGTAAATAATACTCCTAAGGAATGTGATTGCAACACATCAAAATTTTGCTATGCTCCAGCAGGTCATGTCGTCACTGGTAATTTTGATATTGTTGATAAACGTTCGGCATTTGTTTTCGACAGGTCCTAAATATAGATTACTTTCAGCTATTGATTTTAATGCCTGTCGTGCCCAGATCGCCAACTCCATTGAAGATTTTAGTATAAAATGGTGTCGTAGAGAACATGCGGACCCAAACTCGCTTTCTACTCTTAAAATTATAGATACACGTATTAACGTTTATAATGCTAACCTCTCTTTACTTCCTCCGAGACCTAGGTTTTCCTTTCGTAATTTAAAAATCGGGAATTCAGGAATTTCATAATAAATTTGTTTTAGTTCCTGCAGATAAAGCAGCTAATAATGTAATTATTGTTTGACGCCTACATTACGTCAATGTTTTATCTCTGGAACTCGGCAGCACCAATTCGTATACTCCAATTAATTCTACTGAGGATGATGTTGTTTCCGCACATATCACTCGGTGCACTACTTCCAAGGCTGGTGTAAACGATCAGCAAAAGAAAATGCCTACTATGTACTGGATTCCTAAATTACATAAAAATCCGCATAAGGCTCGCTTTATTTCAAATTCTAGTGCCTGCACCACAACAAACATCTCCAAACTTTTAACTTCTTGTTTTACTGCCGTTAAAGATCACGTTAAACTATATTGTGATAAAACTTATGAAAACTCTTTATTTGGTGTATAAAAAATTCAGGAGACGTTCTTGATAAAATGTTCAATAAATGTCAAGTTTCATCAATAATCATTTAGGGACCGACCATTTTGATTTCAGGGGGTGGGCCTGGGATTTTCCTTTCAGACGGATTATTTTTTTCATTTCTTTAAAGCCGCGATTTTTATTTCGCCTATTGCACTAGCCAGATTTTTTTTTCCGTCAACTTGAAAGCCAGAATTTTTTTTCTCTCAAGTTTTACTATTCGTAGAATAAGAAGAGCCGTTGTAGATTTACTCAACATCTGCGTCGGCGTTGGTTTTCAGTTGTAGTAACTAAAAAAAATAGTCCAATTATTTCAGCAACCAATGGACAGTGAAACTTGAAATATTTCATCAGTACCATCAATGACACTGGTAGACACATGTTCCATAACTCTGTATTAGCATGACCCTTTTCTTACTTTGAATATCTGGTTTAAATGTTCTTTTTTGACAAGTCCATATATTTTAACAACTGAAAGTCGTACATCAACAAAACTTCAGGAAAGCTTGGAATAACACGGGCGCTAGTAGACACATGTTCATATTAACTCTGTATCGCATTTAAGCACAGTTATGTTACTTTTTCATCTTCAAAATGTTGGTTAAAGTTTTTAGGCAAGTCCTTGAATGCCAATAGGTGATTGTTACTTATTAATACAACTTCAGTAAAGCATGGATGCTAGTAGACACATGTTCCATAACACTGTATTGCATTTTAGCAAAATTATGGCCCTTTTTCTGGATAAATATGTTCTGTATTGTATTTTAGAAAAGGTGTAGACTTTTTATTTTATTTTCTGGCAATCCATTTATTTCAATACCCACTAGCCATATATCTCTGTCAAAGGAGATTGACAAGTGTCACTCAGAGTCATCAAGGACACTTACAGACACATGTTTCATAACTTTTTATTTCATTTTAGCCAGATGATGTTGTTTTTTTCAACTTAGAATTTCAGTTAACATTTTTTAAGCAGCTTCATATATTTCAATGAAAATCACTGCATACATCAAAAGACAATGGCAAGCCTGTAAATATCATTAGATCCATAAACGCCCACACCTTCCCCACTCCTA